>CM051495.1:31581362-31607535 GCA_028031935.1 Paedocypris micromegethes | reverse complement strand
TTATTATGTCCTCTGATGATGAAACACTGAGAGAGTGTGAGATGTTATCAGCTCCAGGTCCACACGTGCTTCTGCTGACTGTCCCTCACAACATCACTGACGAGGAGATGAATCCAATCACTAAAACCCTGAAGTCCTGGTCAGAAGACTCGCTTGAACATCTCATTGTAGTTTCCTTTTGGAACAAAACGTGGAGCCCGAGCCGAGACAAGGACAGTGAACCTGTGTTAAAGTTACTCAACCAAGACAAACAAAGATACATGAAAATATTTTTTCTAGAAAGTCTGGATAAAATAACTAACATACAAGTTACTGAGCTACTTACCAAAATCTACAACTTAGATTCAAGAAATGAGCAGAAACATCTTGCCCTGGAAATTTTAGAGACGTCAAAAGACCCACATTTTGGTAAGTAGTATAATTATTTTAGCGTTTATATGTATAATACTTATAGCGTTTAAAACGTTAGATGTAGACCTCCTATGATGTAATTCAAGTTGCATCACACATGTCTTTTCTTTTTTCTTTTTCTTTTAAACGTGATTTAATTTGATATGAATATATTGAACGGAATATATGTGAGTATACAAATATGTTACACTATTTGTCTAATTTTGTATTAAGCAAGCTACTCAATCACTGAAACACACCCAACACAAATGTGAGGTTCTAGCGGAGCACATTGCCATGCTTTAGCCTGAATCTGAGAAGGCACAGAAGTACACAATTGAGCCTGGGAACTGAGCCTCGGTCGGCCGAAGATCTCTAAGGTGCTTGAGCGGACTAGTTAGTGTCCAAGCCTTTCCAGGAGGAAACAATGGCATGGAGATCTGCCACAATATTTGTGCTTACTGCACAGGCTTACACCCTGTCAGTTTTACTGTAGTGCACAGTAATAAATGTCAAGTACAACTGTCACTGTCAAATATGACTGTCACTCGGACAAGGCTGGGAGGAGCCCCGATGAGAACGAGGCACACAAGGGGTTAACATTTTCCAAAAATAGGGGTTTAATCCAGACGGGGTCAAAAGGTAGGGTCTAACAATACATGAGCTACTGACCTGATATCACGAACAAAGTATCTGATAAAAGTTTTGGTGTACCCCAGCTCTGCATTAATCAGCAAGGGATACTCCTCTTGCCACTATGTGAAAAGAAGCCATGCTTCGAGAGGAGTGCACTCTGACCTTCATAATGTGTTGCAAAAAAATGATGTGTTAAGCGAAAGCAATTGCTTCACTGATCCAAAGAGTGAGGTTTTTGTTTGGACACGGCATTCCCGTCTGCCATTCACCAAAGCAGAAAAAGTGCATCTGAGGTTCTTAATTTGCTGCTGGAAGGTGCAGACTGCACAAACTGATCACAATTGATTACCAGCTGGGGCTTGTTTGTCATGGGAGGGATGGAATCTCCTCACTTTCTACTTAGGAGGAGGAAGACACCTTCCGGAACCATCATCCCCATTGACTGTGTAATGTTATCATGTCAGAGGAGACTGGCACCAGAGAGTTGAGTTCTCTATAGGTTTATTTGTTTTCCTAGCCACTGTCGCCATCTAGCTTGCTCTTCTGGTCATAGCCCACAGTCTGAGCAACAATGAACACATATGTAGTTGACTTTGTTTTTCCTGAATCTTTATAGGGGGTTTGAGTTTGTCTGGGACTGATAAAAGTGCTAAATAAATAAACTTGAACTTGTTTCTCTTAGACAAGAGCCTGTAAAGTCACTACCTGGTCTCTGAAGAGGATATTGGCCACATTGGGTTTTTTTATCTAGGCCTGGGTCTCAGCACTACATCCGAGTCCCCAATAGAAAAGCACTAGCATTTGCAGAGAAAGCCTCTAGGTCTCTGACCCTCAGATGCGAGTGATATGAGTAGTGGCATCTTCAGGGAGAGCATCTTGAGATTGTGGTCTAAAAACCAGCTCAAAAAAGGGATAGCTTAATGTCGCCAGTTAAGCTAAGATTCCAAGATCTCTCAAAAACCCAGTGTCCAGTACTGGCCAACCGTATTTCCCCACTACCTTGCAGTGTGAGTCAGAGATTGCTGCCACAAACATCTTAAAGAAAAACCCGGAGGTGTTGAATGTGCAGACATTTGTGACATCAGTCTTACATAAGTGGTTGGCTCGGCTTGAGGGACTGAACAGTAACATCTCAGCCTGCACCAAGGATGGACAGAGACGTAAGGATGACATCGAGAAGCAGAGTGACTGTCAGCTGGCTCTGACAGATGGACTTTTCTGTGGGACTAAAAGAGATGTTCAAACTTCTCCACGCTGTCAGGAATTATTGCCCTTAGTGATTGTCAAGATTGATTAGAATTCTGAAAATATCCATAAATCTGAAATTGTTCGATTGGTTTTGAATGTGTCTATGGACCAGTAACAACAACAATAGTTTCCACTACTGTCTGGGGCAGTTTGACCAGCGTGGGTCCTGTCCAGCTTCCAGATTCTGGTTGAAAGAATTCTGGTCAGATCCATGAGAGAAGCATGAAAGAAGAGGTTTGCTCTCAAAGACAATCTCCGTGGGGGCTTTGCAAAAGTCACGAGTCTCCAGAGTGGACAGAGTGATGTCTCTTTGAAGCAAAAAGGTCTATCTACACTCGATCAAAGGTGTCCCAGATCTCGTTGACCACCTGCGGGTGAAGTAGCCATTACATGTGGGTGGGGCCTAGTCCCGACAGCGTATTTACTGCTTTGTTGAGGAAATCTGAAATATGCATTGCCTTCAGAGGCTGGAGTCTGAGATGGCACCATAACCAGATGTGTCGGGCAAGCTTGTGAATTGTGCATTGTAAGGTCAAATTTCCTTGATTTTTGTTTCATAAACACTTTTACTGTTTACTTAGAATTGTTTAATCCTCATTAACACAAAATCTTTGTGAACACAGATATTCAAGATGCTGCAAATCTTCATCTGGTTCTGCTTGGGAGAAGAATCTCATCAGCAGCAGATACAATCCTGAATCAGACTGAGTCTGTAACTGAATCTCACAGTGAATGTGTGAAGAGAGAAGGTCACGTTTGTGGACGTCGGGTCACACTGGTTATAATGCCAGAACTCGACAATTCAACCATTTCTGATGAGGATCTTCTGCGAGAGACACACAAAGCTCTGTCTCTCTGTTTATTTCTAACTCATGCGTTTCTCCTGATTCTTCCTGTCGCTCCTCTCAGTGATGATGAAAAAACCAAACTCAACATAATAACAGACACGTACAACACTTCTGACGACAGATTCTGGAATCATCTAGTGATCGTGTTTGTGTGGGACGGCGACGTTCAGGACAATGTGGTCCATAAGTTCATACAAGAAACCAGAGAAATTACTGAACTGTGCCAAAAGAGTAAAAATAAGTTCCACATCCTTGGTGTTAATCAGAAGCCTGATCTTGAGCTGATCTCAGACCTGCTGCAGAAGATTGATATAATAAAGACGTGCTACACATTAGACACATTTATGGAGGCACAGGTGGAGAACAGAATTCAACTGGATTCCCGAATAAAGGAACTAGAGAAAGAAATCAAAGAGATTAAGCATACAGGTAAGGCGCTAAGTTCATTAAAACTTTAGCTCAAGTTCAGAGCATTTGTAAGGCACTTTTAACAATTACCAAAAGTGTCTCAAAGTGCACAGTACAGTGATTGAAAAAGTGTGCAAGTGTGTGTGTAACAATAAAATAATGATCTACGCTCAGCCCGTTAACCTTCAGGTATTTTTTTTATAATATATAGGCAATGTGTGATACCTACTTAGTGCAAATGTGTTGAGTATTCATGCATTAAGAAAAAAAATAATTCATAATTCATAAAAAATGTATCATTATAACTCATAATTAATTATAATCTCTGCTATCATAATTACAGTTGAACAGAAAATAACAACCACCACAAATCGTCTGAGGATTGTGCTTGTTGGAAAAACTGGAAATGGTAAAAGTGCCACAGGAAACACAATCCTGGGGAAAGAAGTGTTTGAATCAGAGTCCGGCTTCGGTTCAGTGACGTCCTCGTGTCAGAAGGAAGAAGGAGAGATTAATGGTGTTTCTGTCTCTGTTGTCAACACTCCGGGACTGTTCGACACCAAGATGCCAAACGATGAGGTGAAGAAAGAGATTGTGAAGTGCATCAGTCTCCTCTCTCCTGGACCACACGTGTTTCCTGCTAGTGTAACCATCGGCAGATTCACAGAAGAAGAAAAGGAAACTCTGAACCTGATCAAAGAGACGTTTGGAGAAAATGCTGGAATGTTTAGTATCATAGTTTTTACTGGTGGTGATAAAACTACACGGTAAAAACCATAGAAAGTGAGTTGCAGAAAGCAGATCCTCGTTTACTGACAGCTTTGAGAGACTGTGGTGACAGATATCACGTGATGGACAACACAAAGAAGAACGAGACTGACAAGTCAATCACTTACTGGATAAAATCAACAAAATGGTGGAGAAAAATGGAGGAGGATGTTACAGCAATGAGATGTTTGAAGAAGCAGAGCGAGCCATTAAACAAGAGATGGAACGAATATTACAGACAAAAAAAGAGGAAATGGAGGAAGAAAACGAGAAATTACGTGACAGATATGAGAAGGAAATGACAGAGATGATAAGAAGAATGGAGGATCACAGAGAACTAATGGAAAGAGAGAGGGAATTAAAAGAAGAAGAACTGAGAATTAAAGAAGAATTGCTGAAAAATGAGCTTAAGAGGAGAGACGAACAGGAAGAAAAGGAAAAACAAGAAAGACTTGAAGCTGAAAAGATGAGAAAAATTGAGGAGATGAACAAACAGAAGCAGTGGAAACAAGAACAAGAAGAATTAGAAGCGAAACGAAAGAAACTAGAGAAAGAACAACAGAGAAGAGACCAGGAACATAGAGAAAAATATAAGAAGGAAAGAAAAGAAAAAGAAGAACTTCACAAAAATAAACTCAAGACCGAACAACAAATAAAAGAAGAAAGAAGTGAATGGCAGCTGAGAGAAAAGAGAATGATGGAAGAATTTGAGCAGGAAATGAAAGAAAGAGAAGAAAAAGAAAAGCAGAGGACTGAGATGGAGAGAAAAGAAAGAGAAAAAATAGAGAAGGATTATGAGAGTAAAAGAACTGAAATAAAAAAACAACAAGAAGAATGGGAAAAGTCATGGCATGAAGAGTGGAATAAAAGATTAAAAGAAGAGGAGAAAAGAAGAGAAGAAGAAAGAAGAAAACTCAGAAAGCTTGAAGACGTATTTGAACGAGAGCGTAACGAAGAGGAGGAAAAGAGGAAAAGGGAAGATAAAGCAAGAAAAGAAAAGGAAGAGCAAGAACGAAAAGAAATGGAGGATGAGTATGAAAAGAAAATACGAGACCTGAAGAAGAAATATGAAGATGAAGCCAGAAAACAAGCAGAAGAATTTAATGAGTTCAGAGAGAAATACACTAAAGAGCTTGAGGATCTTGTGTTAAAGCATGATGAAGAAATGAAAAGGCTAGTGCAGCAGCATAGAGAAGAGTATGGAGCATTGTCAGATCTCTCAAGGGAAAAAGAAAATAAGTTCAATGACAGAATAAAAGATATGGAAAATAAACACAAATTAGAAATTGCTGAACTGCAAACGAAACACAAGAAAAATTGTGTGATACTGTAGGAGATTTATTTTCACCCTGACTTCTTTCAACTCTGAAGACGAAGATGACAGATGATGAAGATCGAGGTATCAACAGTCAGTGGTCGAGAGTCTTGGATCACGAAAATACGTAGAAATGTAGTGATGAAACACGCAGACTTAAGTAGTGTCCAGATTGGCAGCTTCGGGTGTTGCGATGAATTCGAGATTGACGAGGATTCCTATATTTTACCAAGTTCTATAATCTACTTTATTCCATATCCAGATGTATTTTGACATTTTATGTCTTTGTGTAAATTCTATAGCGACAAGATCATATCAACCTCGTGCGTCTCGAGCTTGGCTGGCTGAGAGCTGCACACCTGTAAGATGTTTAGAATAAGGTGATGCAAAGTAATGTTCTCAAGTTATGTATGTGCAACTTTTATATGTAATACTGTATATGATGATTTATGTCTCTTTTGTACGCTTATGTACGACTGTGATGTGCTGTGATAGCTTAATAATGTTAATGCATGACTTCAATGTGATTCTGTGTTTGAATTATTGGAGATTGCTTTCATGAGTTGAATGTTATGGTAAGTTTGATCTTGTCTATCAGAACTGAGATCTTTTGTAATGAGTTGGCAATGGTAATGATAATGCTGATGGTTCTGCTTGGGTGAATAAACCTTTTGTCGATCAGTCGGACTCTTGGTTTTTCATACAAGTTGCTCTGCTGTTGCTTCGGATCCGTACGAGAACCCCATGTGAAAGAGACACGCCGTTGAATTTATTGACGCTGAATTACTAAAGCCGCCTCCTAGGATTCATAATTTTAACACCTCCTGTATATGAGTATATTCAACTTAATAGTATACACAGACATATATACAGATATTAAAAACGTAAAAGAAAATTGCATTGATATGCAATATATGTGGAAAATATAAAAAGGCCAAAACCGAATGTATGTTTTTAGAATAGAAACGTACATACGTTTGTTCAAGTACAGTGGTACCCAGACATACAAATTTCGTGACGAAATGCATCGCCGCGAAAATTTTGTCCCGAGTTGCGGAAAAATTCGCTGTATGAAACTAGCGCATCTTTGTCTTACCGCGAGCAGGCATGAATGAGAGTCCAGAAGTGTAAAAAAAACACATGTTTAATCCTCACGTACATCAAATAAACAAAAGCTTGCTACCTCCGCTGCGGCTTGTAAAGATGCACAGTAAATGTAAAATGTTGTTTGTCTAAAAAAAGCACAGTAACTGCACACAAACGGATCACTGCATTTGACTCAAACTTCCTCAGTCACTTACCTCTTTGTGTGTGTACTTCTCTGTAACAAGTTAACGTCTAATTAAATGTTATTAAATATACAATCATATCATTATTATTACTATTATTATTTATTTTGGTTGTATATACGCACACACACACACACACCGTGTAAATCAGCGATATTTGACAAATGTTGTATTTAATACGTGTTACGTAATACGTATGCAATTTAGTATGTAAATTACGGTATGACGTCATCTAGCGACTTTTAGCGACTTTTAAGACAGCCAGTGGCGACTTTCCTTGCTGAGGAGTTGGCAACACTGAGCTGCAGACAAAACCTGCTCGTCGAGACATGAGTTCATCTACATCGCCATAGAAGTCGACAATCTTCTGCGTGCACGTCTACTGCCTCAACTCATCTCGAGTCCTGCCTCAAGCACACACTAAGGTTGGCTGTACACACCCTTCCCAGCAAGAGAAAACCAGACAACGCCCAGAGGGATCATGTCTACACTTTGCCTCTTCCAGACACTATCTTGCCAGGTCGACACACGCTGTTCCAATCGGTGAGTACAGTAGCTATTTCCTCATCATTGTGTCCGTCAGTGTCTATAACCGTTGACGAAAGAGTAATTTGGTGATCAGAATGTATCGATCCTGGAGGCGCTGGTACATTTATAGACAGTTGATTTGCTTATTTGCATAACCTTCCTTGCACTCCCTGTGCAAATAACCACATTTCCCGTTTCAGTTCCAACCGACACTCTGGCTTCCAATTCCATCAAAGACAACAATGTTCCCACAGTCGACCACCGTCTGATCCAGGTCTTCTGTAAGGAGGAAGCTACGCACCTACCTCATATAAAAGAGTTACCGTATGTTTCGCCATATAAGACGCACCCAATTTTAAAGGAGGAAAATCTAGAAAAAAAAAGATTCTGAACTAAATACTGTAGTAAAATATTTTATATCGATTGTATAAAAGTGAACAGCAGTTTAAGAACAATTGTATGTCAAACACGTGACATGAACAGTCAGTAAAGTCAGTAAACAGTGAGAGTAGCGCTGGGCGGTATAGCGGTATTAACGTGAATAGCGGTATCGAGATGTGCCGCGATATGGATTTTGCAATACCGTGGATACAGTGATAATTCATTTCAATTCAATTAGATTTTTATATAAGTATATAAACACCTTAATACAGTATTACACATTAGTTTCGTTACAAGTTGTAACTTACAACTACCAATGACGGCACAGACATTACTAATCAAACACAGTTTGTACTTTAAGAGAAGAGCGGCTGTTTTAGTTTTAAAGTCGCACGCGAGAAAATTTGCTTGTTTTATTTTGATCAAAGTTCGTTTTTGTTTGGATATCATGGTTTCATTGTTTCACACGATTCTGCGCGAGAAAGAAAGCGAGACGACGTATGTAACGCCGCGGTACTGCGCACTAAGATGGCGGTGAGCGCGCTCCGCAATCAAAAGACGGCGACAAATACGGTATATGTCTTTTTGTGAATCCTTTAAGTTGTGCTTTTCGATAATTTATTTTATTATTGTTTTAACAAAATAAAGTGTTCTGTAAAACCGTCATAACGTCAGCATGCGTTGATCGGCAGTTGGAGAGAGATTGCTTGCTGTAAGTACACGATTTCGTGTCCTCCGCCAAAACAAAATAATATTTTATATTATTTTAATATATATTTTATTATTTTTTCATTATAAGTTTTAATACTAAATCATATTTCTTAAATTATATTTTGTTTCCACAATTGGCTGAAATCTAAATTGATAAAACAATTGATAATCTGAATGTGCCGGTATTTGAAGTTTGGAACTAAATTAAGTTGTTTATGTTGGCTGTTCGTTTTATTAATTTGACATTTCTAAATTTCAGTGATGGCCCCGTCCTATGTTTGGTTCTTCTTTTGTCGAAGAAGATCGCCACGAGGTTGCTGTTGATTGATTTTGACATTGTATTTTTTCTTCTGCTAATAATATTAATGATGGGTGAAAAATACAATGAAACAATTCATTTCATGTTCTTTTGCATTTCTTTTGCAATTCATTTCTCAAGATCAAGCTTTTAGATATTCCTAAGGTGGAAAAATCGGTTATACAGAGGTTATGGAAGTGGCTTTGAAATTAAAGTTTACCATCAAATATAACACCCACATTTTTCACTGTTGCTGTGGTTCAAAGTTTGTCCATTAAGACTTCCTTTGTTTTTAAGGTTAGAATCAACAAGCAATAATTCGGTTTTGTCCGAGTTAAGCATCAGGAAGTTTTTCATCATCCAGTCACTAATATCATTGAAACAATCTAATATTTTAGTTAACTAAATTTGGTTATAAAATGTATGTAGTTTTTTTTATTTTATAGATTATATAGTTATAAGCTATAAAATAAACTAAATAAAGTAAATAGATTTGTGTGTCATCAGCATAGCAATGAAAGCTGATGGCTTCTGATAATATCTCCTGGAGGAAGAATATATGAAGAAAATAGGATTGGTCCGAGCACTGAGCCTTGTGGGACTCCCTTGTTGGTGACAAGACTCCATTTACATGGACAAATTGAAAACGATCTGGCAGATTGTGCCATTCAAACACGCGTCCAGAACCCACAACATAGTTTTTGAGGCAATCTATTAAAATATTGTGGTCAAACGCGGCACTGAGATCCAGCAGAATTAATAACGAATGTTCCCCTTATCCAAGGCCATTAGTAGATCATTAGTAACTCTAGTCAGCGCCGTTTCTGTACTATGGTTCGGTCTAAAACTTGATTGAAATGTATCAAATCTTTATAGTTCAAAGCTTTATCGTTAACCTTCAAGACTATTACTGGTACAGCAACGTGCTACCTCGACTCATTCTCCCTCTCCCAATCTGAGAACGAATGTCCCTCTGCAACGAGGCTTGAAGTCTCTCATGAAAACCTTCTCTCGTTCATCGGCTATTTGGTGAAACAATTTATCAATCCCTGTTAAGTCCACAACCTTCACAACATTTAACATCTTCTACTGTCTCCTTTTAAGACAAACTGCTTCACTTGCTCGTCTTTTGTAAAGCATCGACCAATGAGATTTGAGAATGAGACAATAATGAGATCTTCACATAGCTCCACACAGCTCTCACCCCTCCAGAATAAAAGAACACATTTGAATGCTGCTCATGTCTGTGATATTTGTTACTGTACATTTTTAGGATAAGCATACAAAAATGTGTGTATCTACAAATTAAAATACAACAATTAAATATGTAAAATCAAACCATTCAAGGTAGAATACAATAATCAAACATCCCACTGCGCACCCCAAATTTTTAAAACAGATTATTAATAAAACATTTTCTTCTTTAAAGACTATTTTTTCCCTAATTCGCTTAGCGACTTTGCGTTTGTCTCGAAAGCATTTTATAAATAAACTTGAGCTTGAACTTATATTCATATGTGAGTCCAGGCAGGTGATACTTTTGGTAATATAGTATGATTATCCTAAAAATGTACAGAAACATACACTAAAATATATACATGTGTAACAACACATTAAAATACAACAATTTAACATGTAAAATCAAGCCATTCACATGAAGTATAATACAATAATGAAAACCACATTTCAGGTTTCTCCATTTTTGCTGAACATATAAGTGAACATATAGGATGTGCTACCTGTGATTTTAGAAAAAATGTTTGCACGAAAACTACACAGTATCATCATTTCAAATTTCAATTTATAACAATAAAAAGTCATTACTCACACATACTTACACACGCAACGCTGTGGCGCCACCTATGTGTCTGAACATGTAACAACATCTCGAAAGGCGTTTTAAAATAAAAAAAAAAAAAGTATTCAACAAATGATAAAACAATTACTAGATTTTAACAAAGCATTAATTTAGTTCAGAACACAGACTAAATATGAAAATAATCGGGAAAAACTCCAAGATCCGTAAAAAAAAAGATTGAGCTTTGTATAGCGAGATTGTGATGTTAATTACCAAACTAATTATTAAATTATTAAGTGACGTTAATTATTAAAAACGGAACAAACTGGTCGACAGATCGATGGGCGGGCGATGAGTGGGCGTGACGCAGTGACGTGTACTTCCGCGTAGGGCTGGCGCGGCGGATCCCAGAAGCGGAGTGTGAGAGTGAAACCGGATCAGACGCTTTCGCCGGTGTAAACGCTTTATAACGCTTTATATTGTAACGCTGGTGCTGGAGATGGACTCGACCGCGTACGGAGCTTCACTGGCCGGAGGAGCTTTCGACCTCTGGAGCTTCATCAGGCGCCCGCACACTGTCGTCCGGCTGCTCAGCTGGGTACGTCATGACGTCACTCACTCAACTAGTTAGTTAAGTTAAGTTAGCGGCGAGATAACCGCGTCTCACTTTGATAAGAGTTCCAATCGATTGTAAAAGTTTATCAGTCCGTGACGTCACCGGCGGAAACCTGACGACAGACCACCAGCGCCGAGTCACGCGCTCTCCCGTGTGTGTGTGTGTGTGTGTGTGTGTGTGTGTGTCGTATTAACGAGTAACGCGCATGCGCTTGTGATTAAAAACAAGCTGAACCACGTCATCGCTCCTGATCCGGCGACACTAGTGAATAAAGCGCGTTTCTACAGCGATGTAAACAATAATAGTGACGTCAGTGTTTTAGCACGACAGACAGATAATGTATAGATTAATAGACAGACAGACAGACAGACAGCTACTGTCTAGTCTAGATAGATAGATAGATATCCAGCTGTCTACGTTATCTGTCCATCTGTCTGTCCATCTATCCATCTATCTGTTTATCTGTCTGTCTATCTATCTATCTATCTATCTATCTTACCGTCTGTCTGTCTAATCTGTCTGTTTGTCTGTCTGTCTGTCTATCAATCCATCCTTCTATCCGTCCGTCTATCCGTCTATCTATCTGTTTATCCATCTGTCTGTCTATATATCTATTCATTCATCTATACATCTGTCTATCTGTCTGTCTATCAGAATGCATCTATCCATCCATCCATCCATCTATCTATTTTATCTATTAATAGATCTGTCTATCTATCCGTCTGTCTATTTATAAATCTATCAATCTTTCTATCTATTCTAGCTATCTATAGATGCTTTCAAGAGATGACTAGACAGACAGACGGACGTGTTTCTGGTGTGTGTGTGTGTGTGTGTGTGTGTGTGTGTGTGTTCTCCCTCAGCTCTTCTCTGTGGTGGTTTTCTCCACCATCATCTCTGAGGGCTACCTGAACCAAGCCAGCGAGGGCGACACCCACTGCATCTTCAACCAGAACGACAGCGCGTGCAGCTACGGAGTGGGCGTCGGCATCCTGGCCTTCCTGGCCTGCGTGTCCTTCCTGGTGCTGGACGCCTACCTGCCCCAGATCAGCAACGCCACCGACAGGAAGTACATCGTCCTGGCCGACCTGCTGGTGTCCGGTAAGACCGCGCCCGCGTTAATGCGTTAAGTTTGACTCGAAACTTCGCTTGTAGATCGTTAATGCGTTAATTGTGATTCAAAACTTCACTTTTCTGTCTTTAATGCGTACAGTTTGATTAGAAACTTTGCTTTTCGGTCGTCAATGCGTTAATTTTAATTTAAAACTTCGCTTTTCGGTCGTTAATGCGTTAATTGTGATTAATGCTTTAGTTGTGATTCAAAACTTCGCTTTTCGGTCGTTGATGTGTTAATTTTGATTCGAAACTTTGACTTTCAGTCGTTAATGCGTTAGTTGTGATTCAAAACTTCGCTTTTCGGTCGTTAATGCGTTAATTATGATTCAAAACTTCGCTTTTCGGTCGTTAATGCGTTAATTGTGATTCAAAACTTTGCGCGTTAATTGTGATTCACTTTTCGGGCAATAATGCGTTAATTTTCATTCAAAACATTGCTTTTCGGTTGTTAATGCGTTAATTGTGACTCAAAACGTTGCTTTTCTGTGGTAAAGTTTAGTCGTAAAGCGCCGCTGTGGCTCAGAAGACGAGCTGGAATCTCGCAAGCCAGTGATTCTCAAACTCGCCGCGTCACGTGATCTTCACGCCGGAGCGTCACCTGACTGTTAATGTGTAGACGAGGGCGAAACACACACACACTTTTACTTTGATTGTTTTGAAGGGGAGAAAAACACTGACACTTATATTTTTTTAAATCTAATATATAAATATAATTTTTTAAGGGTTCCTACGGCTGCTTGAATACCAATCTTGAGTTTCAATTACGTGTTTTTGAGGCCTTAAAAATGCTTGAATTTTAAGCAAAGTGCTTGAAAACGTCGGAAACAGTAATTACACTTATTTCACAACAAACAAACACAGTGTGACTTACGAAATTACTCAGTGTCGACACAGTTTCATAAGGCAAAGATTACATAAATTGGCGCAATTATCATGTAAATGCCCTAATAAATTTCAAGGCCCCGTAAAATTTAGACAGATTTTTTTTACAATAATGTAAAATGTTGTAATAACTGTATTAATAAAAATGTTACATAACAGTTTTTTGTAACATAACAAAACATGTTACAATAAAAACATAAAAAAATTGTACTGTGATGCTAGTAAAGTAAAATAATAAACATGGTAAAAGTTTAAAAATGTAATAAAAAATTTATTTAATTTTTTATTTTTAATTTTTTTTTATTTTTACTCACATCTTTAACCTTTGAGCAATAAAAGAAACACGTTTTTTCGAGGCATTTGTGCATTTTGTCGATTTGTTTTATATCGACCGTACATAAACTAATATTGACCGATAGACAGACAGCCACACTCGTCCAATTGCTATTAAAAATTAGTTTACAACTTAGTTTATTCTGTTTTTGCATAATATCTCTTGAAATGTAATTAAAATGGCAAAGTTTAATTTTGGTTGTATTTAGTCAGACCTAAAAGCTTGAATACGGATCGTGAAAAGTGCTTAAATTGTATTTGCCTTCACAAGAAAACCGTTTTTTTTTTACCGCTTATTGTTAACGTCATTGCATAAACATTCCTGTCATTTTGGCTACAGTTGCTACATTTCAGTGTAGCCAATGAGTGAGAGGAGAGGAGGGCAGGTGTTTGCTGATTGGTTGGTGGGTGGGTTGGGCGTGACAGGAGGGAGTGGTCGTAAAGTAAAAAAAAAAAAAGTTACATTAATGTGAGTAAAAGTGGTGACCCTGCATGCGTACAACTGTCGCGTCAAGATTTCTAATATTTTGATCAATTTTTAGGTTCAATGTCAGTCTGTCAGACCGCATCATGTGTTCGATTCCAGGGAAAGCAATAAAAAATAAACAAACAAACATCACCATAACAAAGACAGATAATAAGCTGATTTTTATTCTTTTACTTTAAAAATAGTTGTACTAAAAAACTGTGGTGCTAATGTTTTTTTTTCACTAACTGTTATGTAACGTGTTGTTTTAATTACAGTTATAACGATATTTTACCATTTTATAAGAAAGATTATCTAAAATTACGCTGACTTATTTGCGCATTCACACGTTAATCGCGTCTGATTTTATGAAATGTTTGGCTTGTGAAACTGCGGTCGCCGCGGAGTCATTTCCCTAGTCGCACTGTGTTTGTGTAACTATCCGTTTCAAGCAAAGTTGTTGTTTTTTTCCCTCGTGCTCTCATTGGATAACTCGAATCTATCGTTTTTTTTTACAGGATCTTTACGCTACTGGGGTTCGACTAAAACTTCAATTTTTAATTTTATTTAATTTAACTTTAAATGTAACACACATCAAATGCCCAAATAATCACTAGTTTGTCCGACACTCAAAAACTCACAAATCTAAAGCTTCATCAAATCAATCGGAAATTGTGTTTCTGCCAAAACGTGAGAAAGCGAGAGAAACGCAAGTCAGAGAAGAAAAAAAAATCGACGCTTCACGGAAAATTTGTGGAAAATGTAAAAGTCACGCGACGACCTTTAGCTAAGCGCTAACGCTAGCCTCTCCGCGCAGGCGTGTGGACCTTCCTGTGGTTCGTGTGCTTCTGCGTGCTGGCCAATCAGTGGTCTCACACCCAGAAGACCGAGGGCGTGCCCATCGAGGCGGCGCAGGCCGTGGTCACCTTCGCCTTCTTCTCCTGGGCATCATGGGTGAGTGACACACACTTCAGGGGTGTAAGGTACTTGAGTAAATGCACTTGGTTACTTTACTTGAGTATGTTTTTGGCTACTTCATACTTGCACTGAGTATCAAAAATATGAGCAGCTTTTACTCTCTACTCCACTGCATTAGTGATTGAGTAGCAGTACTTTTCACTCCACTACAATTGAACAAACACTTGTTACTCGTTACATTGTGATTGTGCGCGACAAGCCGGAATCGATTTATACCGCGGTTAATTTCTTGGGCGGACGAGGTGAATATCGCCATCTTTAGGCTGCTGAAGGTAATGGAGGCTATTTGTCAATTAGAAACCACAAGAACACGAATTACAGGCGTAAATGGTGTTTAACTAGTGACACGACTGACGCCAGTGATGAATCATTCATTCATCAGCCTCATTTGAATTAAATATTTTCTTTTTTTTGGTCAAATTAAACTATACAGATTGTGTAGTTCATCATATACGTACAGATCATATACAGAATGTGTTTTACAAGTGTTAGTATATAATATATACATATAAAATGTAATTTACTAATCAGAATTTAATTTTATATCTTCTTGCAAATGTAAGTGATTGAGACTGACTTTTTGTTCTTTTTCTCTACTTTGTTCTACCAGTTTTCAAACATTGAGGTTAATTTCTGTTTCTGTACTAGAAAACAATAGTTTGTTTTCACATTTCTTTTTTTGCGCCTATATTGAGTACGAATAAAAATACTTCTTAATACTCAAATTCTTTTAAAAGTGGATACTTTGCTACTTTGACTCAAGTCTTTTTGAAATTGGTGACTTGTAATGGAGTAATTTTTACAGTAAGTATCTGTACTTTTACTCAAGTACACCCCTGCTGCTCTCTGTGTGTGTCTCCTCTAGGCGGGGCTGACGTATTTCGCGTCTCAGCGCTACCGTGAGGGCGTGGCCGGCGCCGGGCTGGAGTATACGGACCCCGTGCACGACTCCGCCTCCCCGTACCCCTCAGCCACGCCCCAGCCCGGCTACCAGCAGTCCCCGTTCACCCAGAGCTCCGCGGGGGAGGGGGGGTACACGCCCCCGTCATACTGAGCCTGGGGGGCGGGGCCAACCTTATTTATTGTCTATTAATATTGACATTCCGGCCTCTAGATTCTACACCAGCTAGCCCATAATAACCCCGCCTCAGGAAGTGCAGCCGATCACAGAAAGCAGTGCCAAGCAAATCCATCGCCATAGAAACGCAATCGCCATCGACAGTATGGGGATTTTGCCAGAATAAAGTCCGTCTCGTGCACTACACGCGGTGATCTACTGTAAACCACACGCTCTGTAACCGTATTCGCGACAGACAATCGTCGTTTTGCCTTATGGACGAGTTCTGTGGCCACCTGATTATCAATCAATCTGATTATTTGTCAATCACACAATGTTCTTCTGTCGGTTTACATGTTGTGTGTGTGTGTGTGTGTGTGTGTGTGTGACGCCAAATTTACTGCACGGTTTGGACCTCCTTCCACTGGATCTGTGCCTCGTCAATTTCAGACTTTTTTCAGAAATGTATATCTACGGATTTGAAATGTATACGATGGGTTTTCTCTGTGTTGACTGTTGGAAGCTTTTCTTTTCTTTCTCTTTTCTTTTAAAAACGAAAATACACACGTGTGTGTGTGGGGGGGGGGGCTGTCTTTTGTTCTTTTCAGATGTTGGACGAGTTTTAGTGCCACCCAATAAACACATGATTCGTCCTTTGTGGACTGATGTTTTGGTTTAAAATGAAAAAAAAAGCGTTTTTACGATAAAGTGTTGACACTTGTTTAGACTGTACCATCGTTTTTTATTACCAATTATCATGACGTATTTACGTACTCAACATTGCACACAATATACATTTTAAATGCTTTTTTTTTTAAATTATGTATTTTAAAGTGTGGAATACTTGTGAAAAATTAATTGACAAGTTCAGGTATTTCTACGTAGTAAGAAAATAGACCATTATATTTATCTATATAAATATAATATTTATCTAGACCATATATATTTATATATATCATTTTTCTCCGTAATATATAGCTCTACTTGTAAAAAATAAATGGACAAATTCGGGTATTTCTACGTATTAATAAAATAGACTTATATCGTTATTACCAGAAAAACAACGGCGAAAATGGCCAAATAATCCATTTTTTTTTTTCATTTTTCCCCGTAATATATAGCTACTTGTAAAAATTTAATGGACAAATTCGGGTATTTCTACGTATTAAGAAAGAGACTAGATCGTAATTTCCAGAAAAACAACCGACGGAAATGGCCAAATTATCAAATTGTTTCATGTTTTGCCGTTATAAATAGCTGATCTTACAAGTACACCGTTTATATAAGTATGAAATCGTCATATTCAATTACGTCAGGTAACTTTATGTACGTTGTCACGTTTACGCTTTGCTACGTACGGTGCGCTTGCGTAAATGTGACGCACGCATGAGCGTAACGTGTAGATCACCGAGCTGCCACGCCCCCCGAACGCGGAAGTGACTCTCCAGCGGATCCAGGAACTGAGCGAGTTTGTATGAGTGTTTGTTTAGTAACGCCGTCCGGACGAATGGAGTCTTTCCCACAGAAATAAAGCAGGTAAGATTCTCTCTCGATAAACACACTCGCAGTGTTTAAACACGCGGAAAAGTTTCGGTGTCGTTCACGTTGAGCAGACAAATTAAAACCGCGATATGTGCGGCGTTTTAACGTAGTAATGCTGTTGTGGTGCAGCGCGGATATTTTGCTAACCAAACTTCTGTATTATTAGTAGCAAATAGCACGAACATATTCCATATTTGTGTATTATTATGTAAGACGTTTCGCGTTCCCTCGTCGCTGATTGGTCCGTTTCGCGACGGTTTGCGTCACGTGATCACTATAGTACTATATCACGTCTTTTCATCGCATTTATAAACTCGCGACAGAACACGCGCGGGAAACTTTGGATCTAGTTTCGTTCAGTTCTGTTGTTCTCGACTACTTGGTAAAGTACGTATTATATTTTTGGAGTATACAGTCACATACATTATTGTGTTATGTTGTAATTGTAAATGGTAAAGTATCAGTGCACAGAGGTGTAAAGTACTTGAGTACACTTTAGGAATTTTTGTACTAAAAAAAAAAGTTAAAAGTTGCTTCAATTTTTGCTACTCGGCACCAGTACAAAGTAGCCAAAAATAGTAACAAATGTAAGAAAGTCCACTTGGAGTAGGAGAATAATAATAATAATAATAATACATTCAATTGTTATTTTTGTGAGATTGTTTTCTCCCTTATGATCAATAACAGTACAATAATTAGCTATTTAATATGGTTTATTTCGGTAATTGTTGAGGAATACGCCGTGTCAGTGTAGGGCCGCGCCCGCCGTATGTAAATAAGTTCTCACCTTTCCTCAGCTCCACGTCAGCGCCGGTGAGTGTCACACGCTTCCCTCTCTCCTCCTCCTTTACCACTAATAAACACTATTCCACACAGTTTGCCGATAAAATTCGCCGTCTGAAGGGCTAAAGTCTAAAACTGTCAAAATGTATGAGTGTGGCTCGCAAACGGTTTGAAATGTTTGCGTGTGTCAAGCAGAGGTGTGAAGTACTTGAGTAAATGGACTTTGTTACGTTATTTAAGTAGGTTTTGTGCTTGTGCCGAGTGTTGAAACTAAAAGCAGCTTTTACTCTCTGTGTGACTTGAGTACATTAGTGATTGAGTATCTGTACTCTTTACTCCACTACAATTGACTCGGTTTTTTTCTGTACACATTTGAGTGACTGACTTACTGACTTTTTGTTCTTTTTATCTGCTTTGTTCTACCATTTTTAAAACCATTTTATAACACAAAACCTCGTAGAATAGTTTGTTTTCACATTTCTTTGTGTTGTTCTTTGCTTTTTTGGCCTATATTCAGTGCTCAAAAATACTCGAGTTTTTATAAAATAGAATACTTTTCTACTTTGACTCAAGTATTTTTGAAATTGGTGACTTGTTACTTGTAACAGAGTCATTTTGACAATAACTATTTGTACTTTTACTCGAGTATGTCTGTCTGCTCCTCTCTTTGGCCAGATAAACGCAGACTTCTAATATAGTTTTGCAGGTTTTACTGCAGGTGTGTTCGCTGCTGAGCCACTAGATGGCGACAGAGTTTATTTTTTTTATATTTATTATTTTATAATATATATTTTATTTATATTATATGGATTATTTATTTATTATTGTATTTATGTGTTATATTAATGATTATATAATATTTATAATTTTATTATTATATTTATTGTTGTATTTATTTATTTTTATTATATTATAATATATTATTATATTTATTTATTATATCATTATTTGATTACATTTTAAATATTTTATATTTATAATTTATTCATATTATATTTATTATTGTGTTTGTGTTTTATTATCATTATTATATTATATATTTTTTATATTTATGTATTATATTATAATTATTATTTTGTAATATATTGTTATATTTATTTTTTATATGTTTTATATGTATTTATTATTTTACAATGTATTATTATATTTACTTATATACTATTTCTTAGTTCGGGACCAACGCAAGGAAAAAATCCATGATTTTTCGGTGTTCAAAAATGAGGGGAAAAAATCAAATTCAGATTTAAAAAATTCGGCGTAAAATATGTTTCACTTCACGTGGTTGCAAAATAAAAAAGAGTCTAACCGCGGCGTCGCTGTCTCCTCCGCCCGCAGGCCCCTCCTACATGCCAACAGGCTCCGCCCATCCGAGCGTCATGAGCCTATGAGATCCCTGCGCATCACTGTGGGCGGGCTCCCGATGCTGGCGTCCATGAGCGGCGCCGCCGACCCGCGCTTCCGCGTCAAGTGGCGCGCGCTGGTGGCGCTGGCGGCGGCGGTGGGCGTGGCCCTGCTGGTCTACACGCAGCTCCACCTCCCACCCGCCGGCAGACACGCCCCTCGCGCCAGCTGCGAGGCGGGGCCGGAGCCGTACAACCACACCTACCCGCTGACTCCGCCCCAGCGCACACGCCTGGGCACACGCTACCGCATCGCCGTCATCGCCGACCTGGACGCGGCCTCGGCGGGCCACGGGACGCTCACCTGGGTCAGCTACCTGCTCAAGGGCCACCTGCTGGTGTCGGCCAGCGGGGACGCGGTGGGTGTGGCCTGGGACGCCGAGAGGGCGGTGCTGGAGAGCCACCTGGCGGAGAAGGGGCGGGGCATGGAGCTGTCGGAGCTGGCGGTGTTCAACGGGAAGCTGTACAGCGTGGACGACCGCACGGGCGTGGTCTACCACATCCACGGGACGCGGGCCACGCCCTGGGTCATACTGCCCGACGGAGACGGATCCGTCTCTAAAGGTGTGTTCCCGATCTGGCCACCGGGGGCGCTGTTACACACACACACACACACACACACACAAAATTCAATAAAGGAATTATACATGTCATAACTTCACAAAATATTTATGTATATTGTATAAAGTTATATATTTTTTAAATATACACATGACAATCCCAACGTGTGTGTGTGTGTGTGTAAAATAAAAAATCAAATAAAGGAATGTTAAAATATCATAACTTTAATATATATATATATATATGTGTGTATTATACAGTTATATATCTTTAAAATATACTCATAACCATCATAACGTTTGTGTAAAAAATTGAAAAAATAAAATAAAGGAATGTTAAAATGTCATAACTTTACAATATATATATGTGTATTATAAAGTTATATATCTTTAATATATATACACGTAACAATCATAATGTGTGTGTGTGTGTGTGTGTGTAAAAAAATAAAAAATCAAATAAAGGAATGTTAACATTTCATAACTTTACAATATATAGATATGTGTATTATAAAGTTATAAATCTTTAAAATATACACATAACAATCATAACGTCATAACTACCTATATATTTTAAAGTTATAAAACTTTTTCAAAGGATGCAAGTACTTTACTGTTAATATATATTTATATATATTTATATATTTTCAAATGTATATTTGTACACACATTTATAAATTGTAAAATTAAGTATATAATACAATAATACAATAACAAAGAAAAATAATTAGTACTATAAATAATATTATAATGCAATATTATAAAATGTAAAATGTTTAGAATGTATGTATTATAAAGTTATAAAGTGTTTTTAATAAAGGAAAGAAATACTTTACTATTGATATGTATTATTTTCAATTTTTATATATATTCATACACACACATTTATGTATACATTTAAAAAATAAATTATATAATGTATGTTATACATATAGTACAATAATACAATATTATAAAATAATGAATATTTTATAATTTTATAATGTATATTTATTATAAAGTTTTTAAAAAAAGAAAGAAATACTTATGTATATTTATACACACGTTTATATATAAATGGTGAAAAATTATTATACATATAGTACAATAATACATTATCATATAATGATGATAAAAGAAATAATATAAAAATATGATGCAATATTATACTTATTCCTTATAATGTATATATTATGAAATTATAAAACTTTAACATATATACATAAGAAATATAATTATAAAACTTTAACATATACATAAGAAATATAGCTTATTAACAAGATATAAATATATATTTACACACGCAAGTTGTAAGATGTTTTATAAAAGATAGGAATATTTTACTATTAATATATCATATTTACAAATGTATATTTATATACACACACACACTTGTGTATATATATATATATATAAATTGTACTGAAAAAGAGTCATAAAACGTAAAACCGTGTATAAAACGGCGTACAGATCTACACGACACCGTCACAAGTGCCAGTGAAAGCCAATGATTTTCTAGTGATCCAATGATATTTACAAATGAATATTTACACACACACACATACGTTTAGATATAAATTGTTCTGAAAAAAAAGGTCCTAAAACGATACAAAACGGCGTACAGATCTACACGACACGGTGAGCAGTAGTGATGGTGTGAAGTGGGCGTGTCCCGGCAGGCTTCAAGGCGGAGTGGCTGGCGGTGAAGGACGAGCGTCTGTACGTGGGGGGCTTGGGGAAGGAGTGGACCACCAGCACGGGGCAGGTGCTCAACAGCGACCCCCAGTGGGTGAAGGTGGTGGGTCGCCACGGAGACGTGCAGCATCACAACTGGGTGCCGGCGTACGACTCGCTCCGCGCCGCCGCCGGCATCGCCCCGCCCGGTGAGAGAGACACGCCCACACGCTCCGTTAGCCACGCCCACGCGCGCTGTGCTTGTGCGCTTCCTCCTCATCCACATCCTCCGCGCAATCTCTCTGTCATTTCTAGATCTGTCTGTCTATCTGTCTGTCTGTGTCTATCTGTCTGTCTGTCTGTCTGTCTATCTATTTGTATCTATCTGTCTGTCTATCTATCTATCTATCATTCGTCCATCCGTCTGTCTATTTATCTATCTGTCTGTCTGTCTATTTATCTGTCTGTCTGCTTGTCAATATATAACTATTTGGTATCTTTTTATCTATCTGTCTGTCTATCTGGTATATTTTAATCTGTCTATCTATCTATCTGGTATCTCTTTCTCAGTCTGTCTGTCTGTCTATCTTGTATCTCTTTCACTGTCTGTCTGTCTTATGATTGTCTCTCTATCATCTTTCTATCTTTCTTCTGTCTCTATCATTGTTCTGTCTGTCTGTCTGTCTGCATCGGTTAATAAATAATTTAAAAAACGTACCAGTTAAGCACAAAATATTTGAGCCTCTGAATCATTACATTTCATAAAAACATTCTAAACTAATAAACGTATTAAAATAACTAAAAATGACCAGCGTTCAGTTACACTGTTGAGTCAGTGGAAAAGTATTTAACACGTTACACCATCACTGCTTAGGCCACACCCCCAATCTCTCATTGGCAGAGGCATGTAATTAACTATAATCAAAATAAAAAATGATAATAACCCCGTACTAAAAAGCGCGTATCATGAAAACAATTATCTGAAATTTTCTTTTCTTTTTATTGAATTTGTAATTTGTATAATATAAACGAAAAACTTTTTGGAAAAAATGTTTTTCGTTTATATTATACACAAACAGTAGCTCTTATAGAGTAGCTGATATAGAGCTAAAAATCTAACTTTTTACTTTTTATTTTTCAAACTTCATTCAAAAAAAAATTAAAAATCCCAGAAAAATCCAGCACTTTTACATGTATTTTTTTGTGTGCTGTCAAACGATTAATTTTTTTAAACGAGTTAATCGCACTTCCCTGACCAAATGAATCGTGATTAATGGCGATTAAAAGACTGAAGCTTGTAATATTGGATATTGAGGTGTAATATGTAAATGAATGTAAACACAACACTAAGTAAACACTCGTTTAAATACTGAAAAATAATTTAGTATCATTTTTGTTCAATTTGCATGTATTGTCTTTGTTTTTTAACCCTCCGAGGTCCAGTCGCACTTTATTCATCAAAAACTGTAAATTTTGGTCTTACAAACAAGTGTTATTCATCAACTGAAAGTTTGAAGTACATGTTTTTTTAGGTTACACACTTAATAAAAACAAGACGTTGTAAAAATAATAATAATAATAACAATAATAATAAAGCTAAGAAGTTTTGCCTTCTCTGTGTCAGCTGAAAACAAACTAAAACAAAATAAATAACTGTAGGCTAATAAATACTTATCACTCTAACATGTCCACATAAAGCTTAGAATGTGTGTTTTTAACAAGTGTAAATAAGTGTAAGTAAATACAGTGTTGTCTGTTTATCTAATCCGTATGAATCTAAAGCTTCGGCTTTTTGAACAGAGCAAGTTATTTGCAGTTGAAAAGAAACTGTGTCTGAGGGGAAAAGTAGATCAGTGTCACTTAAACACTTTGCGTCTAAGTGACAACACCTGAACCCAATGACTGTGAGCTGCTGATCTTAATGAGCCGCACCTGGAGACTATTCATTGCACGTTGCCACATTATTTTTTTAACACTGTAATTAAAGCCGTTAAAAATAATTGATGCGATTTAGCAACTAAAATTAATCACACGCGTTAACGTGTTAACTTTGACATCACTTATTTATTTTTATTATACCCTCCCCCCTTTTTTGATTCTAATACCAAATAAATAGTGGAGGAGTAAATAACGTGCAGCAGTAAGTGCGCCTCTAGGTTTCTCTGGAGGGATTGTGATTGGTTGCTGTCTGTCTGTCTGTCTATCTGTCTGTCTGTCTGTCTGTCTATCTATGGGAGCTTCATGAAAGAAATATCTGGAAATGTTTTGAAAAATGTATTGCAATTGTAATTTTTCACAAAATTCTTTCCAAAAAGTTTTTCGTCTATATTATACAAACAGCAGCTCTTGAGCTACATGCTGATATAGAGCTAAAACTCGAATTGGTTTTTTTTTACATTTCTCAAACTCCATAAAAAGAAAACAATTTCAGTCCAATAGCAATAGTTTAGTTTGGTGTGTCTCCAGGCTACCTGATCCACGAGTCGGCGTGCTGGAGCGACACCCTGCAGCGCTGGTTCTTCCTGCCGCGCCGCGCCAGCTCCGAGCGCTACGACGAGGCGGCGGACGAGCGCCGCGCCACCAACCTCCTGCTGAGCGCCTCCGCGGACTTCCTGCAGGTGACCGCGCGCACCGCCGGCGAGCTCCACCCCACGCACGGCTTCTCCTCCTTCAAGTTCGTCCCCGACACGGACGACCAGATCATCGTGGCCCTCAAGTCGGAGGAGGACGGGGCGAAGGTGGCCAGCTACATCACCGCCTTCACGCTGGACGGACGCGTCCTGATGCCCGAGACCAAGATCGGAGACGTGAAGTACGAGGGGCTGGAGTTCATCTAGAGAGAGAGGAGGAGGGGCGAGCGAGAGACACGCCCCCTCAGACAGACAGACGCTTCAGAGTGACGGAGGGGGTGGAGTTCATCTAGAGGACACGCCCCCCTCAAACAGACGCTTCAGAGTGACGGAGGGGGTGGAGTTCATCTAGAGGACACGCCCCCCTCAGACAGACAGACGCTGTAGAGTGATGGAGGGGGTGGAGTTCTTCTGGAGAGTGAGGGAGAGGGAGGGGCGAGCGAGGGACACGCCCCCTCAGACAGACGCAACAGAGTGACCGAGGTCTACGGGCTCTTCTCTTCTCCTCCGCTCTCATCCCTCGCTTCACTGTGTGAATCACAGAGTGACACGACTAGTGAAGGACTCGCTCACCACACCAGGTCACATTCCTCCTGAAATAAAACAATAAACGACTGACGAGGAGGTTCTGTCTGTCTCTGTGTCTGTAATCTATCATTCAATCTGTTAGTTTATCAGTCTTCTGTCTCTCTCTGTGTGTCTCTTTCTCTGTGTGTCTCTTTCTCTCTATTTCTTTCTGTCTTTCTCTGTCACTTTTGTTAAAACTGTGAAAAGCGAGAACTTGAACTTGCTCAGAACTTTCTCTCTCTCTCAGTCTACTGTCTGTCTCTTTCTCTCTTTCTCACTCCCTTTCTCTCTCTCTATCATAGTTCTGTCTGTCTATCAGTTTATCAGTCTTTTGTCTATCTGTCTGTCCATCCATCCATATCTATCTTGTACAGTGTCTCTCTCTCTCTCTCTCTCTCTCTCTCTCTCTCCTGTCTCTATCCACTGTATCTGTCTTCCACCTGTCTATCTCTTATGTTCTGTAACTGTACGAATGTCTCTGCCTTCATATCTATCTATCCGTTTTGTTTGTTTGTCTGTCTTTCTATCATTTGTCCGTCTTTTATCTATTTGTCCATTGTCTGCCTTGTCTATTTTCAACTATCATAAGTCTGTCTCTCTCTTAAAATATTTTGTCTTTCATTCCTCTGCTTCTGATGTCTGTCTGAAGGTTGAAGTGACCAGATTTATTTCTGCTTTTTCAGAGTCGTGCAGATCAGACGTAGATCAGCTTGTGTTTCGGTTTCCTAGAGTCTCGGTCTGGACACTTTCACTTTCATTTCAGGGCTTCAGCCGAGAGAGAGAGAGGGAAAGATGGAGAGAAAGATAGAGAAAGACAGAGAGAGAGAGGTGGGAAAGATAGAGAGAACGAGAGAGAGGGAAAGATAGAGAGACAGAGAGAGGGAGTGGGAAAGATAGAGAGAGTGGGAAAGATAGAGAGAGAGAGAGAGAGAGAGGGAAAGATAGAGAGGGAGAGAGAGAGTGGGAAAGATA
>CM051495.1:31570710-31581316 GCA_028031935.1 Paedocypris micromegethes | reverse complement strand
GAGGGAGAAAGAGGGGGGAGGGTAGAGGGGAGAGAGAGAGAGAGTGGGAAAGAGAGAGAGAGAGAGAGAGTCAGGAGGGAGAGAGCAAGACAGAACATTGTGTCCAGTCAGACGAAGGCGGAACCAGTCCTGGTCTCATCTTGCTGCTTTTATGGAAACGCTTCAGTGGCTTTCAATGAAAAAAAGAAATAAATAAAAAAAGAAAGAAAGAGAAACATTTCATCCGCGGCTCTCCAGGCAATAACTCTGCTCTCCACAAACACATGTCCGCACACAAAGGCCGGCGCTTTCCACAGCCAGTTTAATTCACACGCTTTGTCCCCGTGGCCGAAGGAGAGCGACCGAGATTATCACAGGGAAACCACCAGCAATAATTCTAATAGCTGCGCAATTAATCTGAGCGAATGCACTTTTAGAGAACATCATCTGAACAAACTGTTTATTACACACACACACACACACACACACACACACACACACACACACACACACCTGTATATGTACAGTATGCATAGATTTTGTTATTACTGTATGTATTATTCTTCTCTATGTGAATAAAAAAAATTATATTTATACTCTATATATCTGTAAATACAATCCTTTGTGTATATTGTGTATATCACCTTGTCTGTATGTGTGTATGTAACAGGAGAGTGTTCAAAATAAAACAAATTCCCTTTCTGAAAGAGAGATATGAATTGGGTTAATTTTACAAAGATTATTAATTTAGTTTGAGTCAGAGTCTTTTGATTTAGTCCCAAGTCATCTTAATTTTTTTTTGTTTTAGTCTAATTTTAGTCGACTAAATACCACAACATTTTACTCGACTAAATTGCTGTATAGGTTTAGTCAACAAAAACGTAGATGCTACAGTATATAGTCTAAATGGTTACTAAAGACGCTATGTCTTAGAAATCTGAATAGTTCATTATGACAACTATCAATACGAGTGAGAGAGATAGAAAGAGAGAAACAGAAAGAGAGGGGGGAGTGAAAGTGAGACAGAATGAAAGAATGATGAAGAGAAACAGGGAAATTAAAAAAAGAAATTCGGAGAGAAAAAGGGAAGAGAGATCGAACAATAAGGTGACAGATGAGAGATAATGGGGAAAGAGAAAGATAGACCGATAGACAGACAGACAGTATAGCTGAGAGATAGAGAGTGAGGGTCCGAGATAAAGGGGAAGAGAAGGAGAAACCTAAAGTAAGAGAGAGCGATGAAATACAAATATAGATAGGAGACGGTAAAAGAGAAAGAGGGAATGAATAGAGATAGAGAGGAAAAGAGAAAGGGGATGAGGAAGAGAGATAAAAAGAGAGGAGATAAAGACAGACAGGGTAAGAGAACAAGAAATACAAAGAGAGAGAGTATGGATAGAGATACAGGACAGAGATAGAGAGAGAGAGAACAAAGTAAGATAGAAAGAGTGTGAGCGATTATATGGAGCTAGAAAGTGGGAAGTAAAAATGACAAAAACAGACAAATAGAAGGAGACATCTTCTAATGAAAAGTGGAAATGAGAGAGTGATTTAAAAAAGATGAAAAAAAAACCATAGTGAACAAATGCTGAGACCTAAAGAAAGCGATGGCACGAGTAGGGCAGAGGTTTTTGTGTAGAAGAAGAAGAAAAGGAGGATGAGGAGTAATTTGTCGATTGTGAAGATTTGCCACTAGCCGATCACGGAGCTCCCGCTGACTCCTCACTCAGCATCCATAATCACTCCGGGATGGAGAGAGAGAGAGAGGAACAAAAGAGCCTATGATGGAAGAGAGCGAGGCTGAGGAGGAATTGTCAGAGAGTTCTCCTTCTTTTGATGGAGTGACCTTGAGGTGACACTCGGTGCTTCACTCCTGATTTCAAACCGCAACTTTCTCTGATCACACACACAACGACACACCGAGTCACAACATCTACACACCCTGCGCGTGTCATCACGGCGAACAGGAAAGTGTTAAGGTGGAAGGAGAAATGAGCAAAAATGAGAACAAAGTCTGGTAGAAAGAGAAAGAATAAATGGAGAGAAAGACAGAGAATGAGATTTAGGGAGTTCATTTTTGTTTGTTTGAAACAAAACCCTTAGTTTGAGGCTCTGAGAGAGAGAGGGTTAGTGAGTAAAATAAGAGTGGTAGAGAGAGTAAAAAAGACGGAAATAGAGGGAGAGAGAGAGAGAGTGCAAGAAGTTAGAGATAAACAAATCTATCAATCATCCAACCTTTTATTATTCAATAATTTATCAAAAAGAAAACTCCAGAGAGTCAGAAAGAGATAGAGGATGAGGGGGATTCAAAGAAAGAGAAATTCAGTGAGAAAGGGATTAGGAGAGGAAGAAATGGAAAAATATATTTAAAAAAAAAAGACAGACAGAAAGATGGAGACAAAGGCTTCTGATCAAGTACAGCAATGAAGAAAAACGAGAGAGAGAAAGAGAGAGAGAGAGAGAAAGAGAGAGAAGATGCTGATGTGTAAAGAAGACACGGGGCGAGCGAGGCAGAGGAGGGCAGAGGAGGGTCATTACGCCAGCGTGTGGCTGCATGTAAATGAACGAGTGCCTGTAATGTGCAAATTGTCTGTTTGACACCAATACTGAGCTCTCAGCTGATTGGTCGCTGTGTGCGACGGGTTTCTGTGAACTGATTGACTGGTCAAAGTTTGATGAAAACGAATCTGACAAATACCGTGTTCTTGTGAACCCTCAATGTCATCTGAGAGAGAGAGAGAGAGAGAGAGAGAGAGAGAGAGAGAGACAGGGA
Organism: Paedocypris micromegethes; assembly: GCA_028031935.1. NCBI lineage: Eukaryota > Metazoa > Chordata > Actinopteri > Cypriniformes > Paedocypris > Paedocypris micromegethes. The sequence goes on along the minus strand of CM051495.1, from coordinate 31,578,564 downwards.
GTGAGAGAGTGATTGATGGAGAGAGGGAGTGAGCGAAAGACAGAAATAGACCAGGAGTGATAGAGGGAGTCGGGTGGTTTGAGAAAAGAGATGGAGTGATAGATGGAGAAGAAGAAATAGAGAAGACTGGGAGAGAGAATGAAGAGAATACCATTAAAATGAGAGGGGGGGGGGTATAAAGAAAGAGATAATTAAAGACGTAAGACGAAAAGAAAATGAGAGATGTGGGAAAGAAAGAAACAATAAGAATGTACATTATAGTATCAAGCTTTTACTTGATTAAATTTAAATTTACTTGATTACTTGAAATTAAAACTAACACTAAAGCTTGTACTTGTAAAATGTATCGTTTTTGCATGAATAATATGAGTGACGTTGAAAAATATGACATTTATACTTGACAAAAAAGGAAATAAGCCCATCACTAACATTTCCTATTTTCTTCCCAGAACTTTCAATTAATATTAAACCTGAGGACGTAATATCTACAACGAAACAATATACATTTTTAGTCGTCTTTTCTCATAGTTGCGTCCTAATTTTAATTCAAACCAAGTCCAAATCAGATCGATGAATCTGCTCGAAGTCTCGTAAAATCAATGGCCGCCATGTTCAACAAACTCACTTCCGGTTATAGTCACTTAGCAAGTCTCGGCAAAAACAGGGCTGCATTTATAATTCGAGCACACGCTGAATGACAATTTCTTTAAAAAAAAAAAAAAAAAAAAAAACAAGAATTATTCTGTGTTATTTGAAATAGAATATTATTCCAGGATTCTACTTACCTGTGGCAGCGTTCCACCGCACGTGATGTGTATGTGACAAATCAAATCTGAATCTGTGTTGTTCGCTGCAAAGTTCACGCGATTTTTTTAACTTTTGCTGCCATCTAGTGGTTCGTTTACTTTCACTATTTTGGTAGGAAATTACGAAAGCTCATTGCAATCACAGAAGAAATGTTTTACGGCAAATTACCTCAAATACGATTTAACATAATAATAATGATATCATAATGAAATATTATATTTCAATAAATGCAAGAAGCTTGTGTTGGTTAGCAGAAAAATGTATATGTTTCATAAAACGATAAGGGAGAAGACAGAATTCTCCAAAATTGAATAAAGCAAAATAAAATTCAAATAAATTAATCAAAATATCAGCAACAAATGTTCTAGTATGAAAGAAACATTTGTAGAATTGCTTAACACTTACAACCACTTACACAATCAATATTTGATTAAATTGTTTCCTACATTGTTTCATAAACGTATTTGTGAAAGAAAAGCAAATACCCATATTTTCACAAAAATGAAACGTTCCCATGATGAGGGTTGAATTTAATTCTTCTCTACATATTAAAACATATTCTCAGGAATTCCACAGAAAAGGCACAATCAACTGATGTCACGCAACACTGACAGAACATTTGACAGTGAGTCATTCAGCTCCCAAATGATGTTAAATTATTCCACGAATCAGTCAATATTAATCATTAATATTGAGAATATACATCAGGCGTGTGCGGCAGGCTTTATAGGAACTGCTTTCTTGACGGGAACAGGTTTCTGACACCGTTCGCCCTCCCAGCCCGAGAAACACTGGCACTTAAAGTGAGAGAAGGCGTCGCTTTTCTCTGGACTGGCGTCGGAGCTCTTGTGAGCCACGTAAGACGGGCGTGTGGAATCAGCAGCAGGCGTCTGGGCCGTGGGGACGATGGACCACACGGCCGGGTCGAGGTGCAGATAGGCCGAGCTGGTGGCGTTGGTCCTGGCACAGCGGCCCTGGGACGAGCAGAGGTTCTGACTGCAGAGGAACGCAGCTTCAGTCACGTTCACGATGTAGCGGCCCAGTGTGGTGTCCAGATAGTCTCTCACCGCCATACACGACTGCTGCAGAACACACACACACACACACACACACCAAAGACACGACTCACGCAAAGCTTTTTTGTGCATCCACAATTTAAACGCAAGCGTCAATGATGTAAAAAAAACTAAATAAAAAACTTGTATTGAGAAGATCTCATGCATCTCAACATGAAACATTATATTATGATAATTAAATATATACAGTATATATATTACATATACCCATGTATAGATAGACAGACATATATATATATATATATATAGACACTACATACATACATACTACATACAGACATACATACATACACACATACATACAGACAGACAGGACAGACATACATACGACATACATACATACAGACATACATACAAGACAAACAGACATACAGACATACATACAGACATAGACATACAACAGACACATACAGACTACCTACAGACAGACATCATAAATAAAGACAAGACCAGACAGACATACTACATCAGACATACATACATATATATATATATTATAATATATATAGAAATTGCATTCAAATATAATAGAACCACAAAAATACTGGTTTTGCATTTTTAGCAAATGGATCTTATTTTTTTTAATTATACAATTTAAATTAGTTTAAAATACTAGCTATACATATAGGCTGTATATGTATAACATATAAGCCAGTAAACAGCGTATATATGTATACAGATATGTATAACATATCAGCCAGTAAACAGCGTAGAACCCTAACCCTGTATATAACAACTGTGTATATAACGTAATCTACACACACACACATTACATGCATATCAGCTATATAAATGTATCTACCGGTATAATCATTATCATAGTATATATATAAATATAATTATTGTAATATATATTGCATATACAGTACACATATAGCAATTACTGTAGTCTTATTTGTATTGCATTAACAGTTAAAATACAAAAACATTGTTTATTGACTTTAAGTCAAGCCACTGACTATTATTTGACTTCTTACTTTATTCTGAGCGTATGTTTTGTCTCCCCACAGCACGACGCCGGCCGCTCCGAGAGCTGCACTCTCCCCCACAGTGTGCACCAGGTCGTCCTGAAACACAACACACAGGGTCAATCAAGGTCATTCCTTATTCTAACCATCAAACAGCCATCAATTATGAGTCGCGTGGTGCTTGAACCAATCACAGCCTCTCTGGCCAGAAGGCGGGACACCTAAATCTCAGCCAATCACAGGGTATAACAGAAACATACACTCATGCGGAAATCTAGACTCATCAGGATTCGGAGCCCAGACTCGCGACTCAAACTCTGTTCCTACCCAAACTTGTTAGAGTTGCTGTATTTAACTCATTTCATTATATTTTTTGTACTTGTACATAATTTGTACTTTTTTTGTACTTGATTTTTAAGGTATTTTTTAAGTGTTTTTTTTCTTCATCCTCAAAGCTTTCTTTAAATCACATTTTATCTTTATTTTTATTGTATTTTTATCTTTTTTCTTCATTTTCAAATTCAAATTATATATGTCACATACAAATTATACGTGGTACAACATGTAGTGAAATGTGCTTTTGATCGTTCCAGCATTTAAACATAAGGATGGGGAAGATACAACAAAATGTGCAAAGGGAAAAAAAAAAAAGATAAAATACGATAAGAAATACAATAAAAACAAAATGCAAAGATAAAATATGAAATATGAATAAAAATGCAACATTTCTTAGATAAAAATACGAAAAAAGTACAAACAAGTGACTCGAGAAAGGTTTAATGTTTTCAAAAAAATGTTTGTATTTTATTCTTATTTTTGATTGTATTTGTGTACGTTTGTTGTATTTATTTTCTCTGCGCAAGCACTGCCCCTCATGTTTAAATGCTGGACCATTGTAAAAATACATTTCACTACATATTGTACCACGTATAATGTGTATGTGAGAAACAAAATTTGAATTTAGAGCGATTCTAAGCTCACCTCCGAAAGGAACTGCATGGAGAAGGTGTAGACGATCCTAGCGTAGGGGAAGACGGGGGTCAGGCCGCTGGAGGTCTGGGGTCTCACCCTCATGGCCTCCAGAACCCGGTGTCGGCTGTACTGCAGGATGGCTTGACCACGGCCCCGCAGAGCCAGCTCCAGATAGATCTCAGGGTAGAGAGCCGAGCTCACGCTCCACATCCAGGACAGTTTATCATTCCTCTGCACTTCCAGAGCAGGACACTCGCCCGTGTAAGTGTCGTTGCTCAGGTACTGGTAGTTGTAGCAGCAGGGGAAACCATAAAACCCCCATAATCCACCAGGCCGCTCCTGATGGCCCAGCTTCACCGTCTCCTCCATGAAGGACTGGGCCGCCTGCTGGAACTGCTTCTTAGACTCCGCCTCTACCTGAGCAGGGGTCCACGTGGGATGCTTGGCCTTCACCAGATCCCTGGAGCCCTGCCAGTAGACCTGCTTAGAGCCCCAGTTACGCTCCCACACAGGCCGCCACTCTTCCCAGTCGATCACAGCCAGGCCGCGGAAGCCGGGATCTGGGATGTCCGTCTGCAGGTCCACTTTGGCTTTGGAGAGGTGATGGTTCAGATCGCCGCCCTGGGGAACGCCACCGTTGACTGGCTCGCCGTGAGCGCCATAGCGAGGATATTCACCGAGTTTGTCCGAGTAGAAGATGGTGATGTTGTCACCCATGAAGGCCTGACCCTGGTTCTGGATGATGTCGAAGACGCTCAGGTCCAAGTCCACGCCGTATCTCAGGCCGCAGGGGTCCGTAGGGGCGTTCCATATGGTGAAGAAGGGCAGATGCGGCAGGGCGAGAGACGGATCAATATCCCGGCTGAGAACGGACACCGTGCAGACGTTGAGCAACACTAGCCGGAGCATCCCGAGTCCAAACATGGCTGGAAAACAAGACACGTCAGTCGGACCTGCAATGACAAGACGTGATTAGCATCCAGCTTGGAATCTGATGTTTCGTGAGCCAAAGCCATTTAAATGGAAATGAAGTGGCGCTACGGTGTAATTTCAGGAGCTAATTTCACCGATGAGAGGCAATGGTTTTATAACAAAGGTAAACTTCATCCCGAACAACTCATTACACATAATAATCATCCACTTTAAGATACAGTACGTGTGCAAATGGGGTACAAATGTCTCTTTCTCACACACACACACACACACACACACACACACACACACACACACACAATCAATAGTGTTCGATAGGCTGCGTAGTTTTTGACCGTTTTAAACTGAAATACAGAGAAAGAAAACAATACGGACAGACTAAAAAACGGTTTCTGTCATTTGTAAGTGTACGATATGTGTGTAAGGAAACCGAAGATGTGAAAGCGGATGTTTAATAAAAAAAAAACAATAAAAAGAGGAACCAAAGAATTCGTCGAGCAAAGAGACGTTCAGCCAAACACTCAACGTGGAAATAAAAAGATAAGAGTTCGGTGTGATTTAACTCTCATATCGGTGTAATCTGAGCAAAACCCCGATACTTACAGTCCCGCAAATCAGCGCGAACCAGACACACGCTCGCTGCGCTTGATGCTCGTGACACTTTCAGCTGAGAAACGCCCACTGCTGGCCAATAAGACGAAGGGGGCGGGGCCAGCGAGGGTTTAAAAGTCTCGTCAGCTGGCGCGCGTTATCGCTTGAAGATTGCCTGTTAAACGAAGCGTATTTTTAAGTATATAAAAGTGTGCAAACTGGTTTTGCAATGACATAATAATAATAATCATAATAATCATAATTAATTAATTAATTAACTTTTCGCCAAGATATTTCGTCAAAATATTCTCTCGAGTTACTGGTCAATAGGTCACCTGAACTTGGGTCATGACCGAAAGAACAAGGTCGTGAAAACAAACGGCAGAAGTGTGTGTTTGTGTGTGTGTGTGTGTGTGTGCGTGCGTGCGTGCGTGCGTGCGTGCGTGCGTGCGCGTACGTATTTTATTACAGTTGTTTTTGTTTGCTTTTCTTTAAAAGGTAATTAACATAAAGTTGAATACATCGCATGCTAAAAATGTCGACCTAAAACCTACTTGTGCGGCGCAAACACAGGCGCGTGTGAAGCGGTGGTGGTCGCCGATGGTCACGTGACCCGCGGTACAACAACAACACGAGACTCCGCGATTCCCAGAAGCCACAAACAATCCGTGTCCATGAAAGGAGCTGAATTCATCACTGCGGGACGTGAAATCACATGCGGTCGATGCTGCAGCAGCTGCATGAAGCCATTAAACTAGCAGCCACACGAGATTTCATTTACTCGCGGAACTAGAAGAAAACAAATATAACTCCTGGCTTTTTCCACCCTGTCATTTGGACTTCTCTCTTGCTTCTGCGCCGTGGCTCCATGAACACAGTCACATAGTGTCGGGAAATCTCTTATTGACCAAAAAAAAACCTTGGGTTTATCTTCAATCAAACCTGGAACGAACATGTATTTTACACATGTACATCTATTCTGATGTAAACACATATGCATGGAGTATAGATACAGCACAAACATACAGATATATACAGTACATTTAAATCATGTGTGTACACTTCGGCATCTGTAAACACATTGACTGTACAGATACAGTGCATACATACTAAGATACAGTATGAATAGATATACACAAACAGACATTTGCTTTATATAATATTGAAATCACGTGTGTGTGTGTGTGTGTGTGTGTGTGTGTGTGTGTGTCTGTGTGTGTGTGTGTACTCGCATGGACACAAACGCAGAGATATAAAAACCAGACACAAATATTATTCATACAAACTATTTGGACGTAGCATAATAATTGTTTGATATAAACATTATTTTGTTGTCTCAAAAATGCAATTTATTTTCACGAGTCTGTTTTCAGTGCCAGTGTATTTGTAGACATAAATAAGAATTGTAATACAGTTACCATGACAACTCACAGAAGAACCAAAACAAAGTCAACATGATTCAAAAGTGATAAAACGGGTGAAACACTGCCCAAGGCATTAAAATCAAATCAAATGTAACCACTGGCCACTGATCCAGGTTTGGAATTGGCTCCAGCTCCCCATGACCCTGAAATGGAAGAAGCGGTTCTGAAAACAAGCTAATAATGATAAAAGCGACTTTTCACAAAACTGTTGCGCAACACTGTTATCTCTGCAAACACCATCAGCTTCTCGCTCTCAGTGACTTGACCTTGAGAAAGAAAAAAAAACAAATAGCAAAACAAAAAAAGAGGAAATGAACAGATTTAGCCAGTAATGACACTCCGGCATCCATCATCTACCTTGATTATTCCTACTGCAGTTGTCTGACATGTATTTTAACGGCAAATCAGATGCTTTAAAAAAAAAAAAACAATATTCAAAAATACTCTCTAAACTCCTACACACTCCAGCAGGTCGTCCACATCCACTGTGAGTAACTCGGCAGCTTTGCTCTTATTTAAAGAAGCTCGGTGGATGTGAAGAAACACAGACGTACACGTAAAGCAGGTCCCAGTAATGGTTGAAAGCCAGTTTACGGCCTGTCGTGTTGATTTGCAGCCGAGTGTCCGAGCAGAAATAAACTTTATTTTATAATTTGCTTGAGAAAGCTCAGAGCAGTCGACCAATCAGCAGCGGAGAGAGAAAGCACAGCCGCCAAGCTCTCAGCGCATGTCCCTCGCCCCGCTGCTGCAGAGGGTCGCTCAGCTCGCACCTGTCGCCATGGAAACCGCTGTAACACTGGCACTGCCACGCCCTCGAGCCCCGCCCGGCCCAGGTGTGCGTCTGGGGGTCCAGGTGGAGAAAGGTGTCCGAGTCTGGCCGTCTGCGCAGACATCGGCCTTGAGAAGCGCACAGGAAGTGGCTGCACTGCTCGGCTGCCGTGGACACGTTGAGGAGGTATCGACCCAGAGGACCACTCAGATACCGGTCCAAGCCGGAACAGCTGGTCTGACGCAGAACACAAGACGGAATTCACTGTTATTCAGTGTGTGTGTGTGTGTGTGTGTGTGTGTGTGTGTGTGTGT
>CM051495.1:31539574-31562323 GCA_028031935.1 Paedocypris micromegethes | reverse complement strand
GAGAGAGAGAGAGAGGGAGAGAGAGAAGGAAAAAGAGAGAGGGAAAGTGAGAGAGAGAGAGAGAGAGAGAGAGGGAAACTTCCTTCCTCCGGGTCTCTTACTTCACTCGCTGTTCGTGGGCTTTTACATCACTTCAGCTCGGCTGCGACAGGAAGCTGGAACAATGCGAGAGGAAACACACACACCACCTTCTCATCCACCTCCAGAAGAATGACAAACTCACTTCCTTATTCCTCGCTAGCGCTCCCCTCATTCATCTCCGCCCATAAGACCCTCCTGCACCGACCCGGGACGCCAAGGTTACAGGGGATGTTTTTACACACACACACACACACACACACACACACACACACACACACACACACACACACAGAAGTTCCTTCACTCTCATTCATTCTCACCTCACACACACACTTCAACAACCCAACTGCTCCTTCTGTTTCTGGGTCACAGGGAGCCTCCTCCAGCCGACCAATCACAGAGAGGGACACAGACCACTAACACTCGGTGTCAAATAAAAATGTTAAAACACACACAAGGTTTTAAGAGCTCGAGGACTGTAACCGACACACATTTCATATCACACACACACACACACACACACACGGAAATTCCTTCACTCTCCTTCATTCTCACCTTCATAGTGCTTCTTCTATTTCTGGGTCACGGGGAGCCTCCTCCAGCCGACCAATCACACTCACCGAATTGTAAATTATATGTTCAATATGACAAATAAAAATGTCCGGAACACAGACAAGGTTTTAAGAGCCCAAAGATAACTGTAACCGACTCATATCTCATAATAACACACACACACACACACACACACACACAGTCTTATCAGTGTCAGGGATTGTGCAGACATGGCATCCTGTCCGGCTTCCTGTGTTTCATTCACACGGGTGGGACAGACATTCCCGATGTGAAGTCATTCTGGCCCGGACAGGCGTCTGCTTCTCATAAAACACACCTCGCTCCGCCCGAGCAGGAAAGCCAGCAGATGAAAGTCTTCCCGCCGAAGAGGAGGAGGGAGGAAGCGGCAAACACATTTTAACCTTTGACCTCTGACATTAAACAACACCCACATTCTCTGTGTCAGGAGGTGAACGGAACAGAGACACACACACACACACACAAATCAGCCAATTGGAACAAAAACATAAAATATGTTTACACAAATATTGTAGTTTATAATAGTCAGTCAGTCATCTTCTACCGCTTCATCCTTTACAGGGTCGCGGGGAGCTGGCGCCTATCTCAGCGTCTTAGGGCCGGAGGCGGGGTACACACTCTGGATTGGTGGCCACACCAGAGCGGGACACACAGACAAACACATTCACACACTCACTCATACCTATGTGGTCAATTTTCCAATTCCAATTAGCCTGAAGCGCATGTTTTTGGACTGTGGGAGGAAACCGGAGAACCCGGAGGAAACCCACAATCACGGGGAGAACATGCAAACTCCACACAGAACGGCCCCGGCCGGCCTTGAACTCACACCTCAAGTGTCAAACGGAACCATCTTGCTGTGAGGCGACAGCGCTAACCACTGCGCCACCGTGCCGCCCTAGTTTATAATATAAATAAACAAATACATGCATACATGGTAGGTACACGGAATGCACACACGCAGGTAGCAAGATACACACACACACACACACACACACACACACACAAACACATTTAAGAATTTCCATCAGGGATTAATAAAGTATATACTTGCCCAGCTAGAAACAATAAACACAATTACCACAAAATGAATTCTATGTGTGTGTAAGGACAAACATATAAAGTCATATAAAATGGTATTAGCCCCCTAATATTTCACATTTCCCTTTGGTGGAATTAATGAAGTCTTATCTTATCTAATACTGTCTGTATATGTACAGACACACCCACACACACGCACACACACACACACACACACACACACACACAACTACATAGACATTCACACAAGACTGTATGCAGGAAGAAAAACAGAAACACACACACACACACACACACACACACACACACACACACACAATCCCTCTCTAAATATACACAAGCATGTATATAGTACTGTACACTATACAAATGTACATATCACACAAAAGTTGAAGCACAATAAACACAAGTTAAGAAAAACATAAACACACACACTCCCTCTCTCTCTCTCTCTCTCTCTCTATATATATATATATATAAATATATATATATATATATACAGTATGCACGTACATACTGTACTATACATATTTGTGTACAAATTACACACAAACACACACACACACACACGAAAGCATAATAAACACAATTACCATCATCTGATTATATGTCAAGTCAAGTCAAGTTTATTTATAGAAGCACTTTTAAAAACAGTAGACTGACCAAAGTTTACTTTACAGTAAAACATAATCACATAATCCACAAATCAAATCATAATAAAATTAACAAATAAATATACACTTGAATTACTTGAAAGCACACAAAGATTAAAAGGACTAAAACGTGTGATTAAAATTAACTAAAAATAAAACCAAATTGTTTATGCTCGGTCATATGGGATGGAAAAGAGATGGGTTTTTCAGCAATGATTTGAAACTTGTCAGGGTAGGTGCCTGCCTAACCTGCAGAGGCAAAGCGCACGTGTGTGTGTGTGTGTGTGTGTGTGTGTCTTTTATCTCATACACATACACACACACTCCCTCTCTATATACTATGCAATATGCAAGTATATGCTGTACTCTATACATTATACACAAATGTACATGTTACACACACACACACACACACACACACACAAACAAACGCACAAACCCACACGTATATATGCACAGCTGTTTTAATTCAGATCAAACCAGCAAACAACAACAAAACATCATAACCTACGAGAAGCTGCAACACTGACTCTAAACCGTTTTATTCAAGTATCTCGATCTTCCTGTACACGGATCAGTGCAGATCAGCAGAATAAATAAGAGAGTAAAGACACCGCACTCCACACGTGATTCTGTGCAAACGCGGGACGTCCTACACTTCACAGAGGATGACGGGGAAGTCCACGTGGAGCCGGGGATGGTCCAGCTTCACCATTCCCTGCCAATGACAAGACAAAGTTCACGGATTACACTTGCAGTTGGGGTATAGAGTTGTGCCACAATTTTCTCTCTCTCTCTCTCTCTCTCTCTCTCTCTCTCTCTCTTTTTATTTCCGGACCTGAGACTTATAGTGAAAAACAGCAAAGCGTGCATGTCTGAAAGCCTGTTTGAAGACACAGAGGTGTACAGACTTTAAAAAAAAATTAATATAAAAGCAAATTATGTTTTACGACTTGAAGACGGTTGAACTCTGTGCCTCAGTTTGTTACAGATGTTATTGATGAAGTTTTTATTTAGTCTGTAAAGAAAACTTCTGCTGAGTATTTGGGCTTTTTGTGAAGTAAAGTATGGTTAAAATCAATCTCCCTCTCTCTCTCTCTCTCAAAAATATACTATATTAAAAATGGCAGTTGATTATCTAGGTTACCAAATTGAATTCTCAAACCGTTTGGATTGTGTTTGGATCATTGCTGCATTCTCCTGCTTGAGCTGACCTGAGGTGTGAGGTTCTTCTGTATTCTCTTCAGCTTGGCTTTCTTACGGCCATTCTTCGTGACCACAGTCTCCTCGTAAAACTCATGAGCCAGATCTCCGTCTTCATCGATATACAAGGAGCTGAACACACACAGATGCAAAAAACACACTCATAAGCACATAATACACACACAAAGAAACACACAAGCATACCGTATTTATGCAAATATAAGCATCCCGCTTGGATTTTTCAGGCACAAAATAAAAATCCCAAAAAAAAAAAAAAAAAAATATTTTTGTTTTAGAGAAAATTAACACCCAATTTAACCACTAATATTTACATTAAAAAATGTTTAACATATCCCACCAAAAAAAAAATTTGAATGAATGACTTTATTAATCTTAGAGGACATTTCTTAAATTTGAGCTGCTGGAAAAAAATAGAAAATCAACAGTGTATTAAGTTTCAATAAAGATTTCATTATGAAAATTGGAATATTCAGCAAGATTTGAGTCTCAGCGAGAAGTTTCCGCCCTCCACTGTGCATTTCTCATCATTACAATGCTCCAGGAAAGACTGAGGATTAGCTTTTGACCTTCTCCTGGTGAAGATGAACGGCAACTTCTTGCGGCCCTGCAGTCGAGCTAAACACTGTTCCTTGCCCTCGCCGGAAGCTTCTGCGGCCCCCGGGCCGGTGAAGGGCCAGGCTCCCTTGGCTTTGGATCCGCTGCCTCCCATGTTTAATGTGGACGCATTCCGGTGGAGGCGGCGACAGGCCGGCTGCTCACATCACAGTTGTGTCCTGAGGAACCAGCAGAGAACATGTGTGGTTGCTGGTGCGGCTTCAAAGCTTCTCTGGGTTTTTCCCTCAACGCCGGCCAAGAACCAGAGTCTATTTGGGGCTGAAAAAACCGGGATGTGATTGTAAAAACCACAACGTGGCAGATTAGTCGACTGTAAAACATCTGGATTACGATCCAGACCGCAACCGTTTCATACACTTATCCGCCGTAGCAATTGAAACTAAATCAAATACTAACTAATTGCAAATCAATGTTCACATTCTGATAATATCAACATTCATTTAGATTTAATAAATGATTAATTAGGCAAAACATGTATTAAAAATGCATTATACAGTAATGTGACGTAATGAGTATATAAATGTTATATTTTTCGATTCATTTATTTTGATTAGTCTTTGCTTTTAGTTCTGTTTTTGTTATTGTACAGTATTTATAAAAATGTACTTGTGAAAAGGTGTGGGACAAAGACCTGTCTCTCCATCCATCAGTCTCTCTCTCTTTCTCTGACTCCCGGTAGCTAATGTTTATTTGTGTGACTGTCTCGATCTATCAGTCTGTCTGTCTGTTACTTTATCTAATATCGTTAAGTCTACCTTGTTTGCCTGTCTGTCTATTTGTCTGTCTGTCATTAGGACACACATATCTGATACGATAATCTGATCTGATACCAGGCTAGCACCTACATTAAATCAAGTTCCATTCCCTTCGATGTATACAATACTAAAAATTTAAATAATCTAAAAACGTTTTCAGCACACACTTAAAGTCAAAACGCACTACTGAGTAACGCCAAGTTCTGCTGGCAGCCGTAAACAACAGCTAATACCCAACGACGTGCCATTAAAGCGCGAGAAAACACGCTTGATGGACATTTCCGTACACTGGTAACAGTGCGTCCCACTTCGGACCTAAAATTAAACAGTTAACCCAAAAACGGCATACGTACAGATTGTGTCGACCTCTTTGTTTTGTCGCTTCATCTTCCCTTTAATCGCGATGGCGTCACTTTGTGACGTCATATCAGCGCGACACTTCTCAGTCTCAAATATTAAACCGAAACGTGTATCGCTCTCTCACTAGTCTCTCGCCTAGTTGATTCTTTCGTCTGATGTCTCTTATATCGCTCAAGTTAAAATATAAACGTCGACGCTTGGTGATGACTTGCTATTTATTGAATCGCTTCATTCTATTTTTGTACAAAAACGCACATGCCCTGCCGAAACACTCTTAGTATGAATCAACTCACAAAACACACTTCCCCGTTTGTTTTTGTTTGCTACACACGTTGTGTCCATTGACAGCATTTGACCGGGCGTTTCACGTCTTTATTATGTCTTTATTATATGTCCGCGTGATGCAGGATAAGGGAAAAGCACTGCGGTCTCGCGAAAACCGCGGTATTCTCATCCGCGCTTGCTTTTTCCCTTGCGCTACTATTAGGCTAATTACGGCGCGCTTTGACGAGAGAGGGGGGGGGCGACTGATTCTTGGTCTGTTAAATTCACTAAATATGAAGTGTCATACATTATAATGAAACATTCAAAAATTAATAGAAATCAAAGGGAAACATTTTACAACTTCTGTTAAAGGTAACGACTGATTCTTGTTCTGTGGCATCTCTAGTTTATGTATGTGAAGTTTCAAAAAAAGTTAGTGTGTAATTGTCTAGAAAATCATCAAATCATCAAATTTATCTTACACCTTATTAAAGTGTAAAAAAAAAAAAGTACTGATTTTACTGATTTTTGTGAGTAGTATAATGACAATACTTCGTGAAAGACCTCAGCCATCCCACAATAGACTCTTTTCTCTGTTGCTTTCAGGAAAACGCTTTCGTTCGTTTAAGACAAAAACAGACAAAATGAGGAGCAGGCGGCTCGGAGTCTGAATCAGGGTGTCCTAGAACCCACTACAGGAAATGTCATTACATTCACTTTACACACAAATCCCTTTACACGTTTTTGTCGATGTACTCTTCTTGATCGCTGCTTGGTCATTTTGTTCATTTCATCCCCCCTCCCACGTACAGTTTTGTTTTATATTTGTCTCCTTGTTGAATTAGTATTGTATTTTTTGAATGAACAGTATGTTATACTCTACTGAATTCTACATGTTGTATTCATACTGAATGAACAGTATATGTTTAAAATGCTTTTGTTGTGCAAACCACCGTTATCTGTGGAGACTTTCACATTAGCATTTCTTTACTCAGTGATAGACGTGATACTAGCTATCATGCCTAGTTATTTTGTCAGTTTTGATCCGGTTTGTTTTAGTATAACTTGTTTATCTGTTCCTTGTGTGTTTTTAAATGTTAGCGATGTGCTAACAACGTGATGTTCAGCAATGGTGTTCACGTTCACTTCTAGTGTAAACAGATACTTTCATCAATTGGCCATCGGTTTGCTTTTTCCAATGTTTGCTAACAAATTCTGTCATGTAATTCTTTTTAGGAGTGGCGACATCTTACACCAGCATCAGCATCTCTCGAAGGGAAACGTGGACGCCGTTCAGTTTCAAGAGCAGCCAACAACCTTACTGAGTAAGAGCACTCAGTGTATTAATACTATAATATTGATATAGTAATATTGTTTTCAATAAAGTAATAATAACATGATGTTCATCGATGGTGTTCACATTGTCTAGTGCATACTGGTGATTACAGTTCATCAACAGATATTTTTTCACATTGTCTTGTGTGTGTGTGTGTGTGTGTGTGTGTGTGTGTAAACTCATGCGTAAACTGTTCACTGCAGTTCATCAACAGATATTTTTCTGTCCTATTGGCCATCAGCAGATATAGACAGCCATTGTCTGTTCATCAGATGACCATCAGTTCAATAGTAATATATGGTAATATAGTTTTGAATAAAGGGATAATAATCCAATTGTTTTATTTATTTTCTACACAGATCTGATGAAACTACTCAAGCAACAAGTTCCAAGAGAGCCAAGGTTTCAAAGTGAGTCAGGCAGCGACTCTGTCTTGGTCCACTCAGACTGTTCCAGACTATTCCTGTCTGTTCCTCAACCACAGAAGCGTCTCTTTTTCCTCAGGACTCTTGGTCACTTTCCTGCTAAAACTTACATGCACAATAATACAATACGTACTAGGGTTGCACTTCTATTGTTGTACATTTCATTGCAGTGTTCTTTTTATGTATTTCTGTTACATTTATGTAATCATAGTTCCACCCTGTGATGTGTATCTGTCATTTGTATGTGGACGAGTAGAACAAAGCAGAATTGACAATAAAGTTTACTTGGACTTTGATTTGTGTTTCCTGAATGTCTTCACATTTTTACTCTCACTGCAAAGTCTGGTTTGGTGGTCTGTCTGAGCGGGGGAAGCTAGTGTGGCTTGTCTGCCCTATAGGTCTGTGCCTTGCTTCAAATGACCAGGTGAGTTTGGAGAGAGTTGCTGAGGTGTGAGATGGCTTGTGTGGGGGAGGGTTTTTTTTTGTTAGCTGTGCTCTTTATCCATGCTTTTGGTTCAGATACATCATGGTATCTGATGCTTCAAGGAAAATGCTTCATACACTTCTGTCTTTTGCTTTTTTTGTAATTATTTTCTAATAATATAGAAAATATAAAATATATAGAATAATCACATTCTTATTACTATTTTATTCAGTACACTCCAGAAAACAACACAATTTGGTATCTTTATATTTCACAATTTCAGAGACCAAACAGTTTTTAGGTGACATGATATGAAATAGTTTTATTGCATTTCAGTCTGAAAATAGGTTTCTCAATTTTTAATCTAATTATTTGTTGTTCCCTTTTTTTTGCTGGGTATTACGAATAAATATAATCATCAGAATAAAATACAAAAGTTGTTTTGTACATCTTCACTCTTGAATCTTGGCCATGTCTGATTTGGAGGTCTGTCTCACTGGCTAATGTGACTTGTCAGCCTTGATTCAAATGCAAATGTGGCCTGACCAGGTGAGTTTGTAAGAGGGTCTGAGGTGAGACGTCTTACTCATGTGGGGGAGGGTTTTTTTGCTGGGCTCTAGTTCTTCCACGCTTTTCAGAAACAAAAGCAACAGAGACCATGCCTTTGTGAAACGTGTTTTTGTACGAAAAATGCTTTCTACGCTTCTGTGTCTTTTGCTTTTGCGTTATTATTTACTATTATACAGCACACGTTTTGCACTATTTTTCCCATTACACCCCAGAAAATACAACAAAATTTGTTATCTTTATACAATGGCCACATTTTTGTTTGCTATCATATGCAGCAATGTTTGATTTGATGCTGAACATGCAACCTGAATCGAACTGCGAGCCAGAGGCTGAACTCAGCATCTGTAGTACCATGCTACAGATGTTTAGAGTCTGTTGTGTCCAGTAGCATCTTCTATGCTGTGGTCTGTTGGGGAAGCAGCGTGAAGGTGGCGGACAAAACAAACTGGACAAAACTTGAAAGACAAAAAGAGAGCTGCTCTGTACTGGGTGTGAAGCTGGACCCTGTTCACGTTGTGGCTGAGAGAAGCCAGAGGCTGATCAGTGTTCCACAGAATGCTTCAGGAGATCTTTTATTCCTGTGGCCATCAGACTGTAGAACTCCTCTCCATACATGCTGGGACTTTTCACTTTTCTATGGGCATTATATGTTCAACTCATCTGTTGTTCTTGTTATGTGCCATACATGTCATTACTTATTGTTATTCAATTTTTTTACTTGTTTGTATTATGCCGTAAATTTGTTCAACGGTGACCGAAAAAGCATTACCCCCCTGGGGACGTTTTTTTGAATCTTGTATTGTCCACAAGCTGAAGCTAGCTGAGGTAGCTGTTTCTGTTGGTCAATTTGACAGAAGCAGCAGAAGTGTCAGTGTGAATGGTTGAGTGACAGCATTCTACCTTGATGGGGGAACATTTGCATAAGAACATTTGCATCCTTTGTCACTCCAGGTGAGAATTTCATGAAAATTCACATACATTGTCCCTCCCGCGCATATGCCAGTGCTGACACAAAAACTGACTTTGCCTAATGGAAACTATTTTATTCTTTCTGTGAATGAGATAACATAAATATGTTCACATATTTGTGAAGTAAACACTTTAGCCTACAAGACTAGGTCACTTAAAAGTGTGTTCAGGACTATTCAGTGTGGGTTTTTGGCCTTATGTCAGCTACTTTTATTTTCCAAAAAAACTTACAAAGCACGCATAATAATTTTTTTCTAAAAAATGATAAAACATACATCAATTTTGCTCACATATTATTGTAGCACAGCTCGTGCTGAATACAAAAACAGTACTTTTTGGCCAGTAGTATGTTGTAAGTAGATGAAATAGTTACAAATATCAGAGCATGTCAAAACACCTCAAAAGCCCCAAAACACCCTCAGACCCCAGAGGGTTAACAGTCTTGATTGTGGGTTTCACACGTTTGATGACTGGAGAGTACTTTGGCAGCAGAAACAATGAAAGATGGTCTGATTGCCCACCTATCACCACAACGCATGCGAACTCGCGTGGTAGATAGAATGGTCTGCATTTTACAATTAGATGTTCAAGATCAGCATCTTCATCAGGATCTTGCTGCTTCTCTGTCCGCTCTAAACATCGCTGTTTGGGATGCCTGTGTTGAGCCAGGTTTCCGTGAAAACCATTAAATTGCAGTCCGTAATGAGTTTTTGAGTGCGTGTCCATATTTTGAGCTCGTCCAGTTTGTTCGGTAGAGACCGGACATTAGCGAGAAAAATACTGGGAATTGCTGATCGTTGTGGGTTAAGCTTTAACTTAACTCAAATTCCTCCACGTTTTCCTCGTCTTTGTTTCCGATCTCTCTCTCCTCCGGCGGCTGGTCGGGATGAAGAAGCTCCGGCGGGATCTGATCGAAGCTGAAGTCCGTAACAGAGTGACTGAAGTCCAAAAGTGACTGTCTGTTGTAGGTTATGCTCGCATGACAGAATCGCGCGAGTTTGCAAAAGATTAGTGCGTAAATAACCGTGAATATGGCAAATCTGGAGAGTACGGGCCGCCGCCATCCTCCATCCATTGTATATCCATTGATGCAATGTTTGTCATTCTCTCTGTGATGTGAATGAAGTCTAATTTTGATGCTACAAGAAGGTTTTGGGCTTATGTGTTTACCTTCACTTTTGCTTTCATAATATTGTTTTTCTTTTCCTTTTATCTGTACTTTTAGGGGCTTGACACCCAGGTTAACAAGCTTAACAGCCACACCTTTAAAAGACGTGTGATTGGCCCCAAAACAATGTCAATCACATTAACCTGTAAAAGCACTATATAAGTACCAATAGCCTTACATTGGGTGCTTCTCAATTCTTTATTTGTGCGTCCTCGCATCCTTTCCTTGCTCCTTAGCTCCACTCCTTGAGGATGCGGGAGAAGGACGAGAGGAAAGGACGCGAGGTCGGAGAAATCGAATCAAGCGAAATGATATGTCCTCGCTTCCTAACGCGTCACTTCAAAGCGTCGTCAATTAATGATGACACCACCCTCACCAACCACACGCACGTTGGGATTATTTGATAAGATATAATGAATGTTGTAAAAACTCCGCAAAATACCAAAGATATCTTTTTTTCATTTGATAAAATTCAAACGTCTACAACAGTTCTTGAATTTTAACAAAACAAACATTTATGTATTACAATTGTACAATACACTGTACAAAAAACAACCGGCTATACAAATGTATAATTAAAGAAAAGTGATTTAAGTATATATTGAAGTTCGTGAAGATTCATGCATCCTTTGATTAACTGTCTCCTCATCAGTCCTTTGTAGAAAGAATTTTACACAACAGTTATGAATGGCAACTAACGAAATCAATACAAAAATATTTTACCATGACAATAAAGGCATTCAATTCCATTCAAAATTCAATTCAATTCAAAAGAATGTTATAATAAACATTGGTTTAGTGATACTAAAATAAACACGGAAAAACGTGACTAAAGTATAAAATTAAAGTTTAAGTAAAGTTAAAGATTAAAGTACTAAAAATATATCGAAATTAAACGTGATCAAAACATAACCAGCAATTAAAAAAAGTTTGCACTCAATCGCAGTTGGTGGAGACGTGAAGATGGCGGAGCATTCAGACGCGCGTCACGCTAAGTCGGTAAAACACTTCTGCAAAGCATACACTGGTGTATCCTCGCTTATAACGCCTCCAGAAGCCTCCTCCACCCTCGCTCCTCGCCTCTTCACGGTGCAATTAGAGAATTGAGATGTCCTTCAAGATGGCGACGCTCGATCGATTTCCGGGTCATAGGAGGAGGACGGAGGATCGAGGACATGAGGAGGCATATTGAGAAGCACCCATTGCGCACACAGCTCTCGCTCCCCGCCGCTGGTTGGCGCAGCTGGGTCACGTGATGACAGGGAAACCAATCAGCAGAGCAGGGAGGCGTGTTCAATGTGCGTGACGTGCGAGTAGAGCTGCGTAAGAAACTGTTTGCTGTTTGAATTAAGAAAAAAAGCCCCGTGTTTCTAAAAACTGAAAGAAAATTTTATCTTTCAATCTTGGAGATACTCAAACGATGAGCACTTTTGGAAACAGGTAAGATTTCATTTTGTTCTAAAGATCGGTTTTGTGTAAAATAAGGTTACATTATAAGTAGGGCTGCAACGATTCCTCGATTAATTCGAGTAATTCGGTTATAAAAATGCTTCGATTCGTATTTTGTAGCTTCGATAAATCGTTTAATCAGTGCGATGTCTCAAAAAACTGTCTAGGTTACGTATGTAACCCTTCGTTCCCCGAGAGATAAGGGAACGGAAGACATTACACAAGGGAAATCCCGTTTTCCTCTAATTCACTGAAGTCAAGTAAAATTACGCAGCGAACACACTGCCAGAGCGCAGGCGCGCGCCCGCCCAGTGGGCGTGGCCACACCCTCCTCTCCCCGCGCCCGCGCTCTGCTCGTCAGAATCGTTCCTGAACCAGAACAACCGACACATTTCCGCACGGCGTCCCGTGTAATGTCTTCCGTTCCCTTATCTCTCGGGGAACGAAGGGTTACATACGTAACCTAGACAGTTCCCCTTCGAGAACGTACACTTCGACATTACACAAGGGAACGCAATAAAACCTCGCCGTGCGGAAAAACGCGCACCGACCAGCCGTCGGCCAACAAGCGCAGCACAGAATAGCGACAAGCTCACGGGCAGCGCCGTGGAACAAACACCGTAATACTCACACAACTCCGCCCCACCGAGAGAAGTCACTCGACCAAATCCCCCGAGCCGGCCGCCGATCCACCCCTCGCAGCCAACACATGGTGGCCAAACGAGGGAACATCCAGACAGTAAAATCTGGCAAACGTATTCCGAGACGCCCATCCTGCAGCACGGCAGATCTCCTGGATATCCATCCCACTCGCCCAAGCCCACGAAGTAGCCAAGGCTCTGGTGGAATGCGCGCGCACACCTTCCGGGCAAGTCACACCCGTCTCCGCATACGCCCGCCGGATGGCATCCGCAATCCAGTGCGACAACCGTTGCTTAGACAACGGACCGCCCTTCTTTGCGCCAGCAAAACACACGAACAGCTGGTCCGTCGTCCGGAACTGGCTCGTCCTGCTAACGTAAGCGCGCACAGCCCTCACCGGGCACAACATCCTCTCCGACGGATCCGCCCCTTCCGCCAATCCAAACGCGCGCACAGAAACGACCTGCGCCCTGTAAGGAGTTGAAAGAGACTTCGGGTTATATCCCACACGCGGGAGCAACCTCACAAAACTGTCCTCCGTCCCGAACTGCAAACACGACGCGTTCACAGAAAAGGCGTGTAGATCACCCACTCTTTTCCCGCAAGCTAGCGCTAACAACAGCGCTGTCTTGCACGAAAGCAGTCCCATATCACACTCTTCCAGAGGCTCGAAAGGGGCTTTGGTTAACGCTTCCAGCACCAATGCCAGATCCCACGCCGGCACCAATCTCGTCCTCGTAGGGGCAAGTCTTCTCGCCCCTCGCAAAAACCTGGTCACCAGGGCGTGCCGTCCCACCGTCGCTCCGTTCACAGGCTCGTGGTTAGCCGCGATAGCCGCCACGTAAACCTTCAACGTAGATGGCGCGCTCCCCGCATCCATCCTCTCCTGCAGAAAAGACAAAACCGCGTCCACTCCGCAGTCGATCGGGCTCACGCCAACGGTACTGCACCAGGAAGAAAACACATCCCATTTGCCTGCATATAACCGCCTCGTAGACGGCGCTCTCGCTTCGGCCACTGTGTCCATCGCCCTCATCAAGGCTGGAAATCGCTCCGCCCCAGTCCGACTCGCCAGACGTGCAGGTTCCAGAGCTCCGGGTCGGGATGCCAGACTTCTCCTCCCCCCTGCGACAGCAGGTCCCGGTGCACCGGCACTTTCCACGGGGCCGCCGACATCCCAACCAGCTCCGCCAGCCACGGTTGGGAAACCCATAATGGAGCCACAAGGATCAGTTGTCTCCGCTCCATCCGGCATTTCCGTAGCACCGCCGGCAAAAGCTTCACTGGCGGGAAAGCATACAGCTTCCCCTGCGGCCACTGACTCGACAGCGCGTCCCCAGTCAGCGGCGCCGACGTCAGCGAGAAGAACCTCTTGCACTGCGCGTTCTCCTCTGAGGCGAAAAGGTCGATCTCCGCCTCGCCGAACAGACTCCAAATGAGCCTCACCACTTGAGGCTTCAGCCGCCATTCCCCGGGAACCACGCCCCCTCTGGACAGCAAATCCGCGCCCGTGTTGAAGCGTCCCGGAACATGCACGGCCTTCAGTGACGCCAGTTCCCGATCCGCCCACAAGAGCAGGGCCCTGGCTCCGATCTGCAAAGCACGCGATCTCAGCCCCCCCTGGTGGTTGATGTACGCCACTACCGCCGTGTTGTCCGATCTGACTAACACATGTCTGCCGCTGATCATCGGCGAAAAATGATCCAACGCCCGGCGTACCGCCTCCAGTTCCAGAACGTTGATGTGAAGTGTCCTCTGATGGTCCCCCCAGGCTCCTGAGACTGCCTGACCGTCGCAAACTGAGCCCCACCCCGTAAGGGATGCATCTGTTGTCACGACAACTCGCCGGACCACCATGCCCATGGCCACTCCTTCCACATACGCTTCCCCGCTGGCCCACGGTACAAGCGCTCTGACGCACGCATGCGAAACTCGCAGCAACGAGCGTCCCGACCTCCATTCCCAGCTCCCCACTCGCTGGCCGAGCCACAACTGTAGCGGTCTCATGTGTAGAAGTCCCAGCCGCGACACTGGCGCCGCGGCCGCCATCAATCCCAGCAGCCGCTGAAACTGCTTCACGCTGACCAAACGGCCCCTCTGAAACGCAGACAGCGCAGTCTGGAGCGTACACGCCCTCTCCGGGGATAGCCGCGCCGTCATCGAGCGTGAGTCCATCGCCACACCCAGAAACACCAGGGATTGGCTGGGTCGCAAGACGCTCTTCTCCGTGTTCACCACGAATCCCAATCCCGCAAGATGCGCGAGGACCTCGCGCTTGTCCGACTCGAGCTTGTCCCGAGAATTCGCCAATACCAGCCAGTCGTCCAAAAAGTTCAGGATTCGGATTCCTGACATCCTCAGCGGGGCCAACGCCGCGTTGGCACAGACCGTAAAGGTGCGCGGGGCGAGCGACAGGCCAAACGGAAGGACGCAGAATTGATACGCCCTCTGCTCGAATCCAAACCTCAGAAAACTTCTGTGTCTCTGTGCGATCTGAATATGAAAGTACGCATCCTTCAGGTCGATCGACATCATAAAATCCCCCGGTTGTACGTGTGCCAAGACCTGTCGTACCGTGACCATCTTGAACGGCCGTCTCGCGAGAGCTCTGTTCAGTGGCCTCAAGTCGAGAATGGGCCGCACAGCGCCCCCTCTCTTTGGGACCAGGAAATACCTGCTGTAGAAACCGCTCTCCCTGTCCCCGTCCGGCACTTCCTCTATCGCTCCCTTGGCCAGGAGCGACTGGATTTCCGCGCGCAGCAGCGGCGCGTCCTTCTCCATCACCTCTGACATCACCACCCCTCGAAAACGCGGCGGCCGCCGCGCGAATTGCAGGGTATAACCGGAAGTGACGGTCCTTAGGACCCAGCTGGAGGCATTCGGGAGCATCCTCGACCACGCCCCCGCGTCCAGCTTCAGCGATGGCCGACTCGTCAAGGGACTTACCGGAGCTAACGCGCTCACGTTCCGCGCCGGAGAGGCTTCGCGGTTCGTACAATAAAGATGAGAAACAACCGTATTGTCTGAACTCTCTTTTATTGCACTTTTCGCCGTCACACCAACCCGAACTTCCGTAACCGCAACGCGGGAAACACCGGCAACGCGGGGAACCTCTGTGTGTGCAGCCGAACACAACCGCTTCCGCGGAACCGCGGTAACTAACAGCGCCTGCCTGGCGGAAGAAAATGTCAGGGGCCTTGCTGGGTCTGCTGAACCTGCTGCTGCTGCTGCTGCTGCCCGGCTCGCTGAGCCCTGTCGCGGGAAGCCGAGCCGCCGCCCCGCGGTCTCTCGCGCCGCTGTCGCTGTTGCTGCCGAAACCGCGGCTCCTGTCGCGGCCTTTGCTCCTGCGGCCGCGGAACGAAGTCGCGCTGGGCTTTGCGCGGCCACTGCTCCTGACGTCTAGGCTCCGGCCTCAATTTCTGCTGGCGCGAGCGCGACGGCAGGAAGTGTGAGAACGCTTTCGCGCTCTTCTGCGCCTCGGCAAAGCGTTCGGTCACCTCGCCCAGTGGGACGCCGAAGAGCCCCTCCTGGGAGATCGGAGCGTCGAGCAGGCGGCGCTTCTCCGCGTCTTTCAGCTCCGTCAAAGTCAACCACAAGTGCCGCTGCAGGACCACCAGGCTGCCCATCGCCCGCCCGACGCCCTGTGCGGCCCTCTTCGCCGCCTCCAACGCCAGGTCCGCCGCCACTCGCGCGCGATGTAGGGTCTCGCCATCTCCGGTGCCCTCCTCCAGGTCTTGAAGCAGCATCGCCTGGTATAGTTGGAACACGGAGAGGGAGTGAAGAGCCGCCGCCGTGTGGCCGATGGAACAGTAAGCCTTGTCGGCCATGTGCGCCGTCGCTCTGCAGGGCTTGGACGGAAGGGCCCCGTCGCCCCATGCGCCCCCCGGGCACAGATGTGCCGCGACCCCTGGTTCCACCGGGGGAATTTTCAAATACCCGTGCTCTGCCGCTCCATCTACTGAGGTGAACAGTGACGATCCCTGAACCCGCGCGCGGGCTGAATACGGCGCGCTCCACGCCCTTGCCACCTCCTCGTGCAGGTCCGGAAAAAACGGCGCGGACCTCTGCCGCTCCACCTCGTGCTTGTCGGGAATGCAGAGCCCGTCTAGCAGCCTAGGCTTCGTTTGGCCCGGTTCCCGCCAGTGCAGCCCCATCCTCGAGACCGCGTCCGCGAGAGTGTCCAAGGCCCTCTTCTCCTTCGACTCCCCGGCCGAAGCGCCGTCGGACCACGTTGCCGACGCCGCCGTAGACAAGATGTCGTCGTCGTCTACCCCACGTGGCTCCTCCACGCCGCTCTCCGCCTCGGCCATCTCTTCCCTGGAGCCCCAGGAGTGTAGGGCCGGCTCCCCGGCCCGAGGCATCAACGCGTCGGTCTGGGGGGGCTCGGCCCCTGGTTTCCCACCGCCCGACCTGACCTCCACCACTCTGGTGCGCAAGGCCGCACCAGAGAGCTGCGCGCAGTCCAGACATCCGGACCCTGTAACGGCCTCGAACGCGTGGGCGCGCCCGAGACAATGCACGCAGCTACGATGGGGATCAGGGAGGACGATGGGACCACCACACGTCACGCACATTTTAATCCCCTCCACACCTGACTGCCCGACGGGGCCTGAGGGTAAGTTACCCGGTCGCTTTCGCATCCTGTCAGGAGTGGAAGGTGAGCGTGGTGACTCCATCTGTGAAGAAAACGATTCTGACGAGCAGAGCGCGGGCGCGGGCGCGGGGAGAGGAGGGTGTGGCCACGCCCACTGGGCGGGCGCGCGCCTGCGCTCTGGCAGTGTGTTCGCTGCGTAATTTTACTTGACTTCAGTGAATTAGAGGAAAACGGAATTTCCCTTGTGTAATGTCGAAGTGTACGTTCTCGAAGGGGAACTGCCCGAAACGCGCCGCCATATTGTGCCCGGAACCTTTAACGCGCAGCGCTTGTTTCCACACGGACCGGCAAGAGAAAGTGCGTATTTTCTCGGGCAAGTCGGAGCAAAGTTTTGTTGAGGGAGAACAATGACGGAGAAAGCTCAGAAAGATGGACAACGTGGTGCAGTGTTTACACTGTGAAACGGAGCTTGTCTATCACAACAGCACTGCTGCCACGAATCAGCATTTAACCAGAAAGCCCCCGCATCGACATCTTCATGATGAGAATGTCCCCAGCATGTTCTCCGCAGCAAGCAGCAGGGCACACGGAGAGCATCCTCAACATGCTGCGGACTGAGCCGGAGTTTTTTTTGTTTTGTTTTTTTTGCCTTATAAGGCAAATAAAAAAGGCAACTATTGTAATATTTGTACTTTAACTTTTTATTGTATTTATTTATTATATATAGAATTTTATTTATTATTCCTGTTTAAGTTGCTCAGGTATTTTATTTATCCTTTCCACTCATGCCATCAATGCAAATGTGAAATTGAAGTGCAGTTTTGTTGATGGAAGTGCAATTCAGAATAAATGAACAATACATTGTTAATTTATTTAGTAGCCATGTAGAAATACCATTTCATTGTATTTTATCCGATTAATCGATAGATTACTCGACTACTAAAATATTAGATAGCTGCAGACCTAATTATAAGTATTAAATAGTTCATGTGTTTCACCCTTTTGCATGGATTACAGACGTTTGACTTTTTAGAAAATTTGACTTGTTCACATTGCCAAAACGACTCCTAATGAGCACCAAAGTCTCAATGGAAAACACAATTATTTCCATAAAATAAACAGTCACTCATTTTATTTCACTCAAACGTCAAGTCCAGTAAACTAACATTTGAAAATAAAACTGTTTTAAAACAACAAAGTTTTTTTCTGTATCGATCTATATTAGTCTTTTAGCTGTTGAAAAACTACCACCAAGCCAATACTATTGTGCAGCAGATATTTCTGCAAATTTTACACACAATTTGTTCAGGTTGTGGCACTTGATGAAATTGAATGCACAGGCAAATGTTTAGTTTCATGAATTTGGTTTAGAAATCAAATTAAAATCATTATTAAGTATTTGTGTCTATGTTTCAGATCATTTTCCTTCTCCATCTTTGGAAAGGTAAGGAACGCATGACTCAGTGTAAAAAAAAAAATGACAATTGAAAATTTCTTCCCACAACCACACACATACCAAAACATTAATTAAGGAAGGAGAGATATCGCAGATCTTTCCTACCTGCTGCGATTAGACTCTACAATTCGAACTTAAATTTAAACTGGTGACTGGAACTATGCTTATGACGGCAGGTTCATTTATGCTCTGTGTTTGTTTGTTTATTATGTGTGCAGTGCGTTATGGTGATGTTTGTGTATTTATTTGTTTGGATTTGTTGTTGCTGTTGTGACGTGAAATTTCCCCGCTGTGGGACTAATAAAGGATTTTTCAATTCAATTATTAAAATCTTGCTTTATATTTCTTTTTTATTTTTACATCTGCAGCGCCGAAGTGTTTCCATAAAGTTGGACGAAATCCTCGTAAGCGTAAAAGAACGTTGCAAACCTGGATCCAGTCCAAACTATTTGAGCTACTGGAACAGCTCTGGTTTGTGGGGAGACGTCTGCAAACACTTGAATGTGCCAAATTCACAATTGAACAGACGAAAAATAGAATTAGTCTTGGGCCCTGTTGCAAAGGTAAGCAATAAAAAAATGTAGACGGAAAATCTTTAGTTGTTACGGTATTACTGTAATTGGATGTACATACACACAGAAAGAGTGCACACAAACACACACACACACACACACACACACACACTCAAAGTATATGTACATATATGTACTTTAAGTACAAATTTAAACACTTTAAATCTGGCTACTTTGCCCTAAATCTCCATGTACATTTAGCTCATGAGACAAAACACTTTGCCAGGCAAAATTTAGGCAGAAAAACTGATTCAATTTTAACAGAGAAAAGATAAAAACAGTTAAAAATGTTTCTTACTTAAATGTAAATGTGTGTTGTTGTTTGGTTTTAATGCTTCTCAAATTTGGTATTGGCAATACATTTCACTATTTTTTTCTACCCTTGTTAGGATTTTGAAGACTTGAACTCGAGCCCATTTGTACAGTCTGAATCGTCACCAAAAACAGGTACATTAAATGATGTTTAATGATATTTTGACATGTTGGTTTAACACACATTCCTGTATATAAGTTTTCTACATAAAGGAAAATCTATATATATATATATTCTCCTATTATAAATATTTTTAATGAGTAATTTCAATGTATAAAAAAAATACAGTAAATGGAAGAAAAAGTGTTGTTCCCTTTCGAGAACGTACACTTCGACATTACACCAAGGGAAATCCTGTTTCCTCCAGAAACACTGAAGTCATATAAAGGTTCCCCCGACCTGGACGACGCACGTGGCGGTGACAACGACGCCATCTCTACGGCAGCGTCAGAGACGTGGACGCATGAGGAACCGGCGCCCACGTCAAGGGAACAGGTGTCTTTGGACGTCCTGTACGCGGCCGTCAGACGGCTGAACTTGGAGTGGAAGGAGCCGGTGTAGGTACAGAAAGTGCTCGGCCTGCAAAAACCGCTCGGGGTCTTTCGACTGGCGATGACGTCACACTACGGTGAAACCACTTGGACAAACCTTGTAAATCGCGATGTTTTGCCAATAACCACCAACTGCAGAACCGCAGAATGACAGTCTGAGACGCCGGAAGTTAGCGGAGCAAGTGGTGCCATAATAGGCATGTTGTACTTTTTACAGTTTAAACCTAAAAATTAAAGTTATAATCATGCATTCTTTTTAAACGGTTTAATTGAAAAGATTGACTTCTGTCCGTATATGGGTTGAATATGTATATACACATATTGTGAGTGTGACACTTTGTTTCTAATTCACCAGAGATTAAAGTCTTTATGTGTGAATTTATATAAAATCAGAGTTAACAATTACGCCATCCTTCCAACAAAAATAATTTTACTACAAATGATTTACTACAAACTATAAATGATAAGAAAAACAAATGATTCACCTCATAGTGGTTGCTGGTGTGAATGAATAGCAACTGAACACAACTAAAATAAAAAAATTAATAGCCTTAAAACGTGGCTAAATTAAAAAAAACAGCCTTAGGACAAGGTAAAATTAAAAAACAATGCCTTGGAACGTGGCTAAACTTTAAAAACCAGCCTTAGAACGAGGCAAAACTTTAAAAACCAGCCTTAGAACGAGTCAAAACTTAAAAAAAAAAAAAACACACACTTTGAACAAGGCTTTGGGCTAACCAAATATTGCAATTCATACTATTTCAAAGCAGATCTGATAGATGAAGCAGTTTAGAAATTAAAATCTTGTCATTTGCCAGATTGGTCTAATATGTTCTGTACCTGCATGATGGAATACTGTGAATTAAAAAAAAAAAATCCCAAACTGAACAAGCCACAGAACAGGGCTGACTTATGTTACAAAACCTAAAGAGGGTGTGGAAACAACTGTCGCCAAAGCCGTCTGGATTGAGCGAATCCAGCAAAAAACAACTCTTTCTTAGCTGGATTCAGAACCTATGAACCAAAAGAATTTGAACAATTGCGCCCTACAGCAAGTTATATGTACTGAATTAAATTAAATTGTCGCTTGTTAAATGTAATTTATATTTACACTTTTTTGTTGGCCATTTGTGGTCTGTGCAATAAATATTAAAAGTTCTATTGTGCTTTATTATTCACAATATTTACAAAAATTAAACACAATATTTATATAATAAGTGTATATTAATGTACAATGCTTTACAATCATTTTACAATGCATTGATATGCTACAATGCTTTATAATTTAGTTCATTTAACATAGTTAAAAAGGAGAGCAGCCAAGTTA
Organism: Paedocypris micromegethes; assembly: GCA_028031935.1. NCBI lineage: Eukaryota > Metazoa > Chordata > Actinopteri > Cypriniformes > Paedocypris > Paedocypris micromegethes. The sequence goes on along the minus strand of CM051495.1, from coordinate 31,540,943 downwards.
TTTGACATATAAATAAAAAAAACGTAATGCAATAGTTATATTCCCTGGTAATTATTTAAAAAAAAAACAGTGCAAAAGAAATCTCTATAATACGTCCCCTTTGAAAGATAGTGGGAAATTTCCACGTAAAGGTTATCCATGACTAAAGACTTTTTGGAGTTTCGAGCGTGATTTGTCAGCGCAAAATCCGTTCGACGTCATTCCAACTTACGGCCAATCAAACTGTGTGCCGTCATCACCAGTCGCAGGACCCCGAGCGGTTTTTGCAGGCCGAGCACTTTCTGTACCTACACCGGTCAACGTGGTGGGTGTGGCCACGCCTTCGTGGCGAGCGCTTCTTCGCGATTGGCCGCAGCGATGCTGCGAGATTTTATATGACTTCAGTGTTTCTGGAGGAAACAGGATTTCCCTTGGTGTAATGTCTACGTTCCCTTACTCTCAGGGAACGGGGGTTACAAACGTAACCTAGACAGTTTTCGCAGGCGCGGCGGGCGAGACCGCAGTGGGAAAAGCGGACGTCCGCTCGCTCGCTCGCTTGTTTATTGACCTTTCTCGTTTGTACTTGGCGCCACTAATCTGTCACGGCGACTGTATGTAGCATATGGCGCGGGAGATCCGCCTCTCTTTCCCATCAACCTGCGGCTGATCCTTCCTTTCCATTGGCCTTTAATTCCGGTGACACGCCGCCGTTCCCGAGCTCGCTTTCACCGCGTCCGCCCCGCGTTTCCCGTCGGGATCGAGCGAGTCGGTGTCCTTCGGGATCCGGATCGGCTTCACTGACAGACGGGCGTTTGCTCTCATTCAAGCCGGAGACGTCGCGCGGGAGGTGGGGCGCAGCACATCGTCCTCTCGCTTCGCTTTTCCAGCGCGTTCACGACAGTAAGTGCCGTGATCGGGAAGCGTCGCGTCGCGTGGCGTCGCGTCGGAGTGCGGGGCGAACCGAATCGCTTCGTGCGGAGCGACGGACGGTTGCATAAGCCTCCCAGTCCCAGTCCCCGTCCCGGCGCCTCCCATGTGCATCTCGAGCAGATGTGACATTTTGATCCGGTTCGGCTCCAACTCCGCGGCCGTCAAGTGTTTACGTGGTGTGTTTGTGCGATGATGTTGAACACTTTTGAACGGTGTCGCCTTTAAACCCAGATCGTGTCATAGACGCGCGCGCACGCACGCATGTGTCGTGTGGGTGCGCGCGCGCGTCTATAATGTCATTACTCAAACAATTCTTGCGTAATTACGCTACTCTTATACACATGGCTTCGTTGTTATTTGTTGTTAAACCGCACATTGAGATTATGCCTAGTTTTAGGCATTGTATGTGAAGACACACACACACGCACGCACCCTAGCGCACACACACACACACACACAC
>CM051495.1:31513872-31539557 GCA_028031935.1 Paedocypris micromegethes | reverse complement strand
TCTCTCTCTCTCTCTCTCTCTCTCTCTCTCGTGTATAATTGCACACATATATTTAGTAGTATTGCTACACCATTTGGTGCAAAAGAACGATGTGATAGCAAAATATACACACTGAATAAATCAACATAATTACCACAATATGTTAGAATGTGGTACAAAATATAGAAGGCAAGAAACACAAGAAAAATGCAATTGACAAAATATACATGATGAAAAGTATATTATTCTATGCAATGTTTTAATATGCATGTATGTGTGTGTAATACTACGTTACAAATAATAATTCCATAATGTAATAATGATCTGCACAAGTAAAAATTAATTAATGCCTACAAAAAAGCACCTAAAATGTTATCAATAATAACAAAAATATGTATATAATTATAACCATGCATATATAATTTAACTGAACGCAAAAGAGCAGCTGAATCAATAAGTTATTAAACGCTGTCACTGATCATTTGTGCCAACATTATGTTTTAAATTTTTTTTTTAGTTTTTCAGAAAAACATGAGCGACTCAGAGAAACAAACCATCTCCTTCAAAGACAAGGATGGAGTGGAGAAAAGAGGAAGAGGACGGCCCCGAAAACGCCCGAAAGTTCAACACCCCAATGTACAAAGCGCCACTTTTCTTCTTCCGTTATTCTCTCGTTATCTGTTGCTTTCTGTGTTGGGGGATTTGCCATTATGTAATTTCCCCATTTACGCAAATCTCTCGTTTTTCGTTAATCAATCCGATTCTGCAAAAGCAGCTTAATGGGAATAAATCTTGTCTGCAGGAATCAAGTGGATCTCCAACTGCAAAAAGACCCAGAGGTCGACCCAAAGGGAGCAAAAACAAAGGCCCCTCCAAGAAAGTAAGTGCGCGTGTGTTGCATTTTATTTAAATGGACAAAAACGAGAATTTGAACGATTAGCGCAGCACATTGTCGTTTGGTAAATGAGCTGAGAGGTTCGGTAACGGCCAGTGCGGGTGACCTGCTGTTCTGATCCGTGCACCGTCAGCGCCTCCTCGAGAGCCCGAACGAACCCGTTGCCCTCGCCATCTGCCGCGGCGTTCGGGGATTCGACGCCCCCTAGCGGCCGAGCGGTGAAGCGCCGCTGTTATCTCGACATAACGGAAACAAAAGCCCGTTTGTGCTGTGTGGGCCCGCTGCGATAAATCTTTACGCCTTTTTCCTGCTCCACAGAAATCATCGGCTTCCAGCAGCAAACTGAAAGGAAAGCCCAAAAAAGAGGTATAGCTTATTGATAATGTAAATTCTGTTCATTTTATTGGATTAATGCGCGCGCGCGCGCGTGTTGTGGGTGTGTTTGTGTGTGTGTGTAAAAACGATGTTTAAAAGCGCAACAATTAAGCACAGTTTGTGTGTGTGTGTGTGTGTGTATCTGTGTGAACAGTCATTTCTCTTATTTACTTGTCAATTCCACTATTTCACTAATTTCAAACGAATTTAAAAGTTTAAATAATTCATATATACGTTTGATTTAATTGAATTCACTAAAAGTAAACATAATTTTTTTTAATATATATATTTGAATATAATAATGTTTATATTATACTCTTTTTCATTTAGAGAGAGAGAGAGAGAGAGTGTGTGTGTGTGTGGGAATGTTTTAAATGCCTAGGATGCGCACAATTAACATCCAATTTGAATCCCCCAGGAGAAGGAGAAGCCTCAGGACTCTTCCGAGGACGCGGAAGAGGATGAGGAGGATGAAGAGTAACGGCACTACCTCATGCTCAACCAAACCTTCCCTCCGCATCTCAATAACACGGAATGTCATTCACGTCCCGATACAATCCCAACCGGACAGTGCTGGAGCTCACGCTTCCTTTACTCTGGAGCAGAGGCGCTTTTCTACGTCCGCTTCCTAGATCGTGTTCCTGTTGTAGGTTAGATTTATATATCCGGGTTTAACGCTCTGTCTTCATGGGCTTGATAGTTTTCGTAGATCGCGTTAATTTTCCCGTAGTGAGTGTTTAGAGGATCGTACGAGGTTTGTGTTTCAGTGGCTGACGTTTAGTGGAAATCTGAACTCGCTGGAGATGTTTCCGGCTCATTCTCGGTCTGAAAACTCGCTCACGTGAGAATGAGACTTGTGTGAGATCTGTGCGAGACTCGTGTGCGATGCCAGACTCGTGCGAGAGTGTTTGAGACTCGGGTGAGTGTTTGAAACTTGCGAGACTCAAGTCAGACTTGTGTGAGACTTGCGTGAGAGTGAGATTTGCGTGAGACTCATGTGAGACTTACTGAGACTTGTATAAGACTCATGTGAGACTTGAATCTAACGTGTGAGTGTTTGAGACTCATGTGAGACTTATGTAAGACTTACGTAAGAGTGTTTGAGACTCACGTGAGACTTACATTAGACTTGTGAGACTTGTCTGAGACTCATGTGAGACTTATTTAAGAGTGTTTGAGACTCATGTGAGACTCGAATCTGACGTGTGAGTGTTTGAGACTTGCATGAGGCTCATGTGAGACCTCAGACTTGTGAGACGAGACCCGCGTCAGAGTGGTAAGTCTTATGTGAGACTCTCGTCAGACTTGTGAGACTTGCCTGAGAGGGTTTGAGACGATGGTAAAGCGCACTGCTTCTTGTTCATTATATTTCTGAAAATCTCAGGCGCTGTTTGTTCGCACTGGATAATGTTTAAAAACTACACAAAGTATATGTAGCAACAATCTCAAGTATTCTTTCAGAAGATGGATTGCACAAACTATGTAATTCGGTTTTACACCACACACACACACCACACACCACACACACCACACACCACACACACACACACAACACACACACACACAGACACACACATAAAATAACAGCTAAGACAAGCTAAAACAGAATTCATTTCGTTCCCAAAAATGACATCATACAAATATATTTTGTATTTTTTTGTTAAATGAAACGCTATAAGTTCTAAAAAAAAAAATAATAATAAAACGGTCACATTCCTCAAGTTCTCAGTCTGATCTCAAGAGAGCTCGCCTTTATTTACTGAAATTGTGCAGAACTTCTGAAATCTTCACCTCAGGTGTGGTCACAAACATCGACTTCTCCAGCCGTAGAAACACTCTCTATTAACCAGTTCTTCATAGCAGTAGAACGGCCCGTCACTAGAGCTGAACTGTGTGTGGTGTTTCATCGTTAGGTTTACTGACTATTTGTATGTGACGTGTGTTCATCTTAATAAAAAAAATACTTTTTCAAGTTTCATGATGTTTCTTATATGAGTACATTTGAGGATGCACACTTATCTGTTCACACATGGGCATGTGTGTGTGTATGTCTTACAAAGACATACACACACACACACACACACAAAAACATGATCTGTCTATGAACAGGAATACTGTATTTATAGAATCCACATACTAAATCAGTATACACTATACTATATCAGTATACACATTTCTTTATACACTTTCTATACCCACATATCTAAATACACACACATCTATATACACAAAGACACACACAAGAACATGGTTTATATATAAACATGCAGGAATATACGAATATAGACACACCCACATATATCTATATAAACACACACACACTATAGTTCATAGTTCTATATACACATAGTTCAAGTTTATTTATATTCTGCTTTTCCTAGTCCCAGGCCAATGCAAAGCCGTTATGCGGTTTTAGGAAAAAAAAATAGTCTAACAAAAAACTGAAAAAAACCAGACACACACACACACACACACACACACACACACACACACACTTCATATTTAAACACACAGAAATAAATATATTGAAATATATAGATAATATAAATAATAAAGTAATAATATATAATAAATAACAAAAATAATATATTATAATAAATAATAACACATACGCACACAGACGTATTCCGTGAAATATAATAACAAACAACGAAACTTCCAATAACCGAAGCAAAATGTTATTGGTTACAATATTGCCGTTCGTTTTTACGCAGAGATGGTTTTTTTTTGTGGCAGGTGCGATTCACCAACAGCAGCTACGTCAGTTTCGCCGTGTGGCGCCGTGCAGCTGCGCACAGCTCGTAGCGGCTTCGATAATGGCGTCTGTCTCCGAGATGCGCTCGGCTCTGGGAAAATGAAACGCCGGAGAACTCGTTCCAATTGACAAACGCGAGGCTTTCGGTCGCGGGCTTATTGTCGTTCGGAGCGGCGGGGTCTGGTTCGCGTCTCACTCGGGACACTAGGCCGAAACCATGAAGCTTAAGTCGAACCAAACGCGCACGTACGACGGGGACGGGTACAAGAAGCGGGCCGCCTGCCTGTGCTTCAGGAGCGACACCGAGCAGGAGGTGAGTGAGTCCCGCTGTGCTCGCCGACTCTCCCGCGAGCCTTGACGCGACAGGCCCGGGGAGATTTCAAACGCCTCGCGGCGGTTCGTGACATGCTAATCGTGCTAGTGTTCGCTTGGCTAGATGGACCGAGTGGCTCCGGGACGCTTTAGTGCTGAAGTAGAAGTGGAAACCGATTTGCGTGGCCGTGGTGAATAATACGTGTGTTTCGTTTTGGCTAAAGAGTGGCCCACGTGATGCTGGACGTGTGAAGATCGATTAGGATCATCGCCGGCTGATGCGGCCTGTCACCGTCAGACTCTGATCAATGTCCTGATCCTGTGATAGCCACCAGGTCACAACATCTGTGTCGAGGGGCCGCTGATCATTTGAGCTTTAATTTTCTCCGTTTTCTTTTCCGATTGTCAAACAATAAATTATACATTTTTACAAGCCACTACTGTTTTTAGTTGAGTTGGTTCAGTTGTATTGTCTGCGTAGAGTAAGACAGTGTGGACCAAACAGTGATGACTAAAGGAGTGTATGTGGCCCGAGAGCCGGACAGTGATGACTAAAGGAGTGTATGTGGCCCGAGAGCCGGACAGTGATGACTAAAGGAGTGTATGTGGCCCGAGAGCCGGACAGTGATGACTAGAGGAGTGTATGTGGCCCGAGAGCCGGACAGTGATGACTAAAGGAGTGTATGTGGCCCGAGAGCCGGACAGTGATGACTAAAGGAGTGTATGTGGCCCGAGAGCCGGACAGTGATGACTACATGTCATTTGTGGGCTGTAAAAGTCCTGGCTGTGATTTTTAGATTTTCGAAGCCAAAAAAAGTCCTTTTTATTAAAAGCTAACCGGACATTTAATGAATGAAACTGCCTTTATGACGCAGCGGGGAAATTGCATCTCACAGCAGCATTAATATAAAGAAGATGAATATAACCAAGACTATAAAGAAGAATAGAAAATAGCGAAGAGAACCATCTCAACAAACCATCTGTCCACATGTGCCACACAGGTTTTACTGGTGAGCAGCAGTCGACATCCCGACAAGTGGATCGTCCCTGGTGGAGGAATGGAGCCTGAAGAAGAGCCGAACGCCGCCGCCGTGCGAGAAGTCTGCGAAGAGGTTTCTGTTCCCCTCCGTGCCTCATTCAGGAGCGATTGAAAGTGACAATGACGGAATGCCTGTGAAGATGATATCTGTCTCTTCTGTTTTAGTACACACGCGTGTGTGTGTGTGTGTGTGTGTACACGTGAAACAGTTCTGTCTAAAAGCGGAGTTTGAATTTAAACCTGAAAATGACATTTCTTCAGAAACGACGAGGCAGAACTGATCGTGACTGGCTTGATGTTAGCACAACGTTTGAAACAAACAACGCTTAAAGGGCGAAATATGGACAAAGCTAAAGTTAAAAAGCGAAAGGGAAAGGAAGACGTAAACGACTGTCAGAAAAAAAATTTGGTGGAATTATTAAGTATTTATCCAACTAAGTGCAGAATTATGATTTTTATGATTATTGGAAGAAAGAAAATCTTAAATTGTGGAAAAAATTATTTCAATTATTTAACATTTTCATTTCTAAATTCAACTAAAATTCAGTATGAATTAAAATAATTTTTCAGTTAATTTTCAACAAATAACGTGCAATAGATCCATGACATGTTGACATTCGATGCGTGTTACTCTTTTGCGGTGAAGGCTTCTTACGGAATCATTACCTAAAATAAATCACAGTTCTGTTGTGAAAACAAGCCGTTTTATTTACTATTTTTCTTGCGACATGCATAAAATTACATTTATTATTGTTATTGTTAATTTTATTATTATTATTTTTGGACAAATCCCAGTTAAATTCGTTTTGATGCATTAAGCCATCAATTCTGATCCTAAAATCCTTTTGGGAAGGTCAATCATCCCGCTTTGGAATTTTGTGTTAAGTTTTCCTTTTTTTTTTTTAAACTAATATAGTGATGATCCAGTGGCCAAGGACTCGTTTTGTTGGCTAGTGGTCTTGACGAACGGCGCATTACGCAAACGTGACCGCGTGTCTGAAGGTCGAGTCGCGTCAGCAGGATTTCTTCGGCTCTATTGACACGTTCACCACGTGTCGTCTTCAAACACACTGACTCCACATTCCCGAACGACGGAGAATCTCCACTTCTCCCAATTCGGAAAACGTTGCTTGTATCTCTCCGCTGCTCGAGCGATGAGACTTTTCAAGCCCTGTGAAGCGAAACTAAATTTAGCCGCGGCCTGACGACCATCAGCCACTCAAGCCGCGGACGTGACATTTAGCCGAAAGAGCATCACGACGGGTCGCGCGACATCTGTCCGTCCACACACACCTTCATTCTCACCCGTGCTTTGCTTTTCCAGGCTGGAGTCAAGGGGACACTGGGAAGACTGGTGGGAATATTTGAGGTGAGTTGGTGTGTGAGGAACACGTGAGGAGCAGTTTAAAGGTGTGACGTGTTCTCCTCAGAACCGGGACCGGAAGCACAGAACCTACGTCTACGTCCTGGTGGTCACCGAGGTTTTGGATGATTGGGAGGACTCGGTGAACATCGGTCAGTTTCTTTGGCTTTTTATCTGGTTATTAAAATTACAGCTGCACTGATACCACTTTTTTGGAAAATGAGTAAGAGTACATAAAATAAAATAAAATAAAAAGAGTAAAAATTGTATTTTGTTAAAAGAACGTTATTTGCTGCACATTCATTGGCTGACAATACGTTTATTTCCTTGAAAATAATAGTCTCCTTATTTGAACTACTTTTTAAAGTATTGATTGTTGGCCTGATGCCCATATTTGCTGCTTGCAGCTTTATTCATTGTTATTTGAAATACTTTAAGTACTTTTTTTTTTTAAATCTTGTACACTTATTAATTTATTATGTAAAACAGATTTATTTCTTTTTACATGATTATTACTGTATTTAATTTTCCTTATATGATTTAGCCACAATCATTTTTATTACATAAAGTACTGGAATTTTGTCTTATATAATGTTTGTATAATGTTTAATATTTGTGCATGTCTAATTTAAATATATAGATATAAATTCATTTTTAACCAGTGTCTTTGGGCTTTCAGCGATTAAACTTTAAATTTTAAACTTAAAAAAGAATTTCCAATTACCAGAAATGTATAAAAGCAAATTACGTATATAGTTCCGTCCCTAGTTTTTAAATTATTTTTATTGCCACAATTTGAATGAAAACACTTTGAATGTTTCAGATGTTTTAGATAAATGTAAAGAGTAAGATATGCATATGTAAAGATACATGTAAAGAGACTTATGATTGATTTCACTTTTGTTCATAAAGCACAATTTTTGTAAACAGTCAATTTAATGCATTATAAATTCATTTAAAAGTAATGTATAATTACATTAACAAATTCTCCTTCATGAGTGATACAATACTATTATGGAATCAGATTAGTGACAGAAATATCAAACGTAAAAAAAATAAATAAATAACGGAACAAAAAATGCTTCACATTTACGTTAGTTTTTTTTTTTTTTTTCTTTAATTTTCACTAGCCAATCAGAGTAAGGGCCGTGAAACTTGGGCCAGAAATCCAAATGGAGAAAAAAAACGAACAAAAAAAATCTGAAGCAGAAAAAAAAAAGTTTCAAACTAAAATATGAAGCTTGCAAGCAAAAAATAAATATTCAAGCGTAAGTGCGAGCAAAACATTTAAAGCCAAACAACATTGAAAAATTCTGTACTGGGAAGTGAAGGTCTACAGTAAAAAGGGTCAGGGAGAAACTATCAATAAGTAACACGGTGACATTAGAAGATTAAAGGCTTTGTAAATGTGAAGCATTTTTGCTTGTTTGCTTAGAAGTGTACGTTTGAGGTTTTTGGCACTAATCTGATTCCACAAACTGTTATCATTTTTTATTATAAAGTAACAAGTTTATCCTACTTTGCTTTTCATGTGCATCACATTAACACAGTTTGTATTGTTTTGCACATTTTGTTTTACTTACTGTTTCGTAATTTTGCACCTTTTGTTTATTTATTTGTATCTTAGATTTTGCACATTTCTATTCTACTGTATTTTTATTTTTATTTGTTCAAATGTTGCTGCTGCAAACAAAGACATTTCTCCTAGTGGAATAAATAAAGTCTTCGTTCATTCATTCATTCATTCATTCAAAGCCACTTTGAATCCAACCCTGAGGTTTTATTCTGGTCTCCGCAGGGAGAAAACGTGAATGGTTTCAAATCGAGGACGCCGTGCGAGTGCTGCAGTGTCACAAGCCGGTGCAGGCCACGTACTTCTCCACGCTGCAGGAAGCCTGTCTGAACAGCAACGGCTACAGCATCAACCAGAGCTCCATCTCTGACGTCAGATAACTAATGCTTCCTCTCACTAAACTTCTCTCCTTTTGATTTTTATTAAAAAAAAAACACACACACAAAACCAAAAAAAAAAAAAAGCCCAGACAAGCAACAGGTTGCCGACACTGTTGATGCTTTTCCCCCGTTGGGACTGTTTTTAGCGCGATGGCACGTTTTTTTTTTTACTGTTTTGATGTAGAAAGGCTGACGTGGCGTGTCACATGTGGTCTCACGTGTGGGCGTTTCCTCACGCCAGCGCTTTCGTGAGTCGGCTGGTTTTGCATGAACACGTGTATTTATTTGTATGGCGGTGAGTTTGTGTGATGAGATGAATGTTCTTTGCTCTACTCTGTGTTGAATTTTTGCTCTTAATGACGTTTTTTCCCCTTTTTTTGGTCCTTTTCGAAATTTGTAAATATCCTTTGGGCCCAGAAACACAAGCTAGGGTTAGTTGCTTCCTGTGCAGCGTTGCAGGAGACGTCTTTGACTGAAATGTGTCGCTTGGAAGGGAATGAATTCAAATCTGGTCGGTGTTGTTTTTTCAAAAGTCATCTTGAAATCAATTTTGTTTTACCGTTTTTTTTTAACCCACAAATAAGCCGGGTGAATGATGTCATGATTGAGAGGCGTGTCATAAATGAGTGTCTCGATTAGGCGGGTCAAGATTGAGGTGAGTTAAAAATTAGGTGGTTCAAGAATGGGGCGTGTCCCAATTAAGAGAGGTTCTGATTGAATTCAAGAATTAGGCGTGGCCAAAATAAGATCCAGGTGGGTAACAATCGAGGTGGTTCAAGAACAGGGTGTGTCCCAAGTAAGGGCGGTCCTGATTGAGTTGTTAATGACCTGATTCGTGAGTGGGCGTGGCCAAAATCAGGCAGCTCACGAATGAAAACCAGCTTGATTAAGGCGCGCCCCAAATTAGCCGGTCATGAAGGAGGCGTGTTATGATAATGAACCTCACCTGAATTAAGGCGCGTCTAATTAACAAGCAAGGCAACAGTTAATTCTTAAGTTTTAAGATTTTTATTAAGATCATTATTAAGACCTGGAGTAGTCAATAAAAGATGCTAGAGTGTTTTTGGGAGAACACGATTGAATTACCAAACTTTCATACCCAACTTTTATTGATGAAATCGAACTTACCCTCTTTTTTTTTTTTTCCATTTTGTGGGTGTTGTTGAATGTGGCTGTAGTTGTAGTCTCCACGAGTCCCAGCGAGGATGGTTTCCCTTTCAGCAGTTCTCGCTCTACTGAGAAGCTTAGCTAGTGGGACACGTTCTTCTCCGTATTTCGTGCATGTTTGAACGCTAGCACCAGCTCTAGCTACCGTGCTACTCTGGCTAAAGGGCCTTTAACCCCGTAGTTTTCTACGTTTTTCTCCAGGACTGCAGTCGGGGCTTCAGCCGAGGAGCTTTATCAGTTGGTTGAGCAGTTTTCCTACAACCGCGACTGTTCCATCGACGTGCACAATCCGGCCGAGCTCGGGCCTTCGGGGGCGTGAAACTGTGAATCGGTCTGATGGTTCCTGGGTGTGGCGCACATTAGCTCTCGCGGTCTGAAGTGCATTTAACGATGTTTTTATTCGGGCTGATGTAACGTTCTTTATCAGTGATCGATGTTTACATGCCTTCTCTCTATTAACACTAATGTCCGTTCTTCAGCCCGTAAATACCCGTCCTGTTTTTTTTTGTTTGTTTGCGGGTGAAGTGAGGACTCTTCTCGCGGGACGCACCTTAAGTCTGCCCTGCTTGTGCTGAGACTGAATGTACGTTTCTCTCATCATGGCTGTTCTAGGCGTGACGGAAAGCTCCAGCATCTCTGAGGCTTCAGACGTGCCCTTCACTGGACTCTTTTTTTTTTTTTTCTTCTTTTCAATACAAGAATTGTGAAATCAAGTATGAGAATGTAATATAAATGTGCCAATTAATAAACACCAGTATTTCACTTTAGGACTTGAGTGGCTTTCTTCTCGCAGATTTCTACTGTTGTATTTGATGCGTTATTGATGGATGGTGAGGGACATTTTCATCCACAGCCATTTTTTTTTTTTTTAATAATTGAACCTTTATTAGTCCCTCAGTGGGGAAATTTTTTCTCTGCATTTAACCCATCCGATCAGCCACGAACTCGGAGCAGTTTTTTAATGATAAAAAAAAAACATGTTTGCTGGACAGAATCTGGTTTAATAAGTATATGCTACAAGACACGGAATAAAACTAGTTATAATTATGGTAAATGGATCAGCTACTTTGTAATTGTCTCGATTTCTATATTTAATTGGCCAGTTCTCAAAATGCCCTGTGTGATCAGAAGATAATTCACACCTGCCACCTTGTGTTGAGGAGTGGAAAAGCACATTAACCCCCGTGTGGCTTTTGGGTTTTTGTTACTCATGTAGTGCTCATGGGTCTGCTGGACCTGCTAGATTTTTACAACATAAAACCATTTTAAGCTAAATACTTAACAGATGGTCACTTCATCTCACTTACAAATCATAAACAGCAAACATGGTTATTCTTTTTGTCTTTTCCTTAAACGTAAAAGTAACACATTTTATACCCGTTCACATCAGCCTATACAAAAACACGAGGGGTGTCTTTTTTTTTTTAACTGTGCGTGATGTACGTTACACTTGCTGCATATATATAGCAGTCTTTGTTGCCATGGAAAGGAGGAATACAGAGTGAATATACACAGGACCTAATATTTCCTTTTTTTCAGCCGCGGGTCCAGTTGACTACTAACAATTTGTATGTCAATGCCAAAATGCGCACGCACGCACGCACGCACACACACACACACACACGTCAAGACTCGGCAGCACTTTTCTCTCTTTATTAAACAGATATTGTGGAAAATCACTGCGGTTGCTGTCCTCGGCCGCGCCCAAAACCACCTCTCTGCAGGAAGAAGGCAAGCAAACTTCAGAAGAGTGCGAGTGCTGGGACGCTTGAGAAGTCACGAGGACAAAAACACTCACGAATTGGAATTCTGTGGCTGCTCCTGCACCGGCTTCGGCCTTCTTGTCTGCACCAGCTGAGACGCAAACATCACAGAATCAGTCACTGCGCGCGCGTGTGTGTGTGTGTGTGCGCGCACTTACGTGGAGCCGCAGACCTCCTGTAGGCGTCTCTGTCTCCCTCTCCTCGGGCCAGACGAGCTGGTCTCTCGCCCTCCAGACCTGAAGAAAAGCACATCACAAAACTCAACCAACCACCACAAATATGACTTCAAATGGACTTTCGAATCATCACAAATTTGGATGTTTCAGGCATTAGGCGTCGCTAAGTGTTACTCTACTTAAAGTCAATCACATGAAACTTCCAAATACAATCTTGGGTCATACGCAAAACAAATCAAATTGAATTTGTAAATAATTCAGGTCCTTTAGAGTATTTATTCTGATCAGGACAACAGTAAGATCTGCACTGGAAACCGGTCCAAAAAAAAAAAAAAAAAAAAAAAAAAAAAAAAAAAAAAAAAAGAGGGTTTGATCAAGTTGAAGTTGAGTTTAACTGAAAGCTGCACAACATTGAAAAAGTTTGTAAAATAAAAGCCATTATTTCCATTGTTGGTTAATATGACTTTGGCAGTTTAATCTGAACTTTTTTTTTTCTTGTCAGAGAAGATTTCAACTAGTGTTGTGGATAAAAAGGTCAAAACACAACGAGAAACCTTCTCGATGCTGATGAGGCGTGAAGTGATGGCTAGTTTAGCCAAATAAAACCCATTCAATTTATGAAGAGGCTGAAATAAATCGACTACTCCACAATATAAACTACTACAACCATTACTGTGCTGACTCAAGCAGAGGAACGCAGGCCAGAGGTCGTGTGAATGAGAGCCGAGGCGAAGAAGGTCCAAGATTTAAAGATTTAGAGTCTACACAGCCAGAGAGATCGGAAAAGCGGCGGCGAGGAATCATGTGCAGATAGTAGAGGAAAAGTTTAAGGTGTAATAAGAAAAGAGGCTGAAGGAAAAGGTGTTTAAGCGGAGATGAAGCTCTCTTTAGAAGTGACAAGATCAATGAGAAAGTTCTGGTAAAATGTAAAGTGAGACCACGACTGGTCCGACGGAGATAGTTTGAACATGCTCAGAAGAGACTTGGAGAATATTGGTAGAAGGATGCTGAGGTGGGAACTAGTAAGAGAACAGTTAGTGGAGTGTGAGAAGATGCTGAGGTCAGATGATTTGCTGGTCTCTTCTGTGATCTACACTTCTGCTCAGATGTGAGGCGACGTCACTTCTGTCTCTATTGAGAGGATGCGGTCACTTCTGAACTGATCAGAAGATTAGGTTAGTTGCCTTCCTAGCCATTGCCACCAACTTGCTTGCTCACTAGTCACAGTTTGTTCCGTTCTGCTTGGCCTCGAGACGCTTCCAGACCAGAAAGACGTCTGAATTAAACACCGTTCCTACCGTTTCTGAAAAGTCAAATTCAAGCACTTAAGCAATCAAGAATTTCCAGCACAATTTTGGTAAATATATTTTAAGGTCTGCCCAAACAACCCAAATGAAAAACTTTTCCATTTATTTACATTTATAAAAAAAAAAAAAAAAAAAAAAAAAAAAAAAAAAAAAAACACATTTAGAGACATTTTGCCAACATACCAAGTTGTGCTTTGTAAAAGCAATTGGACAAGTGTCACTGTCAATATTAGTTTGTTAATATAAATATAAAACAAATGAACAAAACGCACATATGACTAAATAATTTGTTCACGGGTTAAATTTTTTTAGAGTAGTGTCTGCGTTTACAGGGGCTTGGAACAGATTAGGCCATTTAGATATTAATTGCATCCCGGTTTAGGAAATTCTTGCCATGCAAAACTGCCGTCAGCACAAATTAATCCTGTAATTTGAGACACCGCGGTATTAGACGGGTAACTACATTTCCGAAGCACTTCAATATAAAATCAAAACATTTTTAAGGCCTCGAAAACACACAATTGAAATTCCAGCATTAAGGATTAAGCACTCTTCAAAAAAAAAAAATGTGGTTCTGTCCTGTAAAAGCCGGGCCTCGTGACTCACCCTTAGGCCGGGGTCGGGCGGTCTCGGGCCGGGTCTGGCGCCTCAGGGTGGCGGGCACGATCTCCGGGGGCAGGTGGAGAAAGTCTCTCAGGTACTGGATCCCCTCATTGGTCAGGTACCAGTAGAAGTGGCGCCAGGCGAACTGCTCCTTCACGTAGCCGCAGGACTTCAGAGACTAGGAGAGAGCGCGGGCACGTTACCACGGTTACCACAGACTGCTTCAAGCTCACTTACATAGCGCTTCTCTTAGTCCGAGACCAACGCAAAGACTAAAGGTAAAAGACAAATGGATATAAAGAAAAACGATCATTCTTTATGCGAGTTCAGAAATTTTGGGGAAAAAAAATAAAAACTAAAATAGCGAGCCAGTTAAAAAGGGAGAAAATGTCCATTGTTGTTCAGCCTCTGGGCTACGAGCAGAAGATCTCACCTGCATGGCCTTCATCACGTGAAGGTTGGGCACGTTCTTGTCGGCAAGCTCCGGGTGCTTGGCGAGGTGCACGTCTTTCTTGGCCACCATGACACCCTCCTTGAAGAGGAGCTCGTAGATGGCGATACGGTTCTTTTTGGGCATCAACATCTATACACACAAAAACAAAAAACAAGTTTAAAGTCAACGTTAAACCAAACTGCAAATGAAGAATCAGAATCAACTTTATTGGCCAAGTTGAAGTGACAACAAGGACTTGAGCTTGGTCTGACTCCGCCTTTCCCCCTCTATTTTGCATATATTAACAAACAAATAATAGAAGAAAAAAAAAAATGACACGAAATGTATGAAATAAACAACAGTATTGCGCGCGGGTCAGACTGTGTGTCCGGTAGAGTTCAGCTCAAACACGGCCTGCGGAATGAAGGGTTGTGATGGAGATGAACTAATACAAGCGAAAAGCTTAAGAACCGGACAACGTGATTAGCGTCACCGTGATGACGTCACGCAGCAAAGTCAATCAATGATGCCGATTTCGTGTCAGTGTCAATGAATCGAGTCGACCACGCACCCGTACGACATCACAGATCGTTAATGTACGAGACACATTATTAATCGTCTTTAACAAACTATAATGATGCCTTAAAAACGCGCGAAAACAAAGTAGCCTGGCGCGAGCGGTAATAGTATGCTAACAGGCTACATTATTAAACTAGCGATTTAATCCACCAGTGACGTTTTAGAGATCACTAATAAAAACACGTTGATCTACTAACGTCATTTACTAATATTCGTTCATTTCGTGTGTCTGTAGGACCGGATGATACTGAAATGCCTATCGCGACATATCCGCGCTATAATTTTGATGAAAACACATCCGTGATTGAGAGTAATCGTCGTAGAGGATGTAGCGGACACACACCGCGCACTTTCAACTGGTTTAATAACGCGATGGCGCAGATTTAAAACGGATTCTCGGCTCTTCTGCCGCCATACCTTTACTCTTGCTGAGAGACCGGAGCCGGAAAGACCGACATCAGCTGCTCTTCCGGTGTCGTTCTAGCGCGCTTTATCTTCTCGAGTAAGACACAACACGCCCCCTAGTGGACAGGAGGACATTTACGTCTTTTTATCTTAACATCTATCATTACAATATAATTAATTAATTAGTCATCGGTCATTAATGATTTAATACTGACAATAATAACAACAACAATGGGCATTCGTTGTAACCTTGTGTCGCAATGACAATAAAGGCATTCTAATCTATTCTGTGTTCTATTCTATTCTATATTAAGCACAACTTTTATCATCATTGTTAACTTATTGATTAAACTTTTTTTTTTTTAACTTTCTGTCTGCCAGTCAATAATTATAAAAAATAATTATAAAATGATAAAAAAACAAATAAAAATGTTATACGGTACATATTTTAACAAATAAATACATATTGATAATAATGTGCCCATAATAATGAGCTAATAATTGAATTATGCACATTAAATTATTCAAAACAATTACAATTTATCTATCTGTCTGCCTAATTGTTTAATGTAAACATTGAAATTCAAATTGTATTTATCACACCTATTTTATTTACATTTTTATTTTTCATTTATAAAACCACATAGCATGAAGTGTGGTGAAATGCTTTACTTCGAGGGAACAGATAAGAAGAAATATTTAGAAAACGCTACAATAATAATATAATTAATAATTTTAAGAATAATATTTATAATAATAAAAAAGATGATGGGTTTGGTGTTTTTGATTATAGTTTTTGCTTTGTAGTTTTGTGTTATGTTCTCGTTCTTCTGCCTTGAGTTTGGTTCAGTCAATTATGAAGGTTTATTTATTTATTTAGTAGATTTCTAATGATCCTTTCACAGGCTGGTTAAAGTCACCCACAGGGCCGCATGAGGCCGCAGGGCCCGACAATCACCTGCTCTGGTTCTTTTTCCAGGAAAGATTCGTACAGGAGCTTCAATTGTTCGGTCCGTAGAGAAAAAGGATTGCGACACGTCCATGTGTTCCAGTGCGACCGGGTTTCACTGGCATTGTGCTCACATTCCTTCACTGTAATATTACACTCAGAAGCAGATTAGCCGGAACCGGTTCACGCAGATATACGCTTCAAATCCATTCAGCGCAGGTGAAAAAAACACAAATATATTCTTCAGTGTCTTAGTTTTCAATGCGAATAGCCTCGTTTGATACATTCATATTCTAATGTCTCTGTTTTCTTTTGTACCCATTCATTCATCCCTTCATCTCTCACTTTATCCTTTCCTTTCCTCTCTCTGCTCTTCTAAATCATTTGTATCTATCCATCCACCCACCCACCCATCCATCATCCATCCATCCATCCATCCATCCATCCATCCATCCATCCATCCATCCATCCATCTATCTATCTATCTATCTATCTATCCATTCATTCATCTCTCTTTCTTGAGTACCATTTGATGCTCACTTATACTAAACTCTTAGTTCACTGAACTCTTCATTATTTAATTTTATTTTTTTACATTTATTTGCAGTTTGTTGTATTTCAAACGTGTATGCACTCAGCATTATAACATGCCATTCAACTACTTTTGGCTCTGGGCGCCATTTCAGTGGTTTTCATTTCAGTAAAGGCCATTAATATGTAACATGGGTCTCGAGCCGAATGACCATCCCCCACCCACAATACAACACCGCCTGTGTTCATCTGATACCTTCGTGTTTTGATTCTTTTGAGTCGACTCCATTCTGAATCGACTCTAGTTTGAGCTTTAATGCAAAACCGTTCTTCACGATGAAAGCGAATTGCACACTACTTAATAAACAGCCGAAATTACGAAATAAAAACACTGAAAGGACTCAGTCGATGAGGTTTGGAAAGAGTCGACTGGCGGAGTTGAATAATTCAGACGAACCGAATCATTTCTCCGAATCAAACTTCGCTGTTGCTGCGTTTTACAGAAGCTGCGGACTGTTGAACCGCGAAGAGGCGGAAATCTCGCTCTTCTGATCCCGGTATGTTTCACTGCGTTGATTATTGTTTTTGAAGTCCAGAAAGCTCGAGTCGGTTCGCGCAGACGTGAGGTTTGAAGTAATGATGAATTCATATGCAGGTGTCGAATGAAAGCGACTCGCGCGAACTGTTCATACCGCGAAACTGTGTTGCATACAACAGCATTGAAATCGTTAAATGAAAACCTTTATATTGCGTATCAAATAATATGTCCTATTCATAACAAACTCTCGTTAATGTATTTCATAGGTATCTTTAAATTCTGCCAACAACTCCCCCCATCTCCCATTCATCTTTCCCTATTCAGATCTTTTTCTTTTTTAACCCATCTTTTTCTTCTTCTTCGTTCTACGTTTTTTTCCTTTTTATTTCTCACTCGGTTGTTTCTCATTCATCTATTCACTTATTTCTCTCCATCCATACCGATGTCTCTAGTTCAACACTCCCCTCCATTCATTCTTCCATTCATCCATTCATCTATCCTTACATCAATTCATCTATATCTCTCGCTCTCTCATTCTCATCAACCCCATCTATTTATTCATCTCTTTTTCTTTCTCTCTTTTTCTTTCATTCTTCATCCATCTGTCTGTCCTGTCTATTCTCCCCCAGTTTTTCTTAATTCACTCCTTTCTTTTTTTTTCCCCATCCATCAATTCACCTCTCTTTCTCTCTTTATACTTGTTAATTCTTCCCTGTCCATCCTTTCATCTTTTTGTCTTTATACTTACTTTTTATTTTTTGCCATCCACCCATCCATCCATCCATCCATCCATCAACAGACTCAGCCATCTATAAAAGTAGTGATGACAAGAAGTGATTGTAATTCGTTAACTTTTGAAACATGTGCTTTTCCCTGAAAAAAAAAAAAAAGCTGAGAAAACCAACTTACAAATGTATAGCTCAAACATTTCTTTCGTGTGATTTATCGTGTGATAAAGAAGAACTGTGGTCTGTGTGTGCTGTTTTATGGCCATGTCTCGTGACGATGACGAGGGTGTCGGACATGCGATTAAAATTGACTTACGATCATTTTAGTAAAAGCTTTCACTGTGGCTCCCAGTGGAGACGTTGCTGCATTCAGAATGCTGGCTGAAGTTAAAAGGTCTGCTTTAATAAATCAATAGCAACCACAGGGCAGCGCTTAATCATTACAACAATGTGAACTATCTCATTTGGATATCGCATCGGTGACTTTTATCGCGTTCCGGATGCCTACAGCAACAAATGCTCCAACCAGACTTTCCTCTTCTACAAAAGTCAAAGGTGATGTCCTCTGTCCAGGGTCCTGAACCCAGCTGACCACATAATCTTTCACTCAGCACTACTTAATTAAATTTTTTTTTCTTTTTCTACGTTTACATTTAAATTTTAGGGATTGAGTTTTCACATATAGAAACAAATTGCACAAATAAACCTCTCCCAAGATTGGAAAACTGCAACGTCTTTAACCCTAACCCTAGCTTTAAAAAGGCATAATGACTGTGGTTCTGTCTATGTACATAGATATTTATAATATCTATGTACATATATATGTATATATATATATATATATATAAATAATATATATGTACATAAGTATATATTGTTTTACTTTTGTCTGGTGTAGGCTAGTTCATGGTCGACCATCTGCCCCGGTGTAGGTCGAGGGTCCAGGGATCCCACTTTCAGCTTATTGGGGTCAAGACTCAAAGGCAAATTTGATTTCCTAAACAGCCTTGTGGGGCTCCGTCTGGTTTCAGCACGATTCTCTTGTCCTTCAATTTAGAATTGACTTTATGCTAACTAGCTGCTAGCTAGCGGCCACCTGTCGTATAACTCGTCACGCTGCTAACTAGCATCATGGCACAGCATCGTTGCATGCAGAAAACTAACAAATTTACCGTAAATTACTGTAAATAGAATAGAATAGAATAATAGTATGCCTTTATTGTCATTGTGACACATGGTTACAATTAAATTAGGAACACTACTACTTTGGTGCAACATAAGAAAAAACACACAAAATAAAAATGTAAGAAAATGTGCATTGTGTAAGATATAATATAATTAATATATCTAGTATAAAGTATATAAAATTAGAGCAAAAATGTGTTTTCAATAAAACAGATAATATGTATCAAATAGACATCAACAGTAAACAATACACAGAGTAAACAATCAACAGAGTAAACAGTAATATAGAAATACAAATCACAGCATTTTTTTTGTACGTACTGTATTTAAAAAAAAAAGTACTGCTGCTTATTATTTTTTGTGACCATTAGTTCAATTATCGACAGACAGTATCAGGTTTTATCAATAAAAAAAACGCCTTTTGGAGAATAAAAAGATGAGAGGTGCGGTTTTGCTGTTTTCTCATGAGGCCAGTGATTCTGGATGACATGAAGAGATCCAAGAACTTTTTCTCGCTCAGCTCTTTCCTAGACGTGTAGGTTACGCTAGAAACCTCAGGGAATCCGCGCAACCGGATCTGAGGCGTTGTGGCTCTCCGGAATAGAATTACAGGAGGTGGTCTTGAGTGTCCTGAAGGGTCTGGTCTGGTGCAGTGACCACATCCGCACAAACCCGCTGGAGAGGACAAATCGATGGAGAGATGAGCGAAAGCGCTTGACGCGAGGACGTATCGACTCAGACGCTTAACCGCTGCGCGACTTTCCAGAAGAGAACTTGGAACATTTTATTCATCCATTCATTCACTCGTTCAGCAATTTACACTTCTAGTTACTCACTAACACACACAAAAACTATTTTTCCATTTGTTCATTCATCCATCTTTTCATCACATCATCTTTTCACTCATCGTTTGTCCATAATTCATTCGTACTTTTATTGATCCTCATGCACATGTTATTATCCATCCATTCATTAATCTATCCATTTATTCATCCGTCCACCCATCTATCCAGTCCTACAACACATCAGTTTATCCACACATTTCCAATTATCCATCTTATGACATCTCATTTGCAGACAATCTTATCCATTCTGTAGGCACATTTTATCATCCATCCACACATATATGTACTCAATTGTTCATCCACCAAGCATTCATTTACCTCTATTCCTCTCCTCACTTAAACAATTGTCCTTTCATCTACTTTTATTTATCCTCATATGTGCATTTAATTATAAATTCATCCCTTCATCCATTTTTTAATCGTACTATTGATCCATCCATTAATCAGTTAACCCACTAATCTACTACCAATTAACATATTCATTTGATATCAAATATATTCTTCCATTGCACTAGGCTGTACATATCTTCATGTAAATTCCAATACAGTGTATAATACTGTATTTAGTCACTGTTTACAGTGTACTGTATAATATGTCCATAGCATCTCTAAATATGATTCACATCTTTTGTATCAATGATTCATAGTATCTGTAAATAATATAGTTTCTGTCCGTAGTATCTGATTCATATCTTCTGTGTACATGTACATTCTGTATATTTTCAACTCTTAACCGATATTTGGCCACTTTTGCACTTTGTTGCCTTGTACTTGTACATGAGTAATGACAATACATTTGAATCAAATCTAATACACATCCACACTCCCACTTCTCCATCCATGTACTTATCTTGATTTAAAAAATTACTCATCCACTTATTATTCATCTGATGAACCATGTATCTCCTCATATCTTAATTTATTAATTGACTCATCCAATAATTCGTCCACCAATCATCCACTTGTTCCTCAGCTCCTCTCATTCATCAATCCATTCAGTCATCCTTATTTTTAATCCATCCATTTGATTTTTGTAACCGTTTGTGTATGATAAAACTCTTCAGAACAGAAACGGGTGACAGTAGCAAAGTCAGAAGCTCTGAGGAGCGTTGGAAGCATGTCACTGTGTCTTCCAAGCCTTCAGTAGAAGGCTTGCGAGATATCTTAGAGAAGCTTCCGCGCTGAATTGGCTCTGAGCAACGGTCCTGCTGAGAGGAAGAGAAGGAAAGCCTGAGTCGAGCATTAATGTGGTTATTTAGGCACCGAGTTGAAGAGCAGCCTTTACTTCTGCTTTCGGTAGTGAAGAAAATTGGAGTTTTGGTGGTGAAGAACAGCCATTGTCAACGTGAACTGGGTTTGAACTCTTCTGAAACTGGACCGAGGTCACTGGATTGAATCTGTGGATCTCATCTTCTGGAAACCGGCCAGTGCAATTAAGCTAAGTTCAGCCTCGGCGGAGGACGACCTTCACGCTGTTTCAGGCTGTTTCGGTTTGTCAGGGTCGTTCCAACTACTGCTCGTTATAATACACCAGTTAAGTTCATGTATAAGACAGAAGGTTTTTTTTCATGTGTGGTTTTTAAAAGCATCCATGACTGTTGTCGTCCTCACTTCAATGAAGCGTCAAAAATATCTTGAAACTTCTGATAGAAGGATATCTCTGAGGATTGCTGGGCTTCGTGGCTTAAGGCTGCCCACTGCTCCTGGTATGTGTGTGTCAATACTGTCCCTAGTGGCCAGATTGACAAACTCGCCTCACTTTGTTTCTTTCTTGCTTTTCCTTCATTAGAAAGACACGTCCATTACAATTAAGCATGTTAATGTTTTGGTAAGAGTTGCTACAATTAGTTGTCATTATCTTGAGTTTGGGTTGATTTCATTTGAGATGTTGATATAAATGGTTCAAAGACATTTTTGCCCTGATTTATGAAACATTTATGAAAGTAGATAGGTAGCAACAGTGCTAATCAGTGCTGTGCTAACAGTAGCTGCTGAGGGCTAAAGGGAGCTGTAGTGCTAATAGTAGCTGTTGAGTGCCAAAAGTAGCTATTGTTTTAAAGGTAATGTGCTTATGTTACTTTTAGTAATGGTCAGCACGTCATAAAAGTAGTTTCTAACAGTAATTTCTCAGGGTACAAAGTATCTATAGTGCTAACAGTAGCTGTTGAGTGTAGCTGTAGTGCTAACAGAAGTTTTTGAGCGATAAAAGTATCTTTAGTGCTAACAGTAGTTTCTGAGTGCTAAAAGTAGCTGTAGTGCTAACAGAAGTTTCTAAGGGACAAAATAATCTATATTGCTAACAGTAGCTGTTGCCAGTGAAAAGTAGCTATAGTGCTAACAGTAGTTTCTGAGCGATAAAAGTATCAGTAGTGCCACTACTAACAGTAGTTTCTGAGTGCTAAAATTAGCTATAGTGCTAACAGAAGTTACTAAGGGATAAAAGTAGCTATAGTGCTAACAGTAGTTTTTTTTTAGCCATAAGTAGCTGTAGTGAGTTGTAGCCGAGTGCTAATAGTATCAGCAGTGCTAACAGTAAATATGATGCTAACAGTAAATGATGAGGCCTAATTCCTTACTACTTAGTACGTAGCGGTAGCTAACGGTAGCCGCAGTGCTAACGGAAGCTGCTGAGCCGCCTACATATGCTAATCAATAGTATTGATTCCGCTCGCAGTGGGCGAGATGGCTGTTCAGAGACCTTTATATCAGTTCACTAGTGAGTGTGTGTGTGTGTGTGTGTGTGTGTGTGTGTGTGTGTGTGTTTGTGAAACATTCCTTCAGGTGATATTTCCTTTAATGCTTTCGTTACGCCCACATAGTTTAGTTACTTGAAACATAAATGTAAAAATGACCCTAAAAGGAAATTGGTCTGTCTGTCTATCCTTCCATCCGTCAATCCATTCATCCATCAAACCATTCACAGTAACAGTGTGGATTAATGCTACAGATGACCTGTTTTTTGCTACAGAAGAACTGGTTTTTACACCTCGTAGAGATTCAGATAAAACCACAATGCAGTTTTTTGTATAAAGACTGAAAACCGTACTAAACAGAGCGAGCGGCTTGAGTCGCTGTTCCAGGATTATTTCCCAGCCTCGGGATTCGTTTGGAAGTAAAGCGGATTTGAATCCTTCTATTCTGGAGGTTTCCAACGAGGCAAGTGTGTGAAAGCAGAAGTGTGTGATTCGGAGAAGATAAGCAGATTACACCGGGATTTGTGCCGAACGTTTCAGTGTTTTCTGTGTTTATTGGGTTGGTTTTCACTGAATGTGGTGCAGTAATCTCTTTTACTTCTCCACTCTTCAGGAATATTCTATCCATTGATATTTAAAAATGATAATTACCAGCATTTTCACACCATCAAATGTTAGACCAACAGATATTAGAGAAGGGCAATATTGATGAAAAAAATCACAATATTTTCACGTTTTCCACAATTTTCCAGATATCGATTTGTCACAATATTTTGGGTGAATAACAGAAGAGTGTTTAGATGTTGATTTTGTCATTTTTGTTGTGCCTTCGATTTGGTTTTACTTTTTAAACAATTTTTTTTTTGCTTTTTTTTTTTTTAAATTTGTTTACTTGCGTTAGTCCTTCACTATAGTAGCGCATATGTCCTTTGCTATAGTAGTGCGTTAATTTTTCGCTGTGTATTCGCTAGTTGTACATTTATCCTTCATTATAGTAGTACATATATCTTTCGATATAGTTGTGCATATATAATTCGCTATAGTAGCACATATATCCTTCGATATAGCAATGCGTAAATCCTTTGCTATAGTATACCCTTCACTATAGTAGCGCGTGTATTCTACCCTATAGTAGTGCATTTATCCTTTGCTATTGTTGCACATATACCCTTCGATATAGTGTATATTCTTCGCTATAGTAGTGCATATATCTTTTGATATCGTACTATATATCTTTTGATACAGTAATGTGTATATCCTTCACTATAGTAGTGCGTTTATCTTTCGCTATAGTAGTGTGCTTATCCTTCGCTATAGTAGGGCGTACCCTATATCTTCTAATAGTAGCCCCGGCGTTTATTAAAAGAATATTCAGACTCCCGGCGTTTAAAAGAGACCTGCGGTTAATGGAAACCACATCATATTCTCCTCTCAGATGGAAGGATGACAGATAAACAGAGTTCTAGTTCAAATTTGTAGCTTAATAATCAATAATCATCTTGGTGGTGTAGAGTCACGTTTGAACGGTTTGAAACACTGTTTTATGCTGCAGATCCTCCATCTTTACCTTTCCGTTCTGTGCTTCACCTTCAGACTTTGACCGGTGTTTAACCACGGCAGATACGTTATCTGACCGCCACACTCCTCGCTGCTTGACCAGTCAACAAAGGACCGAAAGTGACACCAAACTGAAAGTGAATGTTGCGTTAAAACCGTTGCGTTAAAAATACGAGGATTTGATTCAATCATTTCAACCAATCAGAATCTCTGCAGAGCGGTTTTAGCTAAATGTATCAATTGTAGTCTAAATACTCTGTGACATTTTATGTTTTTATGGTACTTATTTTTACGTGTATATAAATATTCATATTAAATTCTATTAGTGTTAATTTATGCGACTTTAGCAATCACTTTTTACTCTGTGTGGGTGTGTGTAAAAATAAAAACACGCCTTAAAGCATCACCCCTCCTCACACACCCACTCACACACACACACACACACACACACACACACTGTCAGAATCACTCAAGTCAAACGTGATTAGTCTCTCACTCTCTTTCACACACGCGCGCACACACACAAGCACATGCCCACACGCACACACACACACACACACACACACACACACACACACACACACTGGGAAACACTCCGCCGATCGATGAGCATTTTAACCAGCCGTGTCAGATGAAGAGTGAGCAGCTTTTGCTCTGAAACGGAAGACAAGTGTTGGGGGTCTTGCGCGCCGGGGGTCCGGTAAGCCTTTTGTCTGCTCTTTTGTCTTATCTGGTCAGTTTGCAGCGCGAGCGTGGAGCTTTGTTCAGGCGAGCGATGTGTGTGTGTGTGTGTGTGTACCGAGCTTTATTTATCATCAGCGCGTCTTATACTGATATAGAGACAATAAAGCCGCCAAGATAGCGCCAGCAGGGAATTGAATCATGGCGTTTATCACTGTGAATCTAGATTGTGTGAAGTTCTCGTGCGTGTGTGTGTGTGTGTGCTTATGATGCTCTTCTAGCACTAAAGTAACATATTTAGGTATTAAAGCAGCAGTCTGGAGCTAAGAAGCTGCTTCCACGCTTCTTTTGTCTGACATGCTGAGCAGAGGCACGTATTATGACTTAAGCTCCGCCCACCCTCTCTGATTGGACAACTTCAGTGATCGGACCCCTGAAATTGAGGCCAAGGGTCTTTGTGTTTTTCAAACTGCACGTCCGTGATCCGTTCTTCCGCTTTGACCCGTTCTCGTTGGTTTTGACTCGTTTGTTCCGCGCAAACGTTCTACTGTTTCTGCTTCTGGTGCAAAACGGTCACAACATCTGAGAAACAGCATGTCTGTCTGTCTGTCTGTCTCCATTTGTCCATCCGTTCATCTATTTAATAGCATAATGTCATTATGTATCTGCCTGTCTTTCTGTCTGTGTTTGTCTATCCATCTGATCATCCAACCATCCATCTATCTATCTATCTATCTATCTATCTATCTATCTATCTATCTATCTATCTATCTATCTATCTATCTATCCATCCATCCATCCATCCATCCATCCATCCATCCATCCATCCATCCATCCATCCATCCATCCATCCATCTATCTATCTATCTATTTA
>CM051495.1:31466675-31482618 GCA_028031935.1 Paedocypris micromegethes | reverse complement strand
AGAGAGACAGAGAGGGGGAGAGAGAGAGAGACAGAGAGGGAGAGGGAGAGAGAGAGAGAGGTTTAACTGTGCTGATAGAGTTGATCAGTGACTCCTCAGAGAATCTTCTGGAACAGGTTTGTTTGTCTAACACCTTTCCCAGAGGCGCTTGATTTGCATGGCAGTTACAGCGGCCGAGGGTTTAAGATGAGACTTACTCTCTGAAACAACATCTTTAATCCAGGAGCCCATCACGCTTCTGCTGAAGGAACCAGCTCCTCCTGGTCATCACTGGGATTAGAGCTCCTGACAGACAAAACATCTGTATCTCTAGTATAACATTACAATTAGAGATTACTCAATGAAGAATTGTATTCCATTACTAAATTACAATCAATATTACTAATGAATGACATTTGGAAATGTTGCGTAATATTTCATATTTTATCATCTTTAACAATAATCATATTTGATTATATTGTTATATTGGTGTTTATCATAATATGAATAACAATGATTAATACTTTAGTAATAGAGACATAATATTACTCAATTACTAAAATACATGATAACATATCTTTATAATTCCCTCTATTTATAATTTATGTTTAATATTTATAAATCTCTTTATAATTCTCTCAATTTCCCTAAAATATCTCATCGTCCTTCCATTATCTCTTCATAAGTCCCTCCATTTCTCTATCTCTTTATAAATACCTTAATTTCTCTCTCTGTCGAATTCCCCCCATCTTTAAAACAATCCCTCCATCCCGTTATAATCCCTTCACTCCTCTATCTTTTTGTACATCATCCGTTCCTCTATCTCTGTATATCTATCTCTATCTTTTAATAAACTCCTCCACTTCTCTATCCCTTTATAATACATCAATTCCTCTATTTCTGTATAAATCCGTTTTTAATAAATCATTTGATACCTCTATCCTGTTATATTCCCTCCATTCCTATTTGTCTTTGAAAAAAAAAATAAAAATAAACAAAACAAAATTCATCTATTCGTTAAAAAAATCCTCTAAATTCCTCTATCTCTGTAAAAACCTCTCTATATCTTAATAAAACATAGATTCTTCAATTCCTTTATATACTGCCCACCATTCCTCATTTATGGTATAAATACCTCTATTTTTTCATATCTTAAAAAAAATCTTCCATTTATTTTAAAACCCTTCCACTCCCTGTTTTATCTCTTTTTATTAATCCATCATTTCATTCCTCTGTCAATCATACATTGCCCTCTTTAACCTTCCATCCTTTATTTAAACATCCTTCATTTCTGGATCCATCCCTCTATCCTTTCTCTAATCCACCACCACTTCATTGCCCTCTTCATTAGAGATTCCATAAATTCCATCTATCCATCATACATTTCTTTAACAATCCATTCATCTCTCTATTTTCCACTTGTATTCTTTACACTACCTCTATCTTTTTATTTTACATATGTCCATCTTACATTTCTTTAACAATCCATTCATCTGTTTCACTTGTTACTACTAATCAATCTCTTCTTTACTCTAATGCTGCTCTATCCTTTTTTAAATCCATCTATTCAGCCTACAATTATTTAACAATCCATTAATCTCTCCATCCTCTCTATTTTTCACTAATCAATCCCTCATTACTCTACCCGTCTATCCTTTTATTAATCCACCCATCCGTCCTACATTTCTTCAACAATCCGTTCTTTTATTTTCCACTCATTATTACTAATCAATGATCAATCCCTCCATTCCCTGTCTATTTCTACACTCTTTCACCAATCATCCATTGTATCCTTCACCCACCTATTTCTCTAGCAATGCTTCAATCTAGCCATCCCTCGTTCCACCTTTCTACCACTCTGTAATCCCTCTCTCCCTTGCTGAGCTGAAGTCTTCTCCACTTCTCCTGGCCTGCGATTGTCTTTCAGATGTAGATGTTTGCTCTTTCAGATGCACGACTGGTTTACACACGACACTAACAAACTATTCCGCCCAGCTCGACAAACACCGGTCCGAACCCCCACGCTACAGCCGCTCTGGGCTAGGAGGAAGTCTGAAACGTCCTTGTTTGTGTCCCGTGAGACGCCGTCTACCAGGAAAAGACCAGAACTGGATTAGGAATCTGATCGGAAAATGAGCTTTCCCTCACACCAAAGAACATACACAGTAAAACTGAATTAATGAATATATAATACACGCCATATAATGCACATTATATAATATACAATCGATACATGTGTCATTCCTTGTTATATGTATAGTGCTTTGTGTAACATATACTTCCTTTTACAGACTAATTGTCTCCATTTCCCTTCTTTTTGTAAGTCGCTTTAGATAAAGGCGTCTGCCAATTGATAGTAAATATTATATGCATATTAATGTATACTTATGATTAAAATACATGAATAATACATATAATACGTGAATACATACACATTAAAATGCCCTATTATTAGACACAAATGCATACACAACCACAACATGCAATATTCTTTAATTCCACCTACTTTTATAATGTAATTCTTATCTAAAAGAAAATCACTTTTTTTTTTTTTTGTTTATATAGCGAGAGAGAGAAAGAGAGATTTACTTTTTTAGTGTCACACAAAATTTCCCACACACATTTTTTTTATAATTACATTTTTTAACGTAATACATAATTGGGATAATTGACTGTGTGTGAAAAGAACGGGATGTACAGTTGTTCCGGAAGGTTCCGTTCTGCTGGCTTTGATTTGTGGCCTACACCAGTGCGCTTTACATACCGTTCTACCAACACTCGGATATTTGCATAATCAATTTGATCCAAATTTGCATACTCAAATCGGCCAAATCACTGGAGCTCTTCTGCTCGGAGACGAAGAAGCACGGCAGACCAGTCGTTTCAGTGTTAATTTAATCATACAAATGCTCAATTATACATACAGGAAAAGGCTTTTCGTATTCTCGTTTTCACTCTCATACGCTCAGCTCAATCACACACAGAGCCGCCGTGCCAAAAAACCGACAGATCTAACAAGAAATGTGGAGGAAAAAAAAAAAAGACTATAGATAATCCAGCAACAAATCAATCACACTTCTCACATGCATAAGCCAAGAAAAGAAAAGAAAAGAAAAAAATAAAACAACCCCAGTGGTTAAGTGAAAGAAGATGGATGTGTGTCAGACCGTCTGAGACTCTCCAGGCCATCGCCGCGTCTCAACTCTCAGGCGTCCACCCTATCTAGTGCACAAGGGGGCGAATTCCGGACGCAGGAAAGTGACAATGATCCGGGTGGAAAAAACAAGATGGCGCTAGTGAGCAGATCGGTTTGGGATGACAGCGGATCGTCTCATTCTATAGAATGAACCCGGGCAGTGCAGGGCACACAAAGTCGTAGAAGAAACCGGCTTGAACCAACCAAACCATCCGCAACGTTCTGCGTCAAACTGAGGCACAAATCAACTCCACCAGCTCGGAGACCAAACGCCAGGCAGAACACACTTTAACATTCAGCAACGGGGCAAAAGGTCCAAATTAAAGGAATAACTCTGGGTTGACGGATTCGTAAACCAAGTTGACCAATTCTCGCTAAACGTGAACTTGTGCCACGAATGTAAAAACGGTAAACTCTTGAAACGCAAATAAAGACTAGTTAAAAAAAACCCAGAATACTCTTTTAAAATGTTCCGGTCCTCACGTTAAAACCACCTCGACTCATTTTAAATACCATCTTGGGTCTTGGCGAACAACAGGCAGAGAAACTGTGGGACAATTCAGGACCTTCCAGTCGATTACCGAGCACAGGATCCGCTATCCGACCAAACCAGACCAGCGAATTACCGCGCACTTGATATTCTGATGAGATCAAACCAGCGGATTACCGAGCACAGGTTGAACGTTTGGATCAGACCAAGCCAAAAGATTACCGAGCTCAGAATGAGCTCTATGATGAGACCAAACCAGCCGATTACCGGGGACACGTTGAACGTTCAGATCAGACCAAGCCAAAAGATTACCGAGCAAGAAATGAACTCTGAAGAGCCCAAACCAGCCGATCACCGAATGCAGGGTTCTTGATCAGGCCTAACAAAAAGATTACAGAGCACAGAATGAGCTCTCTGATGAGACCAAACCAGCCGATTGTTGAAACCAGGAGGAGCCTAATCAGACCAGAGAAGCGGATTACCGAGCACGAATGTCGGTTTTGATTTCTAGGGAAACGGACTCACATCCTCTTCTCGTCGTCCGCTCTGTGCGTTTGTGAAGGAGATGCGACTGGATGAGAGACTGATGGCTTTAGTGACCGGCCTGAAACACACGTGTCACGCTCACATTTCACAACAACAAACCTAAAGAGGCCGCACATCAGGCATGGTACTGTAAGGCATTTGTTGAATAAAAAAAAAAAAGTCAACAAATGTGTGCATACTCACACACACACGCACACAAGTAGGGGTATTGATATTTATGAAAAAAATAAGCCGTTTTGTATGTATGCAATGCGTGTATATAAATACACACAAATCTGTGTCAGTTTAGTGTATATATACACACACACACACACACGTGTACACGCGTAATTTAGTGTATGTATACATTTACATACACACAACATTTTGTAATTTATAAACATGGTTGTGAATTTATTGAGACATTTATAAACACACACGCACAAATTCATTTACACAAAAAAAAGTTCATAATACTTGTGTATAAATGTGTTTTTATGTACACACACACACACACACACACACACCAATTCCCACATACAAATACACACGTATAAGTATGTATAAATGTTTGCAAATTTGTATTTGTGCGTGTGTGTCTATATATAATCTAAACACACACACAAAACACACGCGCACACACACACTTGAAAAAAGTCAGCAAATGCCTATAAATACCATCCAGATGAGCCCACAACAGCTGGAACAACATGGTTCAGAGATATCGCAGCGGTCCTCATGATAGTGCAACCGTCCGAGCCAGAACCTTGCGAGCTTCGGGTTGCGGTGAAAGGTGGAGCAGACGGTGCTGGACACGTGGGAAGGAGGCTCGGGGGCTTCCGGGTCCGTCCAGACGCTCGTGTGATGTCCTAATGATGATGGGAGACGGAGGGTTTTCCAAGTCTCTAGATAAATCTCGTCCTCCTCTCAAAGAGCAAAAGCAGCGGCGAGGGTTCTGCTTAAGACTGTCCGAACGGAGAAGGTCCATTAATGCCCTGAGGAGGAACACAGACAGATAAAGCATCTTTTAAAGACCGTCACAGATGCTTCGGGTGATTTACGGCGGGTTGCTGGAGATCTACATCAGCGATTGCTCGGAATTTCACTTTTGAACATCAGAAAGCTTCACTATCACTGCGGTCATCATCGTCATCCTCACGCTGGAGTCACTCTTCAGTCCAGCTACACATGCACACCAATAAATCAATCAGTCAAAGAATTAGTCAAATAATCAATCAGTCAATCAATCAATCAGTCAGTCTGTCAGTAAGCAGTCAATCAACCAGTCAGTCAATAAAGCAATCGATAAATCCACCAGTCAATAAATAACCAGAGTTGTCGAAAAAATTCAGCCATTCAATTAACCGATAAACAATACCTCAGTCATTGAGGCAGTCAATAAAGAAACTAATAAATCTATCAATAATCCATCAATAAATAATAAAAAAAAAAATATATATATATATATATATATATATAACTGTCAATCAAACAAAACATTTTCAAGGGTGTCCATTGTCAAAGAACTCAGAATTGCCGTCAAAAGCACGTCAAGCATAACTTCTGATAAATACGTCTATATATCTACTGTATATGTCATGAGAAACAAGCATTTTGCTTTTCTGCGTCACAGGTCACAGAGTTCATTCCAAGATTACAGTGAGATTAATCTTGATTAAAATATTAATCTATTTCAATTATAGATAATCTATTAAATATTAATCTATAAATTATTATGTATCTTTATACACACACACACACACACTGTATTTCGCAGAATATTGAATTCCTCACTTGGAATGTGGGCAACACAAGAGCGCATGAGCACAACTCCATCTAGTGGTCATCATGTAAAATAATAATTCTAATAAAAGAACCTATATCTATTACCTACAGTGAGGTAAAGAGAGATAACGAGCCGTTTGTTCATTTGTAATACACAACACATCGTAATATAAAGTAATAATTTACCAAAATAGGAATACCATGCATATATTTTGACATAAAACAACAATTATATTTCATTAAATTTAAATTGTGAATTATATGAAAAGTAATTTTCATTTCATATAATGTATAACAGACTCATACTATTGTGATCAATTTGATATTAGCAAACACACACAAAAAAGCAATAACATACATTTAAATTATAATTTAATAAAAGGCTGGATTGTGGGATTTCAGCGCGAAATTGTCAAAATGACATCAGTCGCATCCAAGAGTAAGAGAAAGAAAAAAAAAAAAAGAGAGAAAGATAACTCGAGGAAAAGTATAAAAGCCGAGATACTATCTTATAAATATTATCTGGAAGATGATACAAGGATGCAAGGCAAAGAGTGACTCTACAACACAGCGATGAGGACTAGATAACGAATGAAAACCCACGTAAACCATATTTCTTTCTTTTACACACATCAAATCATGGAAATGCAAATTAGTTTTTTTTAACCCCCCCCCACACACACACAAATATATATGTAAAAGAACATTTATATATAATAAATAAAAAACAACACAACTGTAAAAAAAATTCTACTGTTGAAAGTTTTGAGATTCAGACAAAATACTGTTTAGATCCTATGTAAGTTAACTCCTCCCATTACAGTTTAACCCCATATATGACTGCCTAACTCCGCCCATTAGTTTACCTCCCCTGGTTACACACTGACTTACCCACTTGCTATTTTCCTTCTGATTGGCGATTAATCTGTACTCTAGCGGTCACGACTTTTTTTTGAGGCAGGCGTAATTGATTTTGAGACAAGACGAATACGATGGACCTTATATTTTAAGCATTGCATATTTTAACATTTGTATGCTCATTTTTTAAAAATGAAAAAAAAAAATGAGCATACAATAAAACAACAATACATTTTATGTATATGATTAAAAAAACGTTGAAAAGGGTCCATGAGGAAATAAATGTGGCCTTTAACGTGAGAACTGTCGTGATTGGGCGCTGGTTTCGGGACACACGCGTATTAACGTTTGCGTGACCTTTTCACGAGTCTTGTGATCTCGACCGTCGTTGATCCATGTTTACCGACTTTTGGAAAGTGACGTTTGTCTTGATAACAGTTAGTCTCCACAAGCACAATCATAATTAAAACAGCAACATGTATGAAATGTTGATCCTCAGAAAACAAGACGATAAGAGCTAGACGTGGTCAAGCGGACACTTACCTGGCTGTAAGTCACTACTGATAAGTTGTTTTGGAGACCATTTGGTGTAATATTTACAGAGCTGTGATTGAGTCCGTTTTGATCGTGCTGAATGGAGTCCAGAGGGGTCTCCCACGGACCCCCGGGGTCTTTTAGATGATCCTCATTGGTGTCCTGCTTGCTCTTCTGTGGTGAGGCGAAAGGGTTGTAGTCTCCCTCCAGGCTGCGGTGAGGCTGCGTGTTGAACTCCGTCTCGAAGGAGGAAAACTGCTGCGTGACGCCCAGCAGGCCGCCCTCCTCCACGCTCAGGATCACCCAGATCACGTCTGCGCCGTCACACAACACAAATTCCAGTTAGAGACGCGCAGCCTTTTCTAAAGTACTCGTACAAACTGGGACTTTTTCCAAATAATAAACACTTTTTAATACGGAAAAGTATTGATTTCCGATACCACGGGGAAATACTGAAACAATGTTAGAGCCTTTTCTTTTTTTGCTTCTCATTGTCAAGAAAAAAAATGCATAAGATTGGAACGTGAAAATTATGAAATTTCCCCGCTGTGGGACTAATAAAGGCTTTTTCGATTCAATTCAAAATGTGTCTGAATGAGGAATCACGACAAAATAAAGAGCAAACATAAATTTAAAAAACCGCATCACCTTTTATATTTTCCAGAAGAAAAAAAAATACTCAACTTAAAACCTTTTTAAAAATGAATTTAAAACAAAATGAGTTTGGTAGGAGCTCTCCACTCCAATCCAAAAATGTGTAAAAGTAAAAGAGTACAATATTTTAATCGTTTTTTAAAAATGCTGGTAGTGGGTCGTCAGATTCCATCTGGTGCTTTAAACGAAATATTACACACTTAAAAACATTTTTGTCTGTTTTCGTTGTTAGATCAAGTCTTTAAAATTAATAGGCTTGCTTCGCAAACGTGTATTAATCTACTGTTGGTACATCATTTGATCAACCAGAGATGACACAATCACAAAAAATACAACCAAAACAGTAGTAAGTTTCAAAGATCTTGCTTCCAAAATATAAAACAAGCTTGTATTCTTCCAGAATGATGTTTTTTTTTTTCTGACGTCATGACATCATATCAAGATGGTGGAAACGTTCATGTGAGATTGTCCTGACACTACGTTTTAACTTCTGTAACAACACAGATACTGCAGCCTTGAGTACTAATCGATACTGATACAAATCTGCTACAATAATCAGCACAAAACATGAATACTTTTACCTATTTCGTTATGTGGAATGTATGAAAGGCTAGATCAACTGAAGAACAAAAGTCAGCAACAGTAAGTATGGAAAGAAACGACCAATTTATTATCTATTTGTTGGCAGAAATTATAACCTTTTACATAAAAAAAAAATTAAAGAACGAGGACAATTGGTGCGGCCAAATTCAGACAGAAACACAAAGTCTGACAGGCTTCTCTGAGGAACATGCGATAATGATGCAAAATTAACTTCTGTAATAAAATCTGTAAAAAAAAAAAAGTATTAAAGAAAAAATATTAAAATGTAAAATAAAATACATATATTTTGAAGCTTTATAAATCAATATAATTGAAACTTTAATATGCTTCAATTGTACAAAATTAACTCATTAAATTAAATTAATACATCAAAAGTACATCTGTCCAAATATTACCAAATACTAGTCTTGGACTCTTTTTAAATAAATGAATAAATCATTTTATGAAATAATGTTCTAAATATCAAATCTGTTAGAAAATCCAACTTCAACAAAATCTCTTGATTAGAAGAGTAACAGAAGAGTTTCATTACCCTAATTTTATTATATATAAGAAATTGTCTGAATTGACAAAGTGAATGGCACGGACTAAACAGATTAGATGTAATATGTAGCTCGCCGAACGAAACGGTTCTCGTCACGGATTAATTTCACATGACGGGGTGCCACTCATACTCGTTTTCCAAAATAGTGGCATCTGTGCATCCCTATTCAAAATCAATCTACAATCTAACCTAGCGGTCACACCAAAACGTTGCATGTTCACATTCTAGACCAGCAGGTTCCACGACTGAAGTAAGACATGGAATTTGAGTGTGGCCAAATGCGTTTTAGCGAATCATTCTCGTGAGGTCCTCGTGATCCCATTAGAATCGGTGGAATCCCATCATACCAACTGACACGTCCAAACTAAATGTGTAGTAAAAGAGGAGCTAGTAAAACAGACTAGTAAAAAAACAGATTGCTCCAACGTCTTTTTAATGCAAAAAATTGCTACGTTTCTTACTCAAATTAATAATTACTTTATTTGATATTATTTGAATGATTTCAATTATATAACATATATTATAATTAATGATATTAATTATATCCCCCATGGTAAAAATTAATGGGGGATAATGCAAATTCTTTGTCATCTAGCTTAGTGGATGTCGGTGGTCTTCACCTCCGTAGAAGAGTCCGGTTGCCGTGCACATTCTCCACTGGCCCTGGTACATGCCGGGCACGGCTGGACTGCGCATCTGTACGCTGACGTCAAACATCTCCTGCGGGTCCAGAGATCTCACCATCGCCATGTTCACGTGACCAAACTGATCCCCGCCCACATACTTCAGACACACCCCCGGAGGCCACGCCTCAGCACCTGTGAAGTCAGCAGTGATGTCACGGCTCTGTTAAGAAGAACTATTTAAATTTCATTCTGTGTCTGGAAGCGACTGTGTGAAGACAGATTGTCAGAGTGAAGTTGTTTCTCCAGACCTTTATGTTTCGATCATCAAGTTTTTAATTACTCATTCATTTTCTTTATACATGTATTGTTTTGTACATCTGAATTATAAGTGCTTTTTAAATAAATTTGAATTTAGTTTTAACTGCTTTAACCTATTAGGTTTTCAGGCAATTAAAACACTCTAGTAAATGCACACACACACAAACCTGTGTTTTGTATCCTCCACGTTTTCGTAAACTGTGTGTCAGGAGGAACGGATTCGCCCTCGCCGATCGTCACGTCCTCCACAAAAGACATTGATGGCGTGTTGATGTTCGGACTCTCAAAGTCATAATATGCACCAATGGCGGCTTGAAGGTTCCTAATGAGACAAACACAGAATATTTCATACAGACTATATGACCGTAGTCTGTTGCCTTTGGTTAGTTTACTGAGCGACTTAATGTGTTAGATCACTCAAATCTGTCTACAAAATAAAAAAGACAAACATTTCAATTGTGTTCATTTGTTAATTCTTTAATTTTTGTTCTGCGTTTATCCATCCGAAAGGGCAGCCTTAAGTCGACCAGGATTCAAACCTGCAGCGCATGATGGATTGTATGAGAATTGCGGCTCAGAGAAGAGTGTGATATGGCAAGCCAAATTCACATTTAAACCTCTGAGACTAATCTAAAAGTTTTCACTAGTCACTATTACAAGTCTAATAGTGTTTCAAAATAATCACATCCGTTTAAAAAAGTTTGACTAGAAAGTGTCTTTGAAGAGTTAATGCGCTTAAATGTTAATTTAGCTTGCCATAGTTTATTTTCTACAAATATCCCTTCTCTTTTGATCTGTGACTCCATTCACCGCTCAAACACACATGTGCCTTCGCAAACATCACTGAACGGCTGCGTAACAACAATTCGAATCTGATAACCACGAGCATAACTGATGAAGAATTTTACTGGATTTGGGAAAGAGGAATGAATCAAAACCGAGGGAGACTGAGTGTTTTGTTGGTTTTTGTGCTACACAACAAAACAATGATGATGATTATTTTTTTTTTTTTACCTTAAGATTGAGTTCAATACAGTTGGCTATCTGAAATTTAGTTTTGCTTTATGAGTCTCGTAAACTAATGCCTCTTGTGTAAAAAATATTGGGAAACATTTATTGATGATCCAGTGTTACTCATCCCACCGTTGGGAAAGCTCCTCCCACTTTCAGATAGGTACCGCCCCCTGGCAGTGTCCACTAGAGTAGACAGCTGCTTCTGCCACTACTGTAAACACTGGAGGGTCGCAAGCGCTGGCAAAACCTGTGCTCTACATTTGTATAGAAATATGTATTTACACAAACACCGAGGTCATTTCACCCTCATTCATTGAGAGCTGGTCACAGGTTCCAATCTCGGACCGTCAGGTTTAACAACTGAAGTGTAAACATGTGTGATCAAGACTCAATCTCAAGGCTGAAATGTGTGTATGTGTGTGTGTGTGTGTGTGTGTGTGTGTGTGTGTGTGTGTGTGCGTGTTTTCTTCACTGTGAGTATATATTGTACATACATTACTGTTTGGATGGGTGAAACGCTGAGCACTGTACATTTCTCCACGGACACACACACACACACACACACACACACACACATCACGTCGACTCACTCCACCCTGCGAGTAAAGATCACACCAACTTGTTGGCCTGTGAGTAAGCGCGCCGATGAAAGTGCGCGCGAACATTACGTAACACGGGGCAAACTTTACAACCTTCTCTCCTCGCAACACAAACGGAAAGAAGTTTACACAAACGACCTACATCTGCGTGACGTCACATTCGTCTTAAACGTCCGCACATTTTCCCGTTTATCTGTCGTGTCGCTATCTCGCGCTCAACATTCGATAGTCGTGACTGAGCAACAATTAGACCGCGTCTCAATACCTGGCGCGCGCCCTACACGGACAGCACTACGGAGGGCACGACTTGAGTCAGCAACTTTTAAACTTCACCTTCGTGGACTCGAAAGGTGGCTGTCGGGTCCGGCACTGCTGTCTGTCTAGGGAGCAAGTTGTGTTTTGGAGCAGAACCCCAGTAATGTGCTGATAGCGAAAACCACCAACCTGTTCGTCAGGTGACATAAAACAACACTCTGCTCCGCACTTACTCAAACTACTTGGTTAAAGTTTGTCATCCCTCACACGAAACGACGTTTCTAAAGCCGCTACAGGGCGACATGTACGCATGCACTGGCTTAGAACAGCGAATTAGCCGTTAGCTTGTTGTGTTTATTTCGGTTTTGTTTCGTTTAAACTCCCTATCGGCCGTGACAGTAATCTCCCCGGTGCCCGTTTACACTTACACGGTGCTGAAAGCCAGAAAACGGCGCTGGAAACTCGCCATGTTTACACACGGACCGGCCCCCGAACAGGCCGCAAACGCATCCCCGGACTCACCAGTTGGTCATGTCCAGGAAGAAGGCGCAGCCAGCCGGATTGAGCTGGAATCCCAGCAGCCTCTGGAACTCTGAAATGAGAACATCTTTGTCCGTGGTGCCCATGCAGCTGAACCTTTGCATGAGCTCCGGGTCCAGATCTATGTCCATGCCCTCCATGAGCATGCGGCTGACCGGGGGATAAGTTTTAATTGAGTCCGAGGCCTTCTCCAGTCATAACAAGCGAGCGGATAACAAGCTCAGTACGCATGGCTACAGGCGGGGCGGGGCGTCACACCACACGTAATCGCTTTGCGCGGTGACGTCAACTGTTGCTATTCGGTTGCGTTAGTGTTGGTCTTTGAATTCCCGCTCGTTTTTCATTAAATATCGATACGGAATATTTTTTTTACAAAACAGATATGCAGATTTGATACGTGCATAAAAGTACGAGCTTTATTGTTTGACATTATATCTTCGTTATAATGAGAATTTATACTGCACTTTCCCGATTTAAAATCTTCAGCGTTAACATAAATAAGCATTGGCACGATGAGCACGTCCTCTACTTTTGTACCTCTGTACCTCTTTATCTTTTTCCTTGTTAAACACTCTTACAAGGACACATGACATTGGGGTATTATGTAACCTTACCAACAAAAACAATGGCTTAGTTCTGTGCTAGATTGCTGATTGGTCGGCCACTGCTGATGATCTGTGATTGGTCAGCAGCTTTCTGGAATTCCCAGGAATATTTTGGGGGGGATTTCATTGTCTAATGTTTAACACATAAAATCACGTTTTAAAAAACAAAATGTTTTACATGTAAACATTACACATGTCCAATGTCAAAAAAAAAATTAAAAACCCAATACATTACTTTGAAACAAATACGTATATGAATCTAAAATGAAAAAAATACTGAATATTTATTCATAATTTTTAAAATTCATTTACGGAATTTATTATATTACGGATTACACCCACCTATGCTCTCTTATATATATATATATATTTTTTTTGGGGGGATTCCATTGTCTGATTTATATTATCAAAAATGTACCAAAACAAAACAAAACAGAAAATACAGTAATTTGAATAAATAAACGTATACTGTATGTCAATATGATTGTGATCACAAGTGTGTGATTACACACTCTCTCTCACACACACACACACACACACACACACACACACACACACACACACACACACACACACACACACACACTGTCTGGGTCTGCTCACATAAAAGTCATATTCACGCACACACTCACATACAATTACACACACAACTATTAACAAAAGCAAATGTGTTGTACACCTTCTTTGTATGTATGTCCCAAAAAAAACAAAAAAAAAAAACAATCAAGCCTCCATATAATTAAGACAAGCAATGATTTTGTGTGAGAAATGAATAATTTGACCATATATCACATTTTGTGCTAAGTTGTGTCAATATTTTGTAAAAGTCAGCACCTTTTGCTTGCATTGCCGAATATTAAGCTTCACAAAATGCTTAACCGGAGCTGGAGCTTTTATTCTAGACAAAGCTTGACCCGATGTTTGCCTCATCTGAAGTGAAAAGCCAGGCCCACCAGTCCGCACAGCTAACCTGATTAGCCAGGCTGTCAGGAGTAATAAGGCCAGGCCGTGAATCCAGGAGCCATCGCTGTGTCAGCCAGCGTGAGACGAGAAGCAGCACAGCCCAAAAGCTGCATTGATCCTATGAGGGAAAATACGTGTTGGTAACATAATATGTCCCTTCAGGGAGCAAAAACTGCGGGAACTGAAATTGTTCCCGAGGTAACTCTCTCTTTGAGTAAAAGTTTTCATATTTTTAATGATAATATTAGATGGGCTATTTTTATAAATGGAATTTCACAACAAGGATAAATCCAATCACAATTTGGATAAAAACGTCTGCCAAACGACTAAGTAATGCACTTTTAATATACAAAATAAAAATACATCAAAAAAAAAAAAAAAAAAACCCCAAGAAAAGTACTCACAAAACTCTGTTTAAAAGGATAAACTACAACAGGCTGAGTGGTTTAAAACAGCGAGACAGAAAAACAATCCTTTCAGAACAAGAACAAAAAGAAAACAAACACTTAGCTAAACTTACTCAGACCTAGTTGACCTAGTCTGACCTTTACTTGACCTTTTGGATGGTCAAGTCAAATAAGCTTTATTTCAGCCACATCGAGCGACACACAGTGAAATCAGACAAGGTTTCTTCCAGACCCCGTGTGTGGTGTAGAAGTTCACCCTGGATTATAGATGGTGTAGATGGTCTAGATGTCCACCATGGATTGTAGATGGTCTAGATGTCCAACATGGATTGTAGATGGTCTAGATGTCCACCATGGATTGTAGGTAGTCTAGATGTCCAACATGGATTGTAGATGGTCTAGATGTCCAACATGGATTGTAGATTGTCTATCTAGACTCTAGATGTTTACCATGGATTCTAGATTGTGTAGATGTCAAACACAGATTGTATATGGTGTAGATGTTCACCATGGATGACAGATGTCCCACATAGATTGTAGATGGTGTGCCATAGATTGTAAATGGTGTAGATTTCTGATTCTGATTTTCTGTCAAACACAAATGTAGATGGTGTCAAACACAGATTGTAGATGGTGGTGTAGATGTTCACCATGGACTGTAGATGTTAACCATGGATTGTAGTTGGTGTAGATGTTCACCATAGATTGTAGATGGTATAGATGTCCACCATGGATTGTAGATGGTGTAGATGTTCACATAGATTGAAGATGGTATAGATGTCCACCGTGGATTGTAGATGCTGCAGATGTTCACCATGGATTGTAGATGGTGCAGATGTTCACCATGGATTGTAGATGGTTCAGATGTTCACCATGGATTTTAGATGGTGTAGATGTTCACCATGGATTTTAGATGGTTCAGATGTTCACCATGGATTGTAGATGGTGTAGATGTTCACCATGGATTTTAGATGGTGTAGATGTTCACCATGGATTGTAGATGAACATTGAAGAAAGGGTTTTTTTCTCTGACCTCCCTCTCATTCCAAAAACCCACACTCTGGAGCAGAGAGAGAGGGGGGGGGGGTAATGCACCAGAAGTTGGATGCCAACTGCCGTTAAATGAAAGAGAAAGAGAGGAAGAAGATGTCCAACATGGATAGATTTCACAAATTGAACCAATTTGGCACTGCTTGACCATTCTTGTCTTTTGCTCGACTTGGACCCGTCTATCAGCCAACATGTTTGTCTTTCCCTCTGTCTAGTCATAGTTTCTTTCTTTCTTTTATTCTTTCTCTTCTTTTTTCTTTCTGCCTGCCTGTCCATCCTTCCATACTCCTCACACACTCACTCACTCACTCACTCATTCACCCACTCAGTCACTCCCTTACTCACTCATTCACTCACTCACTCACTCACTCACTCACTCACTCACTCACTCACTCACT
>CM051495.1:31453019-31466654 GCA_028031935.1 Paedocypris micromegethes | reverse complement strand
CTCACTCACTCACTCACTCACTCACTCGCCCACTCTCTCACTCACTCCCTCACTCACTCCCTCACTCTCTCCCTCCCTCACTCTCTCACTCCCTCACTTACTCACTCCCTCACTCCCTCACTCACCCACCCACTCACTCACCCACTCACTCACTCACTCACTCACTCGCCCACACTCTCACTCACTCCCTCACTCTCTCCCTCACTCCCTCACCCACTCACTCACTCACTAGCCCACTCTCTCACTCACTCCCTCACTCACTCACTCACTCACTCCTCACTCACTTTGTTTTAGTGATGCACTTGTCGTGATGATGTCACAGAATCGCGGTCTGCGTGTATGGCTCAGGGCGGCGTGTGCGTGCCCTCGCAGCTCTTCACTCGTTCTTCACTCGTTTACTCGTCTTTGCCATTTTGTTCTGAAAAACAATCGTACTCCTCCTGGCCAGCGCTGCACATCACAGTCAACGCGGCGTGATCCGGCACCAGAGAAGGAAGCTGCAGCCGTGCGTGATGCTGGAGGGGGGCGTGTGTGTGTGTGTGTGTGTGTGTGTGTGTGTGTGTGTGTCTTGACAGTATCAGTGCCAGTGGCTGAATGCTGAACGCTCGGCTGGGCCCATCAGTCCTTCTGCTGCTCTGTGCTGTGGCCGCAGCGCACGAGGCTAATTGGGCCTTAACTGTCACTCCGCATCTTCTCAGGAAGCTTCCCAGAGGTCGGCCCACGCACACACACACACACACACGTGCACACATACGTACATGCGCACACAAGCCGCGCACACACACATGCGCACACACAGACTCTCTTTCTCACTCTCTCAAACGAACGCTTTGGTTTTCTGG
The DNA here is from genome assembly GCA_028031935.1 of Paedocypris micromegethes. Classification (NCBI taxonomy): domain Eukaryota; kingdom Metazoa; phylum Chordata; class Actinopteri; order Cypriniformes; genus Paedocypris; species Paedocypris micromegethes. The sequence goes on along the minus strand of CM051495.1, from coordinate 31,465,812 downwards.
ATAACACACACACACACACACACACCTTTCCGCTCACACAAAAACAAGCAACTTTTCTTTGTCTCACATACACACACATGATTTCTTTCACTCACAATTTTACTTCGCACACACGTTCTCACAGAACAAACTTTCTTACAGTCTTTTTCACACAACACACACTCACACACTTTTTCTCTTTCTGTCTCTCTCTCTCTCTCTCTCTCTCTCTCTCTCTCTCTCTCTCACACACACACACACAAACACACATATTTCCGCTCACACAAAAACACGCAAACTTTCTTAGAGGCTGATAGTCTTTCTTACAGTCTTTTTCCGCTCACCACACATACTCACTCCTACACACACAAACACACACACACACACACAACACACCACCACCACATAACACACACACACCAACACACACACAACACACACACACGCACACACGCTCACACACAACCTAGCTCACACACATCTCTTCGGCACTCACTCTCTCTCGCTCACACACACACTCACCACAACCATCACACACCACACACCACACAACACACACACTCACACACACAAACACATGCATTCTCTCTCTCTGTCACACACACACACACACACACACTTCTCTCTTTCTCTCTCTCTCTCTCACACACTCTCTCTCTCTCTCTTTTTCTGTCTCTCTCTCTCTTACACACACACACACTTCTCTCTTAGTCATGACTGGAATGAGCTCACACCTCGGCGTAATCAGCAGATTTGTGTGTCCATTAGACTATTGATCGTGCTTATTGGAGCCGTCAGTGCGGTTATAATTATATCTCGGGGGCCGCTGATTGCACAATGACTCTGAGTGATTTAATTATGTCTTAATGACAGAAAGACTGAGCGGCTTGTTTATGAAATCCCAATAAAGTCGCCTCAGAATCTATTTAGGGAGCGTACGCAGCGCTTTCTCCGGTTGCTGGGGGTCTCGGGTCAATGTTTGTTTGTCTGAAGTGGTTGCTAGGGTATCAGGGCAGTTGCTAGGGGGCTTGTGAGTGGTCGCTATGGCGTTAGATCTCTTAAGCTGTGTCTGAAGGCATTCACTCTTCCTGTTTGTGGGCATGAATCATTGTGTTCACAGACGTTCTTTCTTGCACATCGTTTTACCCACAAATAGGAAGGTGCCGTTATTGCGCAATAGGCAACAATGAAAGTGCACGATAAAATGTATTTGTATACATAAATTAAACGTACATATTGATATTTATTAAGAAAAAAATGGATGGACAGAGAAAAAGATTGACAGATGAACAAACAAACAGGTAGGACAGACAGATAGATAGATCAATGATAAATGGATGGTAGATAGATAGATAGATAGATAGATAGATAGATAGATAGATAGATAGATAGATAGATAGATAGATAGATAGAGAGATAGATATATAGATAGATAGATATATAGATGAGATGATAAATGAGAAAACCCTTTATACATCTTTTTTCTTAAAATAAAAAACATGAGATTGTGAAATAACAGTGAATCTAAAAAGATGTGACAAGAAGAATTGTCCTCGTATCTTTTACTTTGAAGAACCTTCACTGCGACTGGAGCCGAAATCCATCAGTCAATTTGGTTTGATTTCGAACAAGTAAATGTTAACAAACTCATTCACACGTTTACTTTCATGTCCATTCATCCCTAATGTTTGTCCAGAATTAAAACGTCCCAACAGCAGGAAGACGATAAGAAATTTGGACTAACACTTTTATTCTCAAGGCTTGATCAAAGATTACGCTTGTAAGGCTTATGCCATAAAGATTCCTTTATAGTGTTGAAAAATTCAAAGCACCAAAATAGTATCAGATCATCTATAATATAATTAAATCCATGGAATTTATTATAGATATATTTAAATGGAAGAAGAGCATCTCGGATCACTGTCTTTCATTACATATGGATGATATCTGGAGCAGAGAGGGTGGGCTTGGAGAAAATACAGCCTGACAGCGAACACACCAACAGAAGCCCCCAGCACACGGCCTAATGTGAGGCGAGACCGAGCTGCTTCAGCAGTTATGGCCTGCTGCGTTCCTCGGTGAAGGTGGTCCGGGCCATTTGTTTCGCTGTTAAACACACTTATGGCTCTTCAATGCTCGGAGCTTCCTGACAGCAGCTTTAGAAAATGAAAAGGCTTGAGTGTATTTACTGGTAAATTCATGTTGATGTTGGATGAGATGGTTACAAAGCTCAGGACTAGTCAAGAGCAGGGATGGAAAGAGTACCTAAAAACCATACTTGAGTAAAAGTACGGATACTTTACAGTAAAAATTACTCCATTACCAGTTACAAGTCAGCAACGCCAAGACGAGTAAAAGTCGTAAAGCATCCATTTCTAAAATAACTTGCTGTAAGTATTTCACTCGTTATGAATTTAGGCTCACAAACACCAAGAAATTGGAAAAGTGGGAAACTTTATTTGTGTGAGGTTTCATTTTCTAATATAGAAATTAAATTTAACACCTCGATGTTTAAAAAAGGCATGGCAGAACAAAATAAGTTCAAAAAGAGCAATAAGTCACAAATGTGCCAAAAAGTGCTACTGCTAGTCCACGTGATTAATCAAAAACAGCATCCAGTACCTTCAGCATCCTGCAGATGGCGATATCAAAAAAGAATGCTGACTCGTCGCGCACAATCACAATGTAACAATTGTAAAGAATAGAAAGTAAAAAAAAAAGAGTACAGAGTACAGATCATGAATCACAAACGTGGTCAAGTAAAAGTTGCTTATATTTTTTTGAGTTGCTTAGTGCAAGTACAGTACAAAGCAGCCTAAAGCGTAAGTAAAGTTTTGAAGTCCATTTACTCAAGTACTTTACTCCACCGGTGTTCAGCAGCAGCAAAAAACAGAGAAAGAAAAAAAGTTTTTTTAACAGAAACAAAAGAGACAATTTAAATGACAGCAGTGAGGGCAAAAATGAAAGAAGCGACAATAAATAGGTTGTGCAAAAATACAACTGTGCAAAAACAATGGTGCGATTGTGATGCGATAAAAATATAAGGTGCACTTCCAAAATACAATAGTGCAATTTTGAGTGACAAAAATTAAGTAAGCTTCAGCATTTGTGAAGGTTGGAGTGTGTTTATTGGTTAATGAATGACAAAGTTAGTTGACTAATAAAGATCCTGAACTAACTTATGGGCAAAGCAAAAGTTGGGAGATTGAAACTCTCCAAAATGCTATTGTGACCCAATAATGAGAGAAAACGAATCTGAAAATGAATGAATGAATAGGCAAAATTAGCAAAATGAATCTGTAATGCACCTTACAGTTCCAGCCAGGCCACAATATCGAATCTTAGTTCCGTCAGTGAAGGTGTTCCGTGCCATTTGTTAAACTCAGTTATGTCTCTTTTACAGCACAGATCTTCCTAACGCGGAGCTTTTATAGAATAGGTGGAGGTCTGGCTCCAGCATTGGACAGGGATGATTTATTTAAGCGAAAGGACACGGATGGTGCAGAAAGCGAATGTGAGGCGAAAAAGCCACCCGCTGCCAAAAACATCTCCGGACGAGATTGAAATATCTCAGGTTACGTAAAGCGTTCCTACCTCGGAATGTGACTTTAGCAGCCCAGAACTCAGTGTTAATGTTTTAGCGTTTCGCCAGAAAAGCTGCTTATAATGTCGTGTCTGAGCGAGCGGTCAAACGTGCTTTGCGCAGATGGCAATATAAGTCCCTTCATAATTCATACGCAAACGGAAGATGTCAGGGGAGATGTGTCTTGCGAGTGAAAGATGTGGGCGGCGGATGTTTTCACCTGTCACCGGCCTCCCGAGACGCAGACCCTCTAACCATCGCAACTCAACCGAACGCTGTTTGTTTTTCCTCATGAGTGCTTAGATTGATCAGTCGCAGTGTGTTCAAGTTCCGACTCCATCTTTGCATCTGTCCAAAAGTGACAAAAGTTGTGGTGTAACGTACTGGAGTGGACTTTAGTACTTGAGTTGGCTACTTTGTACTTGTACTGAGTATCAAAAATATTAGCCACTTCTACTCTCGACTTTTGTGATTATCTGTACTCTTTACTCCACTACATTTGAATGGACACTTACTGTGACTGTGCACGAAATGTATGCATCTTTTTCTACCGTGGTTAATTTCTTGGCCGGATGAGGTGATATCGCCATCTGCAGGATGCTGACGGTACTGGATGCTATTTATCAGCTAAATCACGTGAACGTTTTGCAGTGGTGGCCTCATTTTCAGGCTAAAAGGAGCTAGAATAAGTTCCAAGAACCAGCCTTTATTGAAGCTGAGTAAAAATCGTGTCCCCCTCTGAGACTGAGAGGAGAATCATCAAAGTCAGCTCTGAACTTTGTTTCACTACTTTTTTTGTTTGTGCCTTTATTTTCACGTTTGACTTCTACTGAGACTGACTTTATGTTCTTTTATCTATTTTGTTTTTACCATCTTGAAACATTGATGTGTTTTATTTAATTTCTATATTAGGAAACAAGCCCTCATACATAAATAATCCTGTTTTTCACATTTATTGGTGTTATTTTTGCATTTTGGATTATTTACAACTTTTGTTCAACCTTTCTTGAAATTGTTGACTTGAAACTTGTAATGGACTAATTTATACAGTGAGGCATCCATACTTTTACTCAGGTGTGTTTTTCAGATACTCTTTACAGCTCTGGACAAAAGTTTGAAGACGTCCGACCGGACATGGGCAAAATTTCTTCATTAATCTGTGGGTTGATTTTTCTTTTCTTGATCTGTAGGGTTTCTTGCTAAAAGTGTCCGTCTGTAATGAATGATATATATATATATATATATATATATATATATATATATATATATATATATATATATATAGTGTCACCTTATGGAGGTAGAACAGCTTCAGTTCTTCTGGGAATGATTTTGCCAAGGTTTGTGTTAATGGTTCATTATGCCACATATTGGAGAAAAAGCTCAAGATCAGGTCTCAAGAGCCTTTAATATAAACTCTTTCGTTTATCTACATTGAATGTGTTAAATGTACAAGCTGGGGCAAATGTTGGTAGCGCGAATTTGTCCAACATGCTTTGGTTCCGTTTTTCTTTTTTGAAAGCTCCTTTCACTTGTACTAGGACATAATTCAACGCTAATGTACTTTACACTTGGTAAATTTAGGCATGTGCCAATTTTCCTTGTCCTCCTCGGATGCCACCGCTTGAGGCTGCCCACTGCTCCGGGTTTGTGCCAATTCAGTTTTTTGGCTTTCGTGTTTCGCTTCACCGTTTTGACTTCAGTTTTTGAGTTGTGTTTATCATTAACATCTTGTCTTTGTTTTCCTCTTCCCTCTTAACTTACTCTATTTTAGTTAGTTATTAATTTTTGTTCATTTTAATTTTGTTATGCAGTCGAATTTGATTTCTCACAATTTGGCAAATTCTTCCACCTGTTGACACCACAAGATTATTTAGTTCTTTGTGGGATCCTTAGAATGTTTGAATCAATGTCTTTTCATATTGTGAAGTTAAGTGTTATTTTAGGTAATTGGTTTTAGTTTCGGAGCCATTGTGTCTGTTTTGATTTCCCATATTGAAAAGGGTTTTTTTTTTATGAGTTTGGATTTGTGTGACTCAAAAAATGCGCCTCATTGCTTTTTGTTTCTATCTATCTATCTATCTATCTATCTATCTATCTATCTATCTATCTATCTATCTATCTATCTATCTATCTATCTATCTATCTATCTATCTATCTATCTATCTATGTATCCATCTACTGTATCTGTCTATCTGCATGTCCTTCTGTCTATCTATCTATCTCTCTATCAGTCAGTCGGTGGCGCAGTGGTTAGCGCTGTCGCCTCACAGCAAGAGGGTTCCGGTTGTGACTCGTGGTGTGGGTTCGAGGCCGGTCGGGGCCGTTCTGTGTGGAGTTTGCATGTTCTCCCCGTGCTTGGTGGGTTTCCTCCGGGTTCTCCGGTTTCCCCCACAGTGAGAAAAACGTGTGTTTTAGGTTAATCTGGCCGTGTGTGTGTGTGAGCTTGTGGTGTGTATGCCCGAGTGAAGTGGACGCTGGCGCAGATTGGCTGCCGCTATTTCACCGGGCAATTGGTGTGTGTGTGAATGTTGTGTGTCATGTAAGGCGACCTTGAGTGTCGTGAAAGGCGCCAAGAAATAAAAAAAATGGAATGAATTATTATTATTAATTATAAGTCTGTCTGTCTGTCTGTCAATCTGTCTGTCTGTCTGTCTGTCTGTCTGTCTATCTATCATGAAGTTTACTTTACTCAATTATTAGTTTTCTTTTCCAAAAAAAACTTACATTTGAAACCAACAGAAGCGTTATTTAGCATCGTTATAAAGGTTCCATCCCGCAGGCATTAAATACCTGTTGTGTTAATTTTATGTTTTTTTTTTATATATGTATATATATCTCCAACAGACAAGACTTGAGTTTCAGGACCAAACAAAATCCCCACAAACTTTTCAAGGTACAGTGAAGTTCTTTATGGCATTGAATTCAGAAGTTCATAACCAAAAACATACCAGTGCTGTCTACATATGTCATATGGCTTTCCTCTGTGTCTCTGGTTTCCTCTGACAATCCAAAAAAACACGTTTAAGTGAGTTGGGGAGGGTGTGTCCTTCTCTCTGATTGGTTGGCCACCCATAAGGGGTGTGTTCTGCGTCAGGCCCTGAGTTTCTCTGCTCCCCGTGACCCAGAAACAGAATAGCGGTTCAGAAAAGGAACGGAGGAATTTTAGCTGCCGCAGCCGATTTGAATCCCGAGAGAAGGTGAAGAAAATGTAATTATGAGTCTGAATCTACTGACTAGTGCGTTTTTCTGAAATTTCCATCACATTCTCGGCGTATGAGCAGTAAATGGGAAAGTGAGTGTGGAGCTGATGGTATCGGAGTCTCTGTGTGGTGTCAGCAGGCCTGGCCATCACTCCATTACTCTATATTGAAGGTGGTTTCTGTAATCTTGTTTTACTCGGGTGGTGGAGCGCTATGAAATCTTTATTACCTCCACATTTCCTCAAGCTGCTGCCTCCTTCATATTCACATTAGGCTGGACACCCTGATTCTCCTTATTGCTGTCTCGGCAGAAACAGAGCCACGTTTATGGAGTGTCTTTGGTCCTCGATGGCAATAACTCGCCATCTTTGTCCGACAGCTTCAATCCAAGAAATTAACTTGTGTGATCTGCTTTATGCCAAGGGTGACAACACGACACCTGCATTTCATTCACTTGTTCACTGGTGGCGGTCACGCACGCACGCACACACACACACACACACACACACACACACACTGTTCAAGTTCAATGCATTTCTAAGACGCTTTTCACAGTTACAAATGTAAAAACCGAAGATGTTGCATTTTATTCATTTGTTGGTTAAGATAATGGCTATGACTATGACCAGTGAGCAAGCGCATATGCAACAGTGGCCAGTTAAAAAATAACCTCTCGGACCGAGTGCAAGGAAAAAAGCCTGAGGAGAACCCAGAGGTCCATCTTCCCGAACGGTCTGAGTAAAATCAAAGCATTAGGACAACACGGAGTGCCATAGTTTATGATTTTGACAGTCTTAGGAGGTGCAGGGGTGATTCGGTTCCGAGCCAAAAGACTAGGCAGCCTTTCTATACGATTTTATTAACTTATTTTATATTTTATTATTTCAGGTCAATATATGCTTTGCTGAAGAGACACACACACACACACACACACACACACACACACACACACACACACACACAAAATAATACAAGAACTCAATTAAGAATTCAAAAGAACATTCACTTAATTTCTTTACGTAACACTGTCTGCAAAATATGAATACACTTACATTGTGGGTCATTTTTATATATTTAAGCAATTTTTAATATCATAAAAGACCAATGAAGTTATATTACGCAACATGTTTGTAGATTTGAATAGGCAAATAAGTTTACACACACACGCACGCACAAGCGCAAAAGGTCTTTGGATCCGCATTGAATTATGGGATGTGTAGTTCCGATTGCTAGAATAGATTATTTTTTAATCTGTTTTTCAAGTAAAACAACATCAAAGTGATACGAGTCACAAGTCAGGTTTGTAAATAAAAAAACAAGAGTTTTTAAGTGAAATTTACCTACATTTAGTCAGAAATCTTAAAAAAAGAAAAAAAATATTCATTTTTTTTTCGTCAGAAAAATCAGAGTTGGTGCACATGCGGGGTGCATATATTTGTGTAACTCTCACACACATAAGCGTATTGTGTGTGTGTGACAGAGAGTTCAAGTACGTTTACATTAAGGTTTACGTTTACTTAAAACTCAATTGTGAACCGGGATTCGAACCTGCGACTTTTGGGTGGCAGGTTCAACTCCCAACTGCTGGGCCACAACTGTTTGTGTGTGTGTGTGTGTGTGTTTGCAGTTATATAAACAAACAAAAACTTGAGCTTGTGAATCACACAACCTCAAGAAAGACGAAGAGCTGAAGACGCTGAATGACTGATACGGCGACAGGCTGTGACAGTAATGTAAAGACGGAGTGTGTTCCTGTCAAGGCAGTGTTGTGTTAAAATAAAACCATATGGCGTGGTGGTACTGTCCCTCGTGTTCACCGCTAAAACATGGCCTGCACTGATAATTCTATCCGCGTCCGACAGGCCGAGCGCATTACGGAGGTCGTCCGGGTTCATCAACTAACGACAATTTAAGAAATAAAATTGTTGGTTTATCATCCATCTGAAATCACAGCGACCTGCTGGTAAGTTGACATGAAGTGGAAATGGATGTTGTGAGCACCCGAAGAGCTAAGAATACGCGCAGGCAGCTGGGGATTCTGGGCCGTCTTCCTCGAAACGGTCCAGCGAAGTGCTGCGCGTTCTATAATGGATAGACGAGTGTATAGAAGTCAGTCAGTCAGTATGTAGGTTAGGTGAAGCCTGTATGGCTGGAGGGGATTCAGCACGTGGAGCGTGGGATCTGACTGCCACAAGCGCTCGCCAGATGAGTTCGCCAGACTCGGAATGTTGCAGCAGGAAGCTTTGTTCTTCTGCTCCGTCCGGAACGTCCATCGATTGGAGTCGATGAGGCCGTCCACTTTCGTTTAGAGTTAAAGGAGAATTTCAAGTCTCAGAGATCACTGAGTTAGTGAGAGAGGGAGAGGGAGAGAGGGAGAGAGAGAGAGAGAGAGAGAGAGAGAGAGAGAGAGAGAGAGAGAGAGAGATAGAGAGAGTGTAAGTTTTGTGGTTTAGTTTGTTCCTCTGAACTTTTTAGGTTTATTGTCATTTTTTAATTTACAGTTTGAGCTCATTTCAAACTTCTTTTATAACACATTTTGGTTATTAGAGGTTCACATTTTCCTTATACATGTATGTTCTAGAATAGTATGTTCTAGTATGTTCAGTTTGTCTGTGATTGATTTGTGACAGCTTTTGAAATATTGCAATATTAGTACATATTTATATTTATTATATATAGTTTGATGGGTTTTTATGCTTTATTTAGACTTAGTATTTTAGACTACACTTTTACTTGTGTTCTTATGATTAAAAAACAACATGTACTACATTGTTTTTTTACAGTGTTTTTCCTCACATATTTTGAATATTTAGATGTCTGTTTAAAGTCATTGTTCGCAACAGTCTGTCACTCTCTGTCTACTTTTCTTATTCTTTTAAACAAACTACATACATTATGTGCAACAATGTAATATTTATACTATATGAATTTTCACACGTTTTGATTGATAGATTTTTCACATTTATACAAAAGTCAATGTTTCCAAAAAAAAAAAAAAAGATCAAACAAATCTGATCTGCTTTGTTTTTTGTTTTGTTTTTTCATCCATGTGTCACCGTATATTATTTTTGAGATACAGTATTTAACGTTCGGATTTAACATTTCCGATTCATATTTAAAATGTTAGTTGACACTTTTCTGTTTAGTGATGTAATCTTTTCACACACACACTTTTCTATTTCGGGTAATCTGAATTCAGAGACAGCCCTAGTAAACAACAAACATGAATTATGGATTCAAATCAGTTTTACCAGAGGCCGATGAAGAGGAGCCAATGAAATATTTACCTGTGTCGTCGTCTCCTCTTCTTCTGCGCGTTCTGTTCTGCTGCAGATGGAGAGGATCATGGCAGGCTTTCAGATCTCCACCGGGCGTCCCACTGATTTACAAGGTACTCGCGTGACAGTCGCGTAAAAGAAGAACTTATTTTAAATTTCTTTCTCTAAATGTTTTCTAATTATCAATATATGATCTGTCTCTCTATAATCTTTCATATAATTCAGTTTATCAATGATCTGTCTGTTTGTCATCTGTCTGTATCTATCTCTCTCTGTACACACAAACACACACACACACACACACACACACACAATGTTATATTTTATACTGAAGTGGGGGCCCCGCAACTTTGGGGGCCAGTTAAGGGTCAAGATGGTATTATAGGTCAGAGGTCAGCATAAATAAGCAGGATATTGTGATGGTTGGGGTTAGAGGGAGGGAATGTATTGTTTTATATGTGTCAATTCAGGGAACCCACTATGATGTACGTAAATGCCAACGTGTGTGTGTGTGTGTGTGCACATGATCAGTTGGTTGATTGTTTGCCTTTACCGATTGTTATGTAAATCTGCTATTTGCAAACATTGCTTTAAATCTCACATAAATTACCTGCTGTACACATGTCCAGAGAGGAGAAGCGTCCAGAACACGTCACCTACACACCATCATGTCAGTGTTAATGGCTGGAGAATGACGCGCTGTCTGTCTTTCCTTAACCGGCTTCAGCTTCAGTATCTGTCTCTGAGGTTCTGACGGCTGCACACAATGCGCACCCAGGGTCTGCTTTAAAATGATGAGATTACAATCCATTTACAGCGGTTATGGCTGCTCCTCGGTAATTAGGAGCTTCTGGACGAGAACCTCCAGAGAGAGCTAGTGCAGAAGCGCAGCAGGTTAGCTCGCCATCCACTCTTTACCCGCAAAATCATTACTGAGATATAGAGAGACGGCGTGAGAAGAGCCGAGCGACACTGTTCAGAGAGTCTGTCTGTCTGAATGTCTGTCTCTCTACATCTCTTTAATTGTCTTTCTCTTTCTACGTATTTATCTGTCTACCTGACTGTCTGCCAGCCTTATCATCTCTATTCATCTATCTATCAAGCTCCCTTTCTACATGTTTTCTGTCTGTCTGTCTGTCTATCTATCTATCTATCTATCTATCTATCTATCTATCTATCTATCTCTGATTCTCTTTGCTGTGACACTGTATATCACTGTTTACTCTGTTGATTGTTTATTGATTACTGTTAATGTGTCTATTTGAAACAATATTTGTTTTATTGAAAACGTTTGGAGCACTTTTTTGCTGTAATTTTATATTTTATATACTTTATAATATTTATATTTTATCTTACGCAATGCACATTTTCTTACATTTTTATTTTGTGTGTTTTTCCTTATATTGCACCAAACGGAGTAGTGTTCCTAACCCTAACCCTAACCATTTGTTGCAATGACAATACATTTTTTTATTCTAGTCTATTCTATTCTAACAATGCCCTTTATGTTTTTTTAAAGATTTTATTTTGCAATTTACCACGACAATCATATGATTTCACAACTATTATTGTGAAATGTAATAATTAAGGATGCTTTTACTGCAGTTACAGTTGCTTAGTTGTGTTTTGTGTGTGTTCTTGTTTCCATACATTGTAATGCATTTCTGATATACTGTATAATAATATATTTATATGATAGCTTGGAGACAGTTGTAACTGTGTTGCAAATATATGTTGTAATCATATAGTTGTAACAGTTGTAAATTTATGATGCGCTCTGAGACAATTGTAACTGTGAAATTGCACTGAACCTGAACTTATATTTATGTAATGCTGCAATGTTCACTTAATACATGATCTCTAAAACGCTCTAAAATACTCTGTGGCTGGAAACTGTTCCACCATTTTCATCCTGTTCAAAGGGAGCGTCTACAATTTCCATAATTTCCATTTTCCAATTATGATTGTCCTTAATTTGGCTTCCTGGAAAGCGTTTGGACGGTAGAAAGACAGTCAGACAGACAGACAGCCAGAAGGCAGGCGTGCAGAAAGATAGAGGCAAAAAATAAACAAGCAGACAACAATTAATGACTCTATATAAAGACAGACAGACAGACGTATAGACAGATTGATGAATGACTGCATACATTAAACAGACAGACAGACAGACAGACAGACAGACAGACAGACAGACCGTGCGCGTGTCCCTGTTCAGATGCATTTTACACCTCAAGCCTGATTTAATGTCTGAACGCATGTGAATAACGCCCTGGCATCCTGACAGCTCGCTCGCAGGCGCATGCAGATAATGCCCTACATGCCGCGTGAAACAGCACTCATGTGTGACGCCGAATTAGAGCACGAGCTTCGCCGTGTGGACGGGAGCGCGCGCGCGTGCACGAGCCGCGTCTGGAGGTCGGATCCGAATTTCGGGCTCCCGGGCTCGGACGTGTCCGGCTCGGGCTCGAGAGCGTGTAGGGGTGGGATTACGTAAAATGCGGCTCGTGTGTGGTGCATTTCGCTGACTTGACGTTTCACGTGCGAACGCCACTCCCCCTCCTCCATCCGAAAGCCCGGCAGCAGTGACACATTCATGTATTTAATTCCTCTGATGATTTACCGTGGTATGTCGCTTGGATGCGATTTAATTTTTCATAGAGAAAGTGCCGAAGCTCGGGAAGCACTTAAGTGCGGAGGGGACCGGGGTGGTGGTGGGGGGCAATATGGGAGCCAGTGCACCCCCCCCCCCC
>CM051495.1:31435435-31453011 GCA_028031935.1 Paedocypris micromegethes | reverse complement strand
TCCCACAACCACCCCTCTTCCAGCTGATCCTGGCACGGGGGTTTGGGTTTGTCTCCTGTTCCTTTTTCTGATGGTGTCCTTTCTGCACCAGCAAGATCAGAGAGCCTGCGTGCAATTTTAATCAGTGTAGGGAGCGGGGAATAGATAGAGGGGCTGGGAAACAGAGAGAGAGAGAGAGAGAGAGAGGGAAAGGGTGGGGGGATTGATCGCCACCGAGCGGGAGAGAGAGGGGGAAAGAGAGCGAGTGAATGTGAGACAGATAGGGAAAGAAAGGCACAGAGACGGGAGGGAGGCTTGTGAACGAGCAGAGCGTCTATGCCATGCAGCGGGCTTCGGCACCAGAGAGCATATGGCAGCCCTGCGAAGCTCTTAGGAAGGACCCGGTCAATGAGAACCGGGGTTAAAAGGCAAACCAAAGACTAGAGGACGGAGGAATCAGCGAGCGGAGACGACACGGCGCTGACGGAGGAAGATGTGTTTAAGGTGATTACAAGCAGCCACCGTGTAGGCAGCGCACTGCTGATGGCTTTCCTGAGGAGCGGCGTGCTATTCAGATGTTTGGCTGTGTGAGCACCAAATGCTGCAGCTGCTGTGACCGAGTGTTCCTGGATCAGGGATGCAGCAATCCTTACACCCCAGCTCGAGACCCGTAGGATTGTCTGCAAGAGGATCGGCAAGACCCGAGCAGGAAGCTAGGCAAGTACTGGGACTGTGTCGCCATCAACACAGCTTTTGTGCGTGGTTGGCCATCACCTCTGATTTCCTTCTCACCGGGATTCTGTTGTAACGTGTTAGCCCGATGGATTCTGGAGGGACTTGCGTCCATTGGATCGCCGGGACTGTGGTTCTAGGACTTTGGAGCTGGTGCTGAGAGACCTGTTACAGAGTTGGGATCAACCAAGTATTCTGGAATACCTTCCCGCTGCCTTTTTTGCTGGAGCTTACCTCGTTTATCCTGGATCAGGAATGGCATGGTAGCCTGGCGAGGTGTGTCTAAGCTCAGATGGACTAGCTCGGAATACCATGACCAGAACGCTCAGTCCGGCTGAAGCCGTGGTCGACAGGGCTTGATGTCAGGAGGGCTTCCCAGAGGAAAGATTTGTCGGAGAATGGAGTGTTTTGAAGACCTTTCAAAGGACAAACCGGGATTGCGCAAACCTCCCCGTGTTGAAGAACTGCCTTGACGCCGGAGCGTTTCTCAGCCGGGCTGCTTGACTCGAGGCTCAATGACGGCGCCGTAGCCTGGCATTCTTCCGTTTTTTTTTGTATCCCTTGCCAAGGGTTTTAATTGTAAGGACGAATCTGTCACACGAAGCCTTGCATCGTACCATTTTAACAATCAGTTGCACTTTCTTGCGACTCCCTGGTAGCATCTCAGTATCTTGCTGCAATCCAAAAGCTGCTCATGAACTTTAAGGAATTTCCTGCTCTGTCAGACAACGTGCCAATGAGCCACGGGGCAACTGTGTGATTTGAAATACGAAAAATCCGCGCAGACGTTGCTTCGTCCGCACGAGCGCTTCTTAAAGAGCAACGCTACGCTGCCTCAATTCATCGGATTCTAGGTGGTTTTGTTCTCGGAAAGACTACCTCCATACCCCCGCCAGCCTTGGCCCTCGCCCTCACCGCAAGTGAGGGATCGCGGAGGTTTCTCCCGTCAAGTTTAGTGTGGAGGTCTGGGGCTCTGCTTCTAGCGGAGGCCCGTTTCCAAAGCCTGGACCCTGCCTTGCTGTTGCTGCTGCTGCCCTCAGCTCTGCTGGCCAAAAATGATGTGGCAGTGCCACATCTCGGCCTCCGAGTGCCGCTGCTACCGGCTGAATGGCTTTTCGCTGCTGAAACGTCATGCTCTGTCGGCAGATGCAGCTGGGAGTCGCGTGCTGGAGCAGTCGGTGGGGGAGTGGCTGGAACACGTGGGCTTTCCACAGTACGAGAGCAAGCTGGTGCTCAACGGCTTCGATGATTTGCGCTTCATGGTGAGTGTCTTTTGTGATTCTGGAAACGAGGGTCTGAAGGAGAGCAGCGGAAGATGGCTTGCTATATTTAGCCGAGCAGAGTCTGCGCAAGCATGTGAATTACATTAACGCATTCACACACACACTGAAACACATGTTCATGTCAATTTATGTACATATTGTTATTCTAGGCATGTAAATTCACACACACACACACACACACACACACACCCACAACCACCACGCACGCACACACAACACACAACACAAGCATAACACACAACATAGACAGACACATAGGTCTGTATAAACAAAAAATGCATTGCAATTGAGCAATTTTCTAAATGGTATTATATTTTAGTGTATTATAATAGTATTTATATTTAATATATATATATATATATATATAATATATATATATATATATAATATATTTCAATGGATAGATAGATAGACAGATAGATAGATAGATAGATAGATAGATAGATAGATAGATAGATAGATAGATAGATAGATAGATAGATAGATAGATAGATAGATAGATAGATAGATTTTGCTAAACAATGCTTGAAGGTTATTTTTTATTTACTTGTATATTTACTTCTATGAAAGATTTCTATACATTTGAATTTGCTAAACAACAATTCAGAGTGATTGAATCTAATCTAATATCATTTATGAGAGTTAGGATTGCTGTCTGTGGAAAAAAAATCCGAGGTTTTGTTTCCGTGACGAAGATTTGATGCAGTTTCATTTGTGCGTTCAGGGAAGCAATGTGATGGAAGACGAGGATCTTCAGGAAATCGGCATCACCGATCCCGGACACAGGAAGAAAATTCTTCATGCCGCAAAAACTCTTCCCAAGGTAGCGCCGCTCGGTCCCAGCGTGGCTTTTGATGCAAAATGTAACACCGGCGACATTTATTTTTCAGAAGATTGCGCAAGGAGACATTTTGTACCCAACCACTTAAAACCCGTCTGACAGTCACTGCCGAAAGTTTTTTTAAAATGTAAAGACAGTTCAAGCAAAAGCACATTATTTGCGCTTGAGTGGCACGTAAAGACGCAGCAGCTCTCGCGTGTTTAAAAAAACATTCCTGAAAATAAGACCTAGCAGAGTTATTATTAGGATGCACAAATATAAGACTGATAAAATATTAATCTTGTCACCCAGAGTCTATTTTGACCTTAGCAACCTCAAAAAATGTCACTTAGGCCTTGATTATGTAAATATGAAGAGTGATGGGCGGAGCTATGCTTCTGCTTCTGACAAACAGAAAATCACAGTGACTTTTTTTAGTTGTAATAAAAACGTGTTTTTAAAAAACGTTAATTTAATGCAAATACCTGACAAAACAATGATGTTTCATTTGTTAAACAATTGATTGTTAAAAAACTTGAAACTTAACTGAAACTTAAAAGCCTCTCCTGAAAATAAGACCTAGTTCCTACATGATGTGGCAATTTTGTTCAGATTTTGATCAGTTGTTTACTTGTTTTTTTCCCCACTAATTCTTAAATGCATTTCTGTACCATATTAAATTATTCCATACTTGTTCAATTAATGTAAGTGACATTTTAAGTAACAACAAATAATTCAGTTTGCAGCATTGGGACGTGTGACTCGATATGTGTGTATCTTGATCCAAATACAACAATATTGTGTAACACAATCACAGTTTTTATTATTTTGATGTATAAGAGAACACAATGTCTTGTATTTTGACTTACAAGTTTAGTTGGTTTGTGACTGGCATTAATTTGCTCAATTTTCCATGTTGAAAATTAATAAAATGCTCCAAACCTCCATTCCAACCCTCAAAGTTCAAGTTCAAGTTCAAGTTTATTTTTATAGCGCTTTTCTTAGTCCGAGACCAACGCAAAGTCACTAAAGTTCAGCCATGTTTTGCATATAAAATACGGAATTTAGAAAAAAAAACATACATAAACGTGATAGAAAGACCATGTGAAGATATAATAAAAATATTCCTACAGTCAATTTATCTTGGAGATGAGAAACTTTCTAGGTTAGCTATAGGTTTTCTATAGGTGATATATAGTTTCAAAGGGCGGTTTGAGAACCAGTGCGTGTGTCTGTGTTCAGGTGAAAGCGCTGGGCTGTGACGGCAGCACCTCTCTGTCTTCATGGC
This sequence comes from Paedocypris micromegethes, assembly GCA_028031935.1. NCBI lineage: Eukaryota > Metazoa > Chordata > Actinopteri > Cypriniformes > Paedocypris > Paedocypris micromegethes. The sequence continues at coordinate 31,448,909 of CM051495.1, read as the reverse complement.
TGGACATCCTGGGCCTGGGAGAATATCTGCACAACTTCCTGTCCAGCGGCTACCGCAGCCTGGAGTGTGTGAAGAACCTCTGGGAGCTGGAAATCGTCAACGTAATTGCAGGCTTTTGATCCGCGCCGGCGTGATCCGTGCAGCGTGTGACCCGCCGGACTCTTTCTCCCGACAGGTGCTGAAGATCGGCCTTCTGGGTCACAGAAAGCGGATCATCGCCTCCATAGCGGAGCGACCCTACGAGGAAGCGCCTTCCAAGTCCAAACGCCTTTCCCAGCTCAAGGTTTACTTTCTCTTTTCACTGAGAGTAGTGACCCGTATAGAATAGAATAGAATAGAATAGAATAGAATAGAATAGAATAGAATAGAATAGAAGGCCTTTATTGTCATTGCGACACATGGTTACAACGAAATTTGGTGCAATATAGGGAAAACACACAAAATAATAATGTAAAAAAAATGTGCTTTGTTTAAGATAAAATATAAATAATATATCTAGTATAAAGTATATAAAATATTAAAATACAGCAAAAAGTGCTCCAAACGTTTTCAATAAAACAGATATGTTTTTACAATTTTTTAAACTAGTATTATTCAAGTAAAAACAACATTGAAGCGATACGAGTCACGAGTTTGGCTTGTTAAACAAGGAAAGAAATAATATTGTATATATAAGAGAAAATGTACGCAATTTAACCAGAATAATATATATATTTTTGGACATTTTATTTCGCGACTGAAAAATCAGGGCGGTGCTTATGTTCGCAAGATGCTTTTATTTGTGTAAATACTCCATGTGAAATAATATAATATACCTATATATTATGTTAATGAACAAGCCATAATTTGACTGTATTATTTATGGTTTAAAGTCTGGCTTTATTTTTTAATTAAGTCTGGAATCATGTTTAGATGCTTTTATAACTATATGATGCACAAGTAAATGCAAACACACACACACACACACACACACACACACACACACACACACACACACACACACACACACAAACACTAGTAAACACAATACATAGTACAATTTAATTAAATGTAAGAAGACACACTAGTAAATTGATAAACCGTTTGATTTGGATGCTAAAGACGAACAAAATGTTCCACTAACTCGTGATTGTTTTGTACTAAATTTCACAAATTACATTTGACCCAAATTCAAACTAGTCTGTGGTTTTTCGTCTTATCGAAGCAAACTGGTTTCAGATGAAACTATAGTCTCGTCATAAATGTTCCCTTAAAACATTGATTCAATACAGGTTTTAAAAGAGCGAACACACGGCTAATTAAGTGTCGTTGATACCGCTCTGGTGCTCCAGATTCAGGACCTTCTGTCTCAGAACCCGTCTCCGCTGGGCTACACGGACCGCTACACCAGCCGATCCATGGACATGCTGCTCCCGCTGGGCGAGTCGGGCCGGAAGAGCCGCGCCCTGGACCAGGACGGAAGCATCTCGCTCAGATCCTTTGGCGAGCGCTCACGCTCACACGTAAGTCATCTTGTGCTAATTCAGGGCCGAGGTTGGAGGTCTTGCTCCGTCCTCTTCCCACAATTCAAAAACACGCTGAGTAATCGCAGTCTTGACAATTCCCCGTTTATGCGAGAGATAGTGTGTCCTGTTCTGTGATTGGCTGATCACCACATTGTGTCCCGCCTTCGAGTAAAGGGTTGCTGGGATTGCCTCCAGCTCCTCGTGACCCAGAAATGGAGGTGCGGTCCAGAATGGATGTGTTCATGACTAGTAAAGTGCGTCCGAGCTTATCTACTGAATGAAAATAAAAACACTCTAACACACGTCTCCTGCAAAGTCACCATGAATAATTGATGTAAATGAATAGAAATAGCTCTGTTTTGTGTGTGTGTGTGTGTGTGTGTGTGTGTGTGTGTGTGTGTGTGTGTGTGTGTGTGTGTGTGTGTGTGTGTGTGTGTGTGTGGGTGTGTGATGGAGATGGGGATCAACAGAGTAAGAAAGTGGGTGTATGTTTGAATGTGTGTGTGTGTGTGTGTGTGTGTGTGTGTGTGATGGAGATGAAGAAACAGAGTGAGTAAGAGTGTGTATATGTTTGAAATGTGTGTGTGTGCGTGTGTGTCTGTTTGTTGTAAATGCTGATGTCTGTGGTTTATACCTCTGAAGCATCTGAGCATCACAAGACATGAATCATTCAGAGATGCTTTAAATAAGGAGCGTGTTTCATAATTTAGACTCATTAAACTGAACTAGATGAAAAAAATACAAGACGCTGTCAGATTCAGTCAAAATAAAAAGTCATGATGTGGTGACGTGTACACAAAAATATTCCCTCTCTCACACACACACATCTATATCTGTCCATCCGTCTGGCCGTCCATCCCTCCATCTGTCTGTTCATCCATCCGTCTGATTGTCTTTTTTTAGAAATTTAGAAATAACTAAATATGCCCAAATATAAACTAAAAACTAAATATAAATATACTTGACCTTGATTGTCCACAGACTTGTGTATCCATCCATTCATCTGTCCTTCTGTTTGTCTGTCCATTTATTCATCCATCCATCCGTTCTTCTGTTGGTCCATCCGTAAAAAATCAGGGCGGTGCTTATGTTTGCGAGATGCTTTTATTTGTGTAAATACTGTATGTGAAATTATACAATATACCTATATATATATATATTATGTTAATGAACGAACCATCATTTGATTATTTACGGTTTAAAGTCTGACTTTATTTCTAATTAAGTCTAAAATCATGTTTTGATGCTTTTATAACTATATGATGCACAAGTAAATGCAAACACACACACACATACACACACACACACACACACACACATACACACAAACACTTAAAAAGACAAAGCCGCTAGTAAGCAAAATACATAGTACAAATGTAATTAAATGTAAGAACACACACACACACACACTCGTCTGTCTGTCTGTCTGTCCATCCATCCATCATCCATCTGTTCTTCTGTTTATCCATATGTCTGTCCTCTGTCTGTCTATCCATCCATCCATCCATTCATGAATCTATCTGTCTGTTCTTCTGTTTCTCCATCTGTCTGTCTGTCCATCCATCCATCCATTAATCCCTCTCACTGTCTCTTCCTCCAGGACCGTCACGCTGATCGTCAGTCCCGTCTGAACGCTCTCCGCCCTGCCAGCCACTCTGCCACCTACACCACCGTCTCCACCTGGCACCATCACCCCGACAAACTCATCACAGAGTCCTGCATCTACCAGGCCAGAGTAAGTCTGTGTGTGTGTGTGTGTGTGTGTGTGTATACATCTATCTATATTTCTATTTTTCCATCCATCCATCCGCCTATCTATCTATCTATCTATCTATCTATCTATCTATCTATCTATCTATCTATCTTTCTATCTTCATCTATCTATCTATCTATCTATCTACTATCTATCTATCTATCTATCTATCTATCTATCTAATCTATCTATGTATCCATCCATCCATCCATATCTCTCTCTCTCTCTCTCTGCCTGCCTCTCTGTCTGTTTCTCTGTATGCATAAACAAATACAGTATTCCAGAGTAGATGTTTGATCTTTATAGGTTGAGTTATAGAGGAAATGATGCAGATTTTAAATGGATCGGGATCAGGATCTTTTTAACTGAACGGATCTACAGATGTTCTCCATCTCCAAGCAGATAAAAAGTGAAACTCAGTTTTTCACAAGGAACGTTTGTAGAAGCAGATTCTGGGAAGAACTTTGATCATGTTAATGTCTTTCTGTGGCTGAAATGTGGTTTGCTGACGGAGAGCAGAAGGGAAGTGAGGCGGATCGGAGAGACTTTATTTAAAGGAAAGGCCGCGACTCAGTCATGGCGATAAAAACGGCAGATTGTGATAAATGACATTTTCATTAATGAGAGGCTCATTCAACATTAAAGCTCCTTTTTAGCCACACATGCTATTTAAAACTCGTTTATTCATTTGTCCTCCTAGCCACGTGTGGACAGACAGAACACAGAGACACATAAACATAAACAGACAGAAAGATCATATAGACAGACAGACAGACAGAAACAGACGGACTGATTCAGGGCTGGGCGATTATTCGAACATTTTAACACGATTACGATTAATTACCGACGATTTCATTTATTTATCGCCTTCATTCTGAATATAATACAAAATACACTACAAGATTACAAAACACAATATGGTCAAATAATCAACAAAATACAAAAGGCAAAAATACTAAATACATTACGTTATATCTAAATATTATCGAAAACACACTGCTAGATTACAAAATACAACACGACAAAATATACAAAATGTAAAATAGAGAACGTTCAAAAGAAATTAAATTAAATTAAAAAGGCTAATTTCATGTAAATATGTATCAGAAAGAGGGAAAAGACGTAGTGTGACCACACTCAATTCCTTGTTGTAATTTGCAACTTGTCCAATAAAAATGTCTGATTTCTAGAAGTGGTTGGAACGAAAAACATTATTTTCATTATCATTTGTACAAAACTGGTTTGTCTCCTCCAGTATTTGGGGTCTGTGATCATCCGCGATCTCCGTGGAATCGAATCGACGCAGGAGGCCTGTGCTAGAATCCGGGTAATGAGCATCTCTGATGATTGTCCAGCATCTCAGATTCTTTTCTCTAATGTCGATTTCTTCACCCGCTGATCATTCCATCTTCTGCTCTCACATGTCCATCAGAAATCAAAGGATCATCGGAAAGGTCCCGTCACCATTCTGAACATCACCTACAAAGGCGTGAAGTTTGTTGACGCAGTCACTAAGGTGAGATCTGTGGATCGACCAATGAGGGATGACGTTAATGACATCACGGGTCACATGTCAAGTCCGAATTGACAAACTGAAAGCCACGGTGAATTTAGTTCATTCGTTTCTGTGTGTGTGTGTCTCTCATTGAGAACATGCTTTTTAAAATGTTAGGTTTTTTGTTTTTATTTGTCCAATTTTTTTGTCATAAAATAGTGATTAACAATGCCAATGCGTTCTAGTTTTGTTTGTTTTTTTGTTGTTCTTTTCCCTCACTTTTTTGCATCAGCGCTTTTTGCACACATGTTGTTGTTTTTTTTTTCCATTTTATTTTTATTTAATTACATAATGTACCACTGCTGCTTTGAATAGTCGTGTTAATTGTCCCACGAGAACAAGTAAAGTTTGTTATTTTGTTTATGATGGTTTTGGGGAATTTAACCCATTGCGTTTGGTATTTAAAACACCAAGGTCTAGAAGTTCCAGGAAAGCTTACAAATCCTCAGACAAATCCACAAATCTATGGAATCAGATTAGTGCCAAAAATATCAAATGCAATTTTTTGAAAGACGAAGGAAAATGTTTCACATTTACATTTATTTTCCGCTTGGAATTACATTTTTTGCTTGCAATCTTCACATTTTCGTTAGAAACGTTTTTTTCAGCTTCGGATTTTTTGTTAGTTATTTTTGTGGGGGCGACCCTTACAAGCCTTGATTGGCTTGTGAGAATGTGATTGACAGCTACTTGACCAGGAATTGTGAGACGAGTAGTGTATCAAACGTAAACATAAAGTATTTTCGTTCGTTTCTTAGAAATTTTCATTTGATATTTTTGGCACTAATCTGATTCCATACAAATCCGCACTTTGGTAAACGCTTGTGCAAACGTTTGCAGGCCATGGTAGCAGAGCACGAGATCCAGAACATCTCCTGCGCCGCCCAGGACCCCGACGACCTTTGCACTTTCGCCTACATCACAAAAGACCTGAAGTCTGGTTACCACTTCTGCCACGTCTTCACCACGGTGGAAGTCGTAAGTGCCACTTTCTCAACCCTGTTTTTACCCCCATGTAACCTGCGATATGCAAATGAGCTCGGTTTTCATTGGCTCTTCCTTGTTGGCCTCAGGCTGGAATCAGAATACGTAGTGGCAAAAATATCAAACGTAAACTTCAAAGACACCCACGAAAATGCTTCACATTTGCGTCGGGTTTTTTATTTTTTGCTTGCAATCTTTACGTTTTTGTTTAACACTAGCAAGACTAGATACATTTTCAGCTCGTTCTCTGCAGGGGGTAGCTAGGTGGCTAGCTTGATGGCTGCTATTTGCCTTGCTTCAAATGTAAATGTGGTCGTTACCTGTCTTTACCTGGGTCCTCAGGAGAGTGGGGAGGGGTGAGGTGTGATGGCTGGTCTGAGAACTTACTGCCTGAGACCCTACAGCTAGATTCAGACTCGGATTCTAAGATTCTTACACTTTATATGTCATATATAAAATTGGAAAATGTAAAATGCAGGAAATGCAAAGTGCAGTGACCAGAATGTCTACTCTGCCTTTTTAGACTTTTCTACTTCCTAGAAATGTTATTGACTACTTACTATTTACTTGCAAGACATTTTGTCTAAGTTGCGTCTTCTATTTAGAATATCTTTTATTTTTATTTCACAATCCACCAACGGGTCATGTGACTGCTTGTCATGGCGTGTCACATGACTTTGTGTCAACAAAGGCGCTATGACAACAAGGAACAAGGAAGTGGAACCTCATTTCTCAGTATAATAAAAATACATTTTCAAAAGTTTTTGAAATAACATTTCTTTCGCTAATTTGCTATATTTACCAGCCTGATAGCCTCTGACCTTATAGCAATCAGACATTTGCTATAATAAAACATTTCCCTAAACAGGGTTCCATCACTAAGTGAACAGGGTTCCATCACTAAGTGACTGCTGGTCGGAAAACCTGGGACATCGACTGATTATTGCAACTATGGGGCGTGACCACTTCAAAAACATCATGAGACACCTACGTTTTGACAACAGAATGACGCGCAGTGAGCGAACAGAGAAGGATAAGTTTGCTGCTATTTCTGATGTTTGGGCCTCTTTTGTCAAAAACTGCATCACCTCTTACATCCCTGGTCGCCATATCACGGTTGATGAACAGCTTTTCCCTCAGCACAAAGTAATTTTTTTCTTGTAAAAATGGGAATAAACCCCACATAATGGGATTCCTAAGTGAAACACAAGTGTGTTCAAAGTGGGTCTGAAGGGCCAGAGGTGGTGTGCAAAGGGCCTAATTAACATAATAAAAGAAGCAGTTCACGGCTGATTCATTCAAAGTCCAACGATTTTAGCCGCCCGAACCTAAGCATCGGGCAAACTGCCAGTTGGCAGTTTCAGGGTCCTGCTAGTGTTAAAACTTTTTTTTTCGCTCCGTTTTTTTTTTGTTTGTTTGAATTTCTGGCCCAAGTTTCACGTGAGGGTAAACAAACGGAACATTTTATCATTGTGTTCATTAATAATAATAATACATTTTATTTGTAATGCGCCTTTTGGGAGCACTACACATGCACAGTATTTTGACACTGCCACCACAATAATTTGGCAATATTGTGCACAAATAACACTTAAATGACAATTTGTGTACTGATATTAATAAAGTTAAATAAAAAAATGTGCTGAACTCGTCCCACACTTCCTGGTCAAGCAGCTGTAAATCACATTCTCGCCAGCCAATCACGTGAAACTTGGGCCAGAAATCCAAACGAAAAAAAAAAACAAATGAAAAATCCAAAGCAAAAAAAAAAGTTTCAAACGAAAATGTGAAGACTGTAAGCAAAAAAAAAACAAAACAAAAACATAAATATGAAGCATTTTCGTTCGTTTCTTAGGAATTTACGCTTGATATTTACGTCACTAATCTGATCCCACACTCGCGCCGTGTATTTATCGTGCGCATGAGCCGGACCGTGTTGTGATTTCAGACCCAGACGTACGAGATCATCCTGACGCTGGGACAGGCTTTCGAGGTTGCCTACCAGATGGCTCTCCAGGCCCAGAGGTCTCGCCGCCACAGCTCTTACGCCGGTCCCATGTCGGAAAACGTGGAAGCCAAGAGCGTCAGAGCCGTCTCTCAGCCTCGCAACAGCGTCCAGCGCTCCACGGTCAGTGTCAAAGCTCGCCACCAAAACCAAAAAGAGGTCCAGTTGGGATGTCCCGATCCAGTTAAGAAAATTCGTAGATTTGGAAGAAATCAACATCAGTTCCAGTTGAAATTAAGTCTTTTGAATGAAATCAGTTCCGTTTCAAATTGAAATGGAATTTGCGGTGGGGAAAAAAGCGTAAACACAAACAGATTAAATCCGACAATCCATAAAAGTATGACATCATCATCATCGGCCTAAAAAGGGGCGGAGACAAAGTGAAAGCGAGAAAGTGTGTTTTGAGTGTGTGTGTGTGTGTGTTAGAGAGAGTGAAATAGTGACTTGGTGTTTTTTGAATGGGTGTGTTTTAGTGTGTGACTGTTTTCGTGTGTTTGAAGGTTTAAATGTGCGATTTGTGTTTAACAATTGCGTTTTGAGTGTGTGTGAGTTTTCAGTGTATGACTGATTTGGCGTGTGTTTTGTGTGTGATAGAGTGAAAATGTGTTTTGACTGTGTGTGTAAGTGATCGTAAATGTGTTTTCAAGGTGTGTTGGTGTGTGTTTTTAATGTGTGACTTATTTTGTGTTTTCAAATCAAACTCTGAGTTTGCGCGGGACGGGACTGGGATCGGGACGTCCCATCACTTCTATTCTCCGCTGTGTGTGATGTCGTGGCCTCTCGTCCCGCCGTGCCTTTCATTTGTGTAATGGACGTCTTTTCCCAGGGTGCACCTGTGCTCGAATGCCGCTGCTGTTACTGTCACTCGTGCTCCGCCCACCGCCCCTCCCACCTCCCGCTGCCCTCTATGAGCCCCGGAGTTCAGGTTTCTCTCTCTCTCTCTCTCTCTCTTCCTCACACTCTCCAGCACTCATCCTCCTCGTACGTTTCTTCATCCCACGCTCTTCACTTCTCCCATCTTTCACTCTTTTGGTTGACGCTGGCAACAGGTCACAACTCCATTCGTGGTGTAACTGGTGTTCCACATTTAAAGGGTTTCCTCCTGTTGCTGGGGTCTTGTTAATAAACACGAGAATATTTTCTGTGGTTTGGCGTTTCTCAAAACTACAGTTTGCTTATTCAATTGTAAAGCGTTAAAAATATCTTTGAAAATGAAAGCTCATGTGAAATTTAGTGGAATTATCTCATATTGACAATTATTTTTGGAATCTCTTATGATGTAATATATAATGTGACAAGTTGATGTTTTTGTAACAATTGTATAGAATTTTTTCATTATCGTTTACAAAATGTTTGAAATATCAGTTGTATATTGGTTACCGAAAATTGTATAATAGGTTACTGAAAAAAAATCACAGAGAGAGACTAGGTCTTATTTTGTGGGTAGGTCTTATTTTATGGGTATGACTTATTTTATGGGTAGCTCTTATTTTGTGGGTAGTTTTTTTTTTATGGATAGGTCGAATTTTATGGGAATGTCTTATTTTGTGGGTAAGTTTTATTTAATGGGTTGGTCTTATTTTATGGGTAGGTCTAATTTTGTGGGTAGGACTTTTTTGTGGGTTGGTCTAATTTTATGTATAGGTCTTATTTTATGGGTAGGTTTTTTTTGTGGATTGTTGTTATTTTGTGGGTAGGACTTATAAACTATTTCCAAATGCAAAAGTGAACTAGCGTTTATAAGGCATTTTCCTACGTGCACAATCTGATCAGATACTGTTGTTGTTGTTGTTGTTGTCGTTGTTGTTGTCAATGTCGTCTGTGTTGAATTCTCCCGCATCTACGTCCATCTCGACCCTCCCGTGGCGCCGCGTCCTCCCGCAGTCTCATTCCTCGCTACTTCTCAGACAGATGGACCCGATGGAGCCGGACACCGATCTGCAGTCCATGGGCAGCTCCAGTTGGCTCTTTGAACCCAGGGACTCCTCCAGACCTCCGAGTAGCACCAAGTACGAGACCACCATATTTTGAAGCCGTGCCCGATCCCGCCTGCTGCCCCATCACGACCTTGTGAACCGGAATGCCCCGTGCCTTCTCACTGTGATTCGTAGCCTTCCTCAGGGCGAGACTGCTTTCCACGCCAATCCCAAACCCGGTCCTTCCCTGCACTGTCCTCCTGAAGAGTCCGACAAGCTCTTCTCATCATCCTGGCCTGCTGGACCTCCAGGACTCGCCACCTCCAAGTATCCTCGCTCTCTTCCGTTATGACCCAACATCTTCCGGAAGCTCCTCAGAATTCTTCCCCCCTTTCGTGACTTAGGCTGAATGTTTACGGTCTGGGCCCTCGGTCAAGACTAGCTTGACCACTCGTAGCATTCCTTCCCATCCCGACGAACACAGTGACGAAACCTTAGGAACTAGTAGATCCAGGAACTCTCAGACTGCAACAGCAATACTATCAAGTTTACATACATTCATGGTGATGAATGCAGCGCTGGTAAAACCCTGTAGCACTAGGACACTTTTCTTTCTCCGGTTGGATTCGCAAGCGTTTTTTTTTTTTCTTCTTTTAAATCTGGGTCTGTATTCTCGATTCACCTACAGTGCTTCCTTTTGTCTTACCAGGCATCTGAAGATCTGAGGCCCTCTGGAGAAAGACCCAAGGCCGATTAGAACGTAGGTTGGGTGTGAAAAGTGCAGAACAGTTGCCGTCCCAAGGAAACCGAATCTCCGAGACGCGCTTCGCGGTCTCTACGTTTCCAGGCGGGAATTTGATCACAAACTTTTATCGCAGTGTAGATTTTCCTTCGTAGGGTTCTTCATACCGTCACGTAGTAAAGGTGTGGGTTTCTTTGTTCGGTGATTAGTTAGGTGAATTTCGTTGGCTCGGATGTTTCCGCTGGAATTTTTTGCTGTAGAAAATGGAAACGATATATTTTAAATTGTAATTTTCTTCCCGGAGGAAGACGGAAAAAGCACTGCAAAGAAAAAAAAAAAGCTTTATGCATATTGTGGAACACATCGGTTATATTGGCAAAAACTGTACGAACTTGCACGTGGAAGGTCAACTTTGGTTTTTGTCTAGCAAATTCTGCCTTAAGGCCTTTGCTCTGGAAGAATTTTCACGTGATTTTTACTTTTTTCGTTGACGCTTTTAAACTGCTGAATTTTAAATTCTGTGTTTAATTGCGATAAAGCAAATTTTAGACAAGTTGCTTGGCGCCCTCTTGTGTCAAGGAGGTAACCAGGCACATAAAAGTCAAAAGTCGCAATGTGAAATACAAAAAAAACTGTAAAAAATTGCTGGTGAAAATCACACCAAGATTTGTCCACGTGTGGAAAGGCCTTTAGGCTTCTTTTGATATGCTAAATGGTGATTTTCGTAAGCTAAAATGTTTTTATACAATGTTCACACTGCAGAAAAGAATCCATTTAAATTCACACCAAAATACCACGCGGAATTGACAGTCATACATTTGCGAATCTCGACAAGTCGTGGGATTCGTTTTTCTTCAGTTTCCTTCAAGGAGCTAAAACCTCCATTGCTCACATGTTCCGCACGTTTAAACGTGACCGGCAAACCAAAACTCTGCAGTGTGTATCACAAACGATTCTCGGTACAAGAAGTTTGTCGTTTTATTGGGTTTTTGAAATGGACAAGACTGTTCGGTTTGGCTGTTGTGTGTCCGTCACGTCCTGTTTTGGCCGCTGTCTCTTTAAATGGTGGTTTCTTTGTGACCGTGTCGCACATTCTTTGCCTTTTGTCATCGTCATCTTCATCGAAATCCATCCTCATGTTGTTTTGACTCACACTCCAAAGTGCCAAAGAGGCCGATCACACTGGTTTCACTCTTGCCACGCCCTGTGTAGTGCTAGTCGTGTAGTTCTGACACTGTGTTCATGTTTAATGGTTTAGCACGGGCCTGTCGTGGCTCAGGCAACAAACACTATGGCTTGATTTGGAATTTTGGAACATTCCCATTTCTGAATTCCAACATATTTTTCCTTGTGTAGCTGACTCCGCCCTTCAAGTTCCCGGACACCAAGGTGTGAATTGAAGGGGACTCGGGTGAGACTTTATATGCGAGTTGAAAAGGGGAAGAATGGAGTGAGTATGAGAGATGGAATTAGCACTTAACTGCCGCGGGAGACGGATCTTCCAAAGCTCCTCAGTGGAACGACCTCGTTTCCCCAATGGACTCGGAACCAGAGCGGCGAATCAAGTGTTAACGATTCAACCAGCATGAAAGTCAAACCAATTGCATTTCATGAAAAAAGATCAAACAGGCCATGTTTCAATTTTCCCCATATAAATATATACAGCTAAAGGGCAGCTTGTTTGAGAATTGGCAGGTCAAATTGCAGAGTTGTTAGAACGCTCTTTTTGGCCAATTCCCAATCTGGCCAAATTTTGGCTTATATGTATTTAATTATTTAGACGAGAACGCTAACCTTTATGTTTTAAATGTAGCTACCATTAAATATTGAAAAATATATCGTAAAACCTCTAATAGAACGCCATGGCGGTCTACTTTTCAACTCTTCCATCAGGGGGCGCTCTACTAGAGGGGAAGTTCTATCAGAGGTGGCATTCTATTAGAGGTTTTATGGTCATTCAATTATAATAGCTTGGTTTCTGGTTGAGACTTTGAGTTGCATTTACTTACTTTTATTGTTAATTAACAGACTGAGATCGGTGATGTCATTCGTTCGCAACTCAAGCTAGAATATAGACAACAAGTGTCATTTTAACATGAGAGAAAACGGTATATCTTCATCGGTGTCGGCCTTATAAAAGATGATTCTGGTCTCGGAATGTTCGATCTGAGGGTCTCGACACTCCCCTGAACATTAACAGTACATATCACTTAAATCTGATGAATATATTCTCTGATATTAGATGGTCAGCGGACTGAAGACGGAGAGTCTTTAACGAAACACTGTGAACATTGTAACATTTGGAACTGTTGTTTTTATTCCAACTGGGGCTGAAGCGGAATAGAGGAAGGAACGATGCGATAGACATTTGGACGCGTTGAAGGCGTTTTAGCGTAGATGAAGCCAATGACTCCATTGCAAAGATCAACTGTGAAACAGCAACGATGTAGCAAATCCCTGCTGTCGATTCGCCCTGTGAGAACCAAGAGCTCCAGCGTCACCGTCACCATCACCACAACCTGTATTTTTGTATGGTGGGTAGATGTTTGTGTTTGAGCAGATAGAGTGACTGAGATGAAGTGCAAACCCCTCAGGCAACCGTCTCGCTTCCTCTTCCACTCTGTGGAACTTCTCGTCACTTTCGGTTTGAGGTTGATTTCCTGTCCTGGGTTGGGAAGAGGAAGCGTTGATGAGACGGAACCTACCAGTAAAAGATGTCGGCTTCACCGTGTTCTGGACGTTTGTGGCGTCCGGAGGAGCAATCATCGCTGTCTCGATGCCGTTGAACTAATAAACTCAGTAGATTTTTGCTCTATTTCCTTGTTCATTTGCTGCTTATGTTCAGGGTTCCTACACTTTCTGAAAGGTGAAATTCAAGCACTTTCAAGGTCCATGTTTAAGTTTGTGATAAAATGTTGTGGTAAACTACTTTTTAAACGATGTCTAAACACAATCAAAATGAAAGGAAAGTTTTGTGGAATTGTGGAGAAAAAAAGTGAAAAAAAAAAAAAAAA
>CM051495.1:31409967-31435428 GCA_028031935.1 Paedocypris micromegethes | reverse complement strand
AAATGTTTCGATAGCAAAGACTTCTGAGTTTGTGTTTGGTCCAGAGAACATGCACTTATTCGGATTTCACTGTATAATTACATTTTCAAGCACTTCACTTAAAATCCAAGGATTTCAAGCAGCCGTAGGAACCCTTTATATTCACATGAGTCTAGAGTAGAAATTGCATAAAAATCATTTATTCATTATTTTGGAGATTAATATTTATTATATGCATAATTAGCATCATCAATTAAGCTGTGTGAGGACAGTGATCAGAGACAGACACTATTCTTTTTTTTCAATCACTCAATGTATTCACAGAAAACACGTTTAGGTCTGAAAGCACATAACGGGAAAAAAAGGCAAAAAGAGATCATCCGTTGTTTTACCTTTTTATTATTCCAAAAAAAAAAAAAAAAAAAAACCTAGAACTTTCTTCACTAAAACAACAATGGCAAACGTAAAAACCAGATGGTAGAAAACCCGCTCACGGAAGCGTCTCCGGCTGATCATAAATACACGGCGTGAGCCACAGGAAGCAGTTTTAAAAGAACGTGATCCGAAAAAAGCCACTTTTCCATACGTTTCCTCCGCCTCACTCACATAGACGATAAAACTGGATCGACTGCAAACCAGAGCAGTAATGAGTCAGGAATACAGGAAGTGACCATGTCTGGTTATTAATCTGTCGGGTTCAACCATACCTGGTCTGACAGAGAGCATCATGGGTCGTGCAGGTGGGCGCATCATGTGTGGGCCGGGCATCATTTGCATAGGTCCGCCCATTGGGGGCCTCATACCTGGACCTGAAGGTGACCAGGCGGATGAGTTGGAGGCATCAGAACTAGATCGGTTACTTCAATCCTTCACTTACCAGGTCCGCCGGGCATCATGGCGTGCGGAGGGGGTCCCATCATGGGCATCATCGGCGGTCCACCCATAGGTGGGGCAGGAAGCATTCCTGGTCTGGGGGGTCCACCTGAGTTAAAAACACGTCAAAATCAGAAAGGCAAGAAGAACTGATCTGGCCGACCACCTACACCAATCACACACATCCAGGATATGTCAGATTAACTGTGTGGAGATTTAATAAACAAACACGTCTACTTGCATATGTTGTTCTGGTGGGTGTGAGATGAAGTTTATTCCTTCTATTTACTTTCGACCTTAAAATTAATGATGAAGAGACTCTACAGATTTATGATACTGTGTTTTAATAGGATTCAAACTAGTTCTAGTATTCAAAACTAGACTAGATCAATTTTGGGCCGAGGGACAAATACTACTTAATAAACACTTCATGACAACCGCTGAACACTAGGGGGAGCCAATGTAAAGCGACACTGCGAATTGCACTCGTCATTTCGTTTTAGACTAAAATAAAAATGTGTGTAATTGACTAAGTTTGAACAAAAAAAACATGTCAGGCGAGGTCACGATGGTGTATTTTCCATCATGGCCACAAGGGGTACTATCTGATATAGTGCAATTAACCAATCAGTGAAAGTGACACACACACACACACCAAGGCGGATTAGAACGTGTCCTGATGCTTGAGGAACTCACCGATGCCGGGGTGTGGCAGCAGGGATGCGCCCGGCTGAGGGGCTCCGGAGAACGGGGTCGGGGGGATTTTACCCTGCTGGAAGGCTGCGGCTGAAACCGAAACGACACACCGTCAGAAAAATGACTCGAAGAACAGACATTTTTTCCAATTCTTAAACACACCAGGCTGAGAGGTACCCGGGTAAAGCAGGTGCCAGTGACACCAAGGAGAACCACATTTATTTTAATAATCGACGTTTTATGGCAACTGATGCTGCAAGCACACAATTATGATGCTTTACACCAGGAGTACATACTCAACTAAAATTTAAATAGGACAGTTCCAAAAATAATTTGGAAGCAAAGGTCCAGAAGTATACATATATGCTTATAATCAATTATAATCTTATAATCAATACTGCCATCAATCAATACTACTTGACTTGAAACTTTTCAAATCAAATTAATTCGGTACAATTCAGAAACCTTTTGACAAATGTATTATTCTGCAACATCATCACAATGTTATCAAACTTGTGACAAAAGATAAAAAAAATAAACAAATAAATAAATAAAAATGTTCAAATGAAGTGCTTAACTTTAAAAAGAAAAGATAAAATAACTTCACTTCCTTTTACATCTCGACTCAAAGGTTTTAACTTATAAAGAATATGAGTCTTTAAAAAAATGAGTTCATTTATTGGAATATGATCAGATTTTTTTTACTTGTTTGTAAGTTTCCGAACATATCAGACACACTGGTTTATTATCCCAATGCGTAATATAATAGAAAGAAATCTGTCCATTCCTGATGAAAAACTATTTTCGCTGTTCACTTTTCTCTTCTTGGCCACCAACATTTTTATATTTTTCTCTTTCGGGCTTTGGCCTCTCTATAGTCAGATCTGTCATTTGTCTTTCTCCCTCTCTTCTCTGTCGTCAGAGTCTCTTTGCTTTCGATAACTTTTAATGCTGTTGTGTTAAACTCATTCTGCTTTAATATGAAAACCTGAATATTTTGTGGTGAATGTATAATTTTCATTCTCGTGTGTTTCACTACATGTTCAACTCAATATAAGACCTAATAGAGAAGTTAGTACGCAGTACCAAAGTATTTGTACCAATATAACAAACGGTACATCAAAAACTGATACATGTTTTCCTTAGTCATATAACGAATACACGAATAAACAACCTGTTTATGACAAACAGGTACACACAGAGAGTGAATGTGTGTGAGCCAGTGAGAGAGACAGTGAGAAAGAGAGATAGATTGAGAGAGAGGTGTTGCTTTTTAGCGTGCGAGTTAACAAGTGTGTGTGTTACTTTGTGTGAAAGAGTGAGTGATGGTATGGGTGTGTGTTACAGTGCGAGAGTGTTACATTTCAGCGTGTGAGTGAGTGAGTGTGAGAGAGAGAGAGTGAGTGTGAGAGAGAGAGAGAGGAGTGAGTGTGAGAGAGAGAGAGAGTGAGAGAGAGTGATGTGAGTGAGAGAGAGAGTGTGAGTGAGAGAGAGAGAGTGTGAGTGAGAGTGGAGAGAGAGTGTGAGAGGAGTGAGAGAGAGAGTGAGAGAGTTGAGAGAGAGGTGTGGGAGAGAGAGAGAGAGAGAGAGAGAGAGAGAGAGAGAGAGAGAGAGAGAAAGCCTTGAATGAAAATACTGAAGTAAAGCGTCTAGAAAAAGAAATATTCTGTGATACCGCGAGATTCTCCGGTCTTTGCCACTGGGACTCGAACCCACAGCCCTGGTGTCGCCAGCGCGCGCAGGAGACGCGTTTGAAGTGTGTTAATCACAGACTCTTACTGGTTTTGTCGATGAGACTCTGCGCCTGCTCCTCCATCCACTTCTGGTAGTAATCCTTCACGTTCTCTTTGTGCTTCCGCCCGCTGCAGTGCGTCTTTCGGACCGACGGCTGCACAAGAACCGCGAGCGTCACAGACACAAACAAACAAGCCGCGAGAAAAGAAATGACGAGACTTACCGAGTCGTGTGTGAGGTACGTGTCACAATAATCACAGTAGAACCTGAAGGAACAAAACCCGCGTTAATAAACACTAAAAAACTGCGCCAATAAACAGATTTCTGGGAAGATTTCCATCCGCTTTAGCCGAAGCTGTTAGCTTCCGCCTGAATCCCGTACCAATTTATACGCTAGTGTTTCTTAGTCTTAAATCCGGAAATTACATAAATTGTTGCATTGAATCGCGCATTAAAATAACTCGGATTCTGGTTCAAAATATTGACAAAAATGTACAAAAACACTCACTTCGGCATCTTCTCTGTGTAGCAACGAGGTATCGGACGAAAACCACCGGATATGGACACTGTGGTCGCTCGACGTCGCTGTTGAGCAGCTACACGGACACTCGATCGCCCCCTAGTGTTTCGGATTTATGAACACGCGCCGTCTTTCGTTCTTATGCCCGTCTCGTTTTATTTAAAGTGTTTTGTTTTTGTTACAGTTAAAAAGTGACGATAAAGCACTTCATTTCCGAAATTTCTCCTTCATTTAAATGTTTTTCTTCACTGTCGTATATAGTTAGAAACGCCAAAATGCCTCATCATTTCACCGGCCTCAAAACTTTTCATATAATATAATGGTTCAGACGAGGAAAGTTCTAATGCTCTTCTTTAATGATCGTTTAAACAACGATATTTTTTATTATAATTTAAACAATCGTTTAGTGTAGTTTAGTTGAGTATAGTTTTATGCCGTTAGGAATAGTTAGTTTATTGGTCAGAGAAATTAATGTATTTTATATTCTAGTTGTTTTCACACATGCAAATCATAAACTACAAATGTGTGACACATGAATTTACACATTTGTGAATTTTTACTTTTTACAAAACTTTACTAATGTGTGACCCATGGATTTACATGTGTGAACTTTACAAATGTGTGACCCATTTACACACGGACTGTCATCCTTATGTGAGTGAACTTTACATTAGATGTACACACCTGTATTGTGAACTGATACCCAGTAAAGCACTAGAATATTCTGATGACTCATTGAAGCGCTTTGGTTTCTGATCAGTAGAGAATAAAGACATTACACTGTACAAATAAAATCATTCTCTCATGAACAAAATCTGTCATTCCAAAGTATTTTCTTCAAAACAGCTTTATTGATTCAATATTTATCTGAAGTTCAAGCTTGATCACTGTAGTCCTGCCGTGATTCAGTCTGACAGAGTCCTGAGCAAACACCGTCAGGACCCCCGGGAAAGCTTCAGAAAAGTTCTTCTGAAGATCTTCTGGATTTACTGATGATCCAGAAGGAAACTGCATGTAGCTGGTTAGTTGTAATAAATAGCATTTCCAGATCCATTTAATTCAATATAAAGACTGTGCTCCCTTTAAAATCTCCCGAGCTTTGGATTGTTAACTGTTAAACTAAAGCGTAAGAAAGCTTGTCCACAAAAAAAAAAAGACCCAACAACAAAGAACTCAGACCATAAGAGCAGTCAGATTCATTTTCCCACAAGACCAGCGAGAAGATGACGAAAGCTGAACAACTGACAATCATCTCATCCGTCTTCCTGAAGTCATGCAAAAGGTCGAAATGTCAGTGAGCCGATGAAAAAAAATCCACGACTGGATCATTCTCCGACGTCCAGCGATGCTTCAAAGACACGACTCGTCCATCTCGAGCCGGATGAGGATGAAGGAGTCGGTCCTCGGGAGCCGCAGTGCAGCACCTGCTCATAAGTTCCACTTGGGAGCCGTGTTGACCGGAATGGCTCGGAGCTCTGTCCGCATGCACAGGTATTCCCCGATCACGGCCATGAGCGCGATGCAGGCCACGTTCACCAGCCACCACGACAGGCCGGCTGGCAGATGTGCGTTATAGATCCAGCAGCCGATCAAGTGGAAGAAGTGGACGGTGACGGTGAAGTCCAGGCACTGCTTTCCCCGCCGGATGAAGAACCACAGGCCGAGAGCGCTGGCACAGACAGAAGAACCAGTGAGAACAGGACAGAAGGGCGTGAGAGGGCTAGAAGAGCGTACCACGTGAGGGAGTTCAGAATGAAGGCCATCATCGACAGGCGGCCGTGTGAGGTTGAAAAGCCGAGAACCTTAAAAACATGGTGATATTTGTACAATTAAATGGAGACATGCTTTTTTTTGGGAATAGAAAACATGAAAAGGTGTTTGAAGGCGTCAACTCGTCAAATAACGAGTGTCGGGAATGTCGCGTGCGAAATACACGAAGTGTGTTGGTGATGAGTGTAAAAAAAACTATTGAAAAAGCTTTTAATTTTCCCACAGCGGGGAAATGATGTATGGCCTGATGCCATTGTAAATGTGTGTAGAAAAAGTTTGTTAACCTCGTTTTTAATTAGTGTACATTTTTTTGCGAATGAGGCATCTTTAATGATGTCATTGCGAATGTTGTTGTGAATGATGTGTGCAGTCAAGAATGTTGTCATAAATAAGTAGATTTTGTAGTGATGTGAGCTATAAATTATGTCTGTTGTAATTGATGTGTGTAACGAATGTCATCAGTGATGTCGTGGTGATGTGTGTCGTGAATGATGTCATGTGATGTGTCATTGTGGGCAGTGAATGATGCGTGTCATAAACGATGTCCGTTGTAAGTGACGCGTCAGGAATGATGCTGTCAATCACGTGGGTCATGAACGTCGCTGTGATGTGTGGTAAAAAAATGTGACGTGGATGACGTCTGTCAAGAATGATGCGTAACAGGAATGACGCTTCAGCTTTTTACAAACAAAGTCACGGAGTTTATTCAAGAGTGCCAATCATATTGTTTTTTTCTTGGACAAAATTATTAAATATGAATAAAAAAAGACTCTAATGAGCTTTTTTTTGACAACTGAATTTAGGATGTGAAATACTACAACGAAGTAATATACTAATACTTTTAGTATATTACACACACACACGCACGCACACACACACACACACACACACACACACACACACACACACACACACACACACACACACACACACATACCTCATAGCTGAATATCTGGTCAAGTGATCTACTTGTCTGCACTAAACCATCAACACCAGCCAACCACAGACCCAGGAAGCTGTAGTAGATGCACTGCATGAGGATAATCTGCGAGATGATGAGAACCGGGTCCCAGATGTAGCTGCGGAAATGACTTCCCATCGCACGCCGGAAGAGAGGAGTGACACACTCCAAACGCTGAGAAGAGTCAGGCCTCAACCTGCGACAGGTCAAAGGTCAGAGGTCAAGCAATTCAGCGTCCAATACTACCAAATCTCACAGGTACATATGCGGAATTAACGTTTTCTGTGTTTGGATTACTGACAGTTTTTTTTAAATTCCTAAACATATGTTTGATGAGCCAAGGCAGATGATGTAAAACCTTCACGTGCATCTATTGTTATGAAACGTCAGCCTCACGCGACTAGCTAAACTAAAGTCCCACGAACACAAACACGGTTAATTTAAATGTTTTTATCGACGTCGGACGGTTGTGCTTGCCCGAGATTAATAACTTAATTAAATGAGCTCTATTATATCAGTCGCTAGATCGGTTTAAAACAACAACAAACCACGCAGCGAATAGGCTGGATGTGTATCAGAATTAGCCTGCTAATCACAAAAGCGCGATCCTGTCGGCATCTATTCCGCGCGAGAAGATGAAACACAAACCTGTTATAATGTGGATCTTATATGCGGCAGACAGGTAATTCGGCGTGTCCGCGAAAAGAACGTTAACGAAACGAGTTCAACCGAACGCGAAAGTTTCAGCTGTTTTTCCCGTGTGACGTCATCAGCTGCGCACCAAGCGCCGCAGATTCGACACGACATCAAACGTTTTTGTATCTTTCATTTAGTTTAAAGCTGTGCAAAATTGTTTTAAACTGAATTTATGGTCATATTATTTTAATCGAATACTCATAATCTATATCGGTCACGGTCATGCTCGGTTACATTTGTTCATAGTTTGACGAATCAGCAGCTAGTTTTGTAAACTACACTAAATCACTCGAATTTTAATTGACTTAATTTTCTAACATTTTGAAGTGAGTAAAAGCGAGAGTTAATATTTTCAAAAGTATGAAAAATAGAGGACATATATCCATATATGTGATCTCACGTCTGTAACTGTGTCTGCGTGCGTGCGTGCCTGTGCGTTTCTAAATATAAATGTAGATCATATCCTTCAAGTCAATATCATGTTTTAGATTTACACAAACTTCAAAACCTTGTTTTATTGCTGTATTTTATCTTTTCTGTGAATAATTATTCATGCACAAGACCACGTGACGTCTTTAATAAATAGATTGACAATTCCTCTTCTTCACAATTTTCCTTCTTAAAAGTCGCTTCATATGACATTCACATGATGAGATGCGTTCACGGCACGTTTAATTAGAGTCAATGAAAAAGCTGTTCTTCATCTACCTCGTTTTTTACACAAACACCATTTTCAGTTATTTCAGAATTTGTCTGCAAACGTTGAAGTGTCTCAATTGAAGCATTTCAGAAAGTTCAAAGTGTTGGACGTGTTTTACAATGACCAGCTATTTCACACTTTTGATAGACACTGCTGGCTTCCAGACGGTAAGCTTAAAATATTTCTTTTCTGATTCAACGTAATGTTTCTAATAAAAATATAACAAAAAAAATGAAAAAAAAAAAAAACAAAAAAAATTTTTATTATAATTTTAAACATTTTTTTAAACGTATCACCAGAAGATACAATGTGTAATAAAGGAAAGGGTCAACATTTAAATCACAAAAATTTACCACGCCACATTCAAGCAACCCACCAGACAACCCTTCTCTTAGAATTTTGAGCAAAAATGTTACTGTTCTCCCGCCTAGAACCCAATACTATTTTTTCAGAAAATCAGAAAAAAAAATCAATTTTTCAAAATTTGGAGCGACTCCCCTAGTGGTCACTTCTGTGGAAAAGCAATGGAGCAGTAAATTGCTGCCACCTGCTGATCAAGTTATGTATTACAAGTGTATGTTTTAATTGATCAAGTTTTCTGAAACAGAATTTTAATTTAAGGCCCTGTAATCTGACAATAAACAAAGTGTATCACCAGTGATACAAAACGCAGTAAATGGTTCACGTTTCCAAACAGTAAACCTATAGTTTACTGTATACTCCATATAGTAAACCTATCTCAGGCCACTCGAGTCTTCTCTGGAATGAGCTCGGGACTCGTCTGCTTCGGGGTGGGCGTAGACGCTTTAAAAAGCACACATCTCTGGCCAATCAGAAGCAGAGTGTTCCGGAAGCGCCGGATGCGGAAGGCGTACACCAGCGGGTTGAGGGCGGAGTTGACATGGGACATGAAGATGCCCACGTAAAAGGCAGTCTTGGGCACGGTGCACCCTGGGCAAAAGAACGCAACGCTGTTCATGATGTGCAGGGGCAGCCAGCAGATGGCGAACAGGACTAGCACCAGTGCCAGGGACTTTGCCAGCTTCAGCTCTTTGCGGTAATATCGGCTGGAGTCGCAGGACGCTTCTGCCCGTCGGCCGAGCTGGCGGGAAATCACGCGGAAGATCTCGGCGTACAGGCCCACCATGATGGTCAGGGGCAGCACCACCCAGGTGAAGAAGTTGAAGTAGACCATGTAGTCGAAGCACATGACACTGGTGAAGCTGCACTGGATGGAGGCGGAGCTGAGGTTCCCGGGCGGACTGCGGTGCCAGCCGGCCATGGGCACTAAGCCGGTCAGGAAGGAGGTGGTCCAGATCCATCCCACAGCCCCCCAGGCTCTCCTCTGAGTCACAGAGATGCCGTACCTGACAAACCAAGGAGCAGTGAGAACGTTTCACTGTGCAAATAAATTCATTTTAGTTGAGCAGATTTGGCCTAGTGGTAGGGTGAAGTTGTAAGCAGTGACATCACAGCATAACCCCGCCTTCCAGCCCCACCCTCTCCTTACATGGAGTAAAGACAGACCTTCAACGTGCTTGCAATTTTTTTCTTTGCGTGGTAAAACAACTTCATTTACAGATTATGAAAGATTTTCTCTCAGAAATTGAAAGTTTTTAAAGATCTGAATCTCCTCGTCCGTCTTCATCTGCAACAGCTCAAGTCTCTCAATTCTAGATTAGCTACGTAAAGAACAAATGTTCACATCTGTCGTGTTTGTGTACAATATTTGTTGTGTAGAATCACGAGACAGCATTTTGAGCATTGGAAGAAATTTAGTGGAATTTTCTATTATTTTTTTAATTTTTAGATCACTTCATTTATTGCTAAAGGCATTAGTAATTTACATTTACAAAATGTATCGTACATTACAGCATTTCATTGATCTGCATGAAGACACGCGCGTCTAATGTAGGTTCAGTGAAGTCCAACAGCTTATAAAATTTAATCTCACAGTTAATAAAATAAATGTAATCTCACAGTTAATAAATAATCTCACAGTGGGAAAAATAAAATTAATCTCACAGTTAATAACACAAATTTCTCACGCTTAATAATTAATCTAATATTTAATAAAATAAAAAAAATAACCTCTTTTCTGTCTCTATATCCTACCATCCATCCATCTGTTAATTCATTCATCCCTCCGTTGTCTATATGTGGATTTACACTTTGAAGAATCATGATCACAGAATCATTCAAATATTTCTCCCTTTGACTTGCAACCCAAAAGTCGTTGGCTTGAACTTTTGGCAAAGCACAAGAACTCCATTTGAATTCAAACATGACAGACATGCAAAGGAAGTTCCTGCGCATTTAAAGTTGCGTGAAAGAATGCAAATAAATGTGCTCGGCCATAGCAGGTGGAGTGGCGACCCACCTGGTGGGGATCTTGACCCGTAGGAAGCGGTCGATGGCGATGGCCAGCAGGGACAGTATGGAGCTCTGGGTGATGATGATGAGGAGGCAGGAAATGAAGAGGCAGGTGTAAAATCTGGTGGTGAGACCCAGGCTGATGACCACCGCCAGAGGAATGACCAGAACGCCCACCGCGATGTCGGCCAGCGCCAGAGACACGATGAAGCAGAAGGTGGGGTCTCTCAGAGCCTGATTCATGCCCACCACCAGGACCACCAGCACGTTCCCCAACACTGAAGCCAGGGCGATGGAGACCTCCATGGAGATGTACATCAGGTCCACGTGCCCCCTGGTGTCGGTGAGAGTGGTGAACTCTGCCATCTTGACGCTACTCCATGGCACCAGGCGAGGGTGGTCTTCACTCTAGCCCGGACACATTCCACGCGAGATGCTGACTGGCTCTTTCTTCACACAGGCTTGGCAGATCCATGGACTCTGCGGAGAGTTCTTCGTTCTTCTTGCTCCTGCAGCTTCACTCACTTCTGCTGCTTCTCCTGCTTCTCCAGACACTCGGCTGACTGAAAGGGAGGCGTTTCATTTGCTGCAGTGCCATTGCCTTACCCAGTGTTCACTTGGCTCTCTCTCCCTCTCTCTCTCTCTCTCTCTCTCTCTCTCTCTCTCTCTCTCTCTCTCTCTCTCTCTCTCTCTCTATCTCTCCCACTAACTATTTCTGTCTCTCTTGTCTCTGAATAGAGTTCATTAAACCAATGTTCCTCTGTTTCCTGGCTTTATCGCTTCTTCTCTCTCTTCCACACTGAAATCATCTCTTGTTTGGACAGGAAGCGTGCCATCATGAAGCCGGTAATCAGTAATGATAATGGATCTCGACTTCCACCAGCGTTCTTTTTGTCACAAACACGAGCTCATCATCTCTTTCTGTTTCACTCCTCATCATCACAACATTTGTTTACCTGTCTGTCTGTCTGTCTGTCTGTCTTTGTTATTTCTTTGTTTGTCTGACTCTTTGTTTGCTGGTCTCTCTATGTCTGTATTTTTTTTTGTTCATTTATCTGCTAGTTTTTCCCTTGTAAATCATATCAGTAGATCACATCTTTATCTTTCTTCTCCCTTTTTACTTTTCTTTTTACTATTCTTGTCTCATTTTTATTTAACCAATTCAGGTTAAATTTAAACTTGTGATTCTCGCTGTCTGTCTGTCTGTCTGTCTGTCTCTCCAAAAGTTCTCTCTCACATTGTGTCTCACCAACTTGTTCTCCCGTTTCTTCCTCTCTCTCATTCCCTATTTCTCTCTATTCATCTATCTTTGTCTACCTACAAACGTCTCTCTCTCTCTCTCTCTCTCTCTCTCTCTCTCTCTCTCTCTCTCTCTCTCTCCCTCTCTCTCTCTATCTCTCTCTCTCTCCCCTTCTCTCTCTATTCTTTCCTAATTCTTAATCATGTCTAAACATCTTAATAATGTGTCAGTCTATACCTCTGTTTCTTTCTTGTTCGCTCATTTTTGACCTGCGGCACATTCTTTTACGTGTTGGGCCCTTCATAGCATCATTCAGCTGGTCTCTGAGGATCGATCCGGTGTAACGCATCAGAGCAGAATTATTTTCTCTTCATCTTCATCAGACGAGCAGGACGGTCCGGGATCCAGTGCTCTTTTCCTGGAAGCGTTTTATAGCCACCATCTCCCTGATTAGTTTCATCCCATTTAGATTGTGGCTGACATTTGAGCGTCGGTGCAGAAATGCTGATCGCTGGTTTCCTCCTCAGATTTACAGTCGCGGGACTCGTCGAATCTGCTCTGCGACGTCTCCAGGCAACATTTGCATGGAGCATTTACTACGGTGAATGGCAGCGGTGGCTTCTGGGTCGGCGCGGGATTTAGTCCGCATTCTGTGGGCCATTTACATGAAGTAAAAGAGGATGAAGACGAGCGATTACAGCAGCACTCGACGCCTGTGGTTTCTGGGGAAGTGTGATAAGAGAACTGTAAAGCTCGGGGTTGGCACGGTAACGGATGCTGAGAGACGAGCTGTGAGTGGCTGTGATGGACACTAGCTAGTGCACTACACAGTCAACCGGATGTAGTCAGAGTGATTTAGCCTCATTAACACGTCAGCAGCTTCTTCATCATCTAGATTCTAGAGAGAGAGAAACATCATCCCATCATCCACACGTCTATCTGGACCACTCCATTCCTGCATCCATCCTTCCGTCTGCCTCAGTCTTTCTGTCCATTCAGCCATCCATACATTCCTCTATTTGCCAATTTTTCGCTCTCTTCCTCTTCTTTCCTTCCTCTCCCTCTTCACAAACTCTCTGCTTTTCTTTCTCTATAGCCTTCTCTTTTATATTTTCTTTTTCATTCTTTCTGTTTCTCTGCCTCTCTCTGTCCAACTTTATATTTTTTTCTCTGTCTCACTCACACACACTTTCTTTTTTTCTCTGCCTATTTCTAATTCTTTCTCTCCCTCCCTCTCTGTCTGTCTCTTCGGTTCTTTCTAGCTCTCACCCAGTATTTCTCTCTGTCTCTATTTCTAGTTCTCTTAATACATTTCTCTGTCTCTCACTCATGGTTTCTCTCTCACTATTATTTATTTATTATTTTCTATTATACTAATATTTTCTCTCTGTCTGACTCTACCTTTCATTGTTTGTTTGTTTGTTTCTCTCTCTCTCTCTCTCTTTCTCTCTCTCTCTCTCTCTCTCTCTTTCTCTCTCTCTTTCTCTCTCTTTCTCATGTAAGTCGTGGTTAGATAATGTGTCAAGTACATTTACAGTGAAATCCTGTGGTTTGTGGTCATCAGACTTTGCTTAGTATGGAAACAGAACACACTTAAAAAAAACAAGTGAAACAAATGAGAATCATTTGCTTGCAGAGTTTTTATCACATGCATTTTTACTTCTAGCATTGGTTTTTTTATTAGTATAGATTTTTATTATATTATATATTACAGTATTTTATTATTATCTCTTAAACTGTACTAAAGTGTATGTATGTATCACGGCCGCTTCTCTGTTCGTGTATATTTGAATGCACCCTGTATATCGTTGTAATTCCTGCGAGAACAAGCGAAATCAAGAACTCCAGGTCCCACAATCCTCTGCGCTTTTTACAGAAAGAAAAGAGGGACAAGGAAGTAACAAGGCCTGGTCTACATCCGTCCTGCTTGTTTCAGTCTGTTTCTGTGTTATCTCATGTTCCCGGTTCCAGTTTCTGCCTCTTCCACCCCTGAATGGACCTACTGCCTGTAATCTGACTGTCTTTTGCCTGATGCGCTTAAAAAATTCTGCTTTCTAAGCCAATAAAAACATTTAATTTAAGTTTTTAGCAGTTGTTGCCTTCACTCTTGCTCTCTGGTCACATTTAAAGTCAATGCCATATGCCAATGTTTTTTTTTTTATGTGTTTTTCGGCTTTCTACAGCCACCCAAAAATTCAAACTGGAACATGTCATCGCTTTGTTCTTTACTCTCCACGTCCCTCAGAAGTCGCTGCTTCAGACTTTGTTCCAAACTCTTGGCACCAGGATCAAGAAAAAGAAGGACAAAACTGAAAATCCGGCACATCCTCTTCTTCTCGGATCTGAACGTTCTGTTCACTACCTGATCAGCATTGTTCTCTTCCACACGGCTCGATGCCAGTGAGTCCATCACAGAGCTGGAACCACAACGATGGAACGTAAATCGGCGTTCATAGTGAGTGCAAACTGCTTGATCACATTTTCTGAGAAACCAGTGGTCAATCTATCTAAGTTTGCTTCAGCAACAAAGAACAATTAAAGTAGTTAAGGACGTCACATTTAACTCCGCCCACTACACGCCCTCTTTGTACACGCGGTTATTTGTTGCTGCAGTTGTTTTGCCTTGCGCTTCCTGTTTTGTGCAAATTCTTGTGTGAACAGCTTTACTTAAACCGCGTCTCTTAAGAAATTCAGATATTTTTTACAACATTTGTTTTTTAGAAATGCAATGTTTTTGTCTATTTTTTTCACTATTTTCAATAGTGTCTAAAGATGATCTTGTTCTTTAATATAGAAGCTAGAAAACCCATGCAATTTTAATATCATTCCATTTTGAGGTTGACAAAGGCAAAATTAAACCACCGTGTTCTTATTTACCAGTGTGTTTCATTTCTTCAGCAGTGTGTTGTTGCTTTCGGATTTGAAGAATGTTCCCGATGCACCAACACAGAGAAACTGCACAGGAAGCAGAATGAAGCTCTTTTTCTCTTCCTCATTCTTCAGTTTTTTTTTTAAACCAAGTTCTGGGTTGGAATGAATTTTTTTAAAGTTCATCCTAGACTCGCAGATGTTGAAAAAAAAGGAAAAGAAAATGTGGCATAATATGCTGCGACCTAATATATTGTATATATATACAGCATATATACATTAGGTCCGCATGAGTCCAAGTATAATACATATTAGGTCCCCATGACTCCTAATTAACAGGGGTTGAGTGTATATATTTAATTTTTATTTATTTA
Source organism: Paedocypris micromegethes (assembly GCA_028031935.1). Taxonomy (NCBI): domain Eukaryota; kingdom Metazoa; phylum Chordata; class Actinopteri; order Cypriniformes; genus Paedocypris; species Paedocypris micromegethes. The sequence continues at coordinate 31,420,644 of CM051495.1, read as the reverse complement.
TTAGTAGTGGGCGGTTATTGACGTCACAAGCCAATGCATCTCAAAAATGCATCTGAAGCCACAACTAAAAAACGAACTGTTTATTTAAGCAGAGTAAATTAAAAGTACAAATTGCAGTTCTCTGAAGCCAAGAAGTTGGTTTTCTTTCTTCTATTGATAGTGTATTATTGCTCCCCTGTATTCACCTAAAGTCTTGTTCTCCGGTGGTCGCCACTGATAAATGCACAGAACATTCTTTATTATCTGGTTTTATTTTATGACGCTGCCCATCTAACCACAAACTACACACGAGGAAACTACTCACAGTGAAACCCCACGGAAAGTTGATGCCCCTGTTCTGGCATTTTATTACACTTATACGTTTTACTAAGAATCAAAACGCATGCTTTAAAGTGAGAATTACAAGTCAGTACGTCATAATGCTGACGCTAGAACCACAATTTTGACCTTACAACTTGGAATTTTGTCGGAAATGTGTGCAATTCTGAGAAAAAAAGTTTTTTACATTTTTTTTTTCATTTTTTTTCGGAAAATTACTTTTACGTGTAAACCCGACTCCGCCAATTAACAAAAAACACTCCGCCAAAATTGCCTAGTTAGCAATCTTGGTTGGAACCCTTGAACATGGCGATTTCTGTTGAGATTCTCCCTCTTTGGGCCTGAATCTCTAACATTCGGCTTATAAAGGACTTTTTACTGGAGTCCCGGGTCAGGGGTGGGGTGGGCCCGTGGCTTTATTTTGGGGGTACACTTGAGGTTGCTGTTGGAGTTGCTGCTGGCGCTCTGGCTGCTCGGCTCCCCGTCCTTCTTGCACATCATCAGCTTCAGAAGCAGCTTTTTAAACGCCGTCCGGATCTTCGGGACCTTAAAGGCGTAGACGATGGGGTTGACGGCCGAGTTGGCGTGGGAGAGCAGGACCCCGGTGTGAATGGCCGCGGCCGGTACGTCGACTCCATAATAAACCAGAGTGTTCATGACGTGAAGCGGGAACCAGGAGACGGCAAACAGCACCAGGACCAGAGCCAGAGAGTGAGCCAGGCGCTTCTCTTTGCGGTAGAACGTGGTGGTCTCCGGGGCCCGTCCGATCTCTTTCCTCAGCTGACGGGAGATCTTTCTGAAGATGAAGGAGTAGACGATGGTCATGAAGACGGTGGGCAGAAGGATGCAGGTGGGGAAGTTGAAGTTGACCATGTAGGACATGGACATGACCGTGGTGAACTTGCACTTGATGGTGGCGTTGGGGCCGGTGGCGAGGTGGTCTTGGTGCCAGCCGAGCAGGGGCATGAGACCCAGCAGGACGGCCGACAGCCAGCACAGCAGCACCGCCGCACACAGCTTCTGGGGCTTCACGCTTCCTCGGTATCTGAAAAGACAGAGAAGGGAGTTGGTATCTGGCCCCAGCATCTCCAGGTGCTCACGATCAGTTTGACGTCTGCTATAATCTGTGGTTTGAGCTTTCTCCTCAGCTAGAGCTGTTGTCGCAGAAAGTATCTATGATCTGTTTTGCGTCGAATTGAGAAACTCCAGAGTCGAGGGTTGAATCCAACGCCAAGAGGTTTTATTGATCAGATCTAAAACATCAGCTAGATGGAAGTTAGATGCAAAGGTGTGAGCACTTTCAGGCCTGAATTTTCAGTCAAATGTCCCAAAAAAATCTGTGCCACCCTTCCGGGGTGCAACTGTCTTTATACCCTTATTCAAATGACATTTCATGACTTCATTTTAATGCATAATAATATTAAAACTTACTTCATTCACAAACTATTGGTCCACTCAGGCCCATCAGTGACTGAGCGCTGGCAAACCCCACAATCTCACTAAGGTCAAATTGTCCCTTGCTAGACTAAATTTCATTCCCTTCGTATCTAAAATATGCCCATACCGTCACTGAGGAGAGATATCCAGAGTGTCCAAGCTTTTGTTTATCCGATAAGTACAAAAACATCATATGCAAATCTCCCATCTATTGTCGCGCACGCAGGGTTAGAATGACATCCCTTCCACACACACACACACACGCAAACAGTGGATTAGTAAATCAGCAATACATTTCAGAATACAGAGTAAAATAATAAAGAACAATCATAATAAAATAATAAAAGACACCCAGTAATTTGAGAATATAGAGTGGATTATAAACCTTTTATAGAAACATTACAGATTGAAAACTTCATTGAATTTCCCCCACACTGTCAAATGATTACATTTTTTTAACTAGTTAATCGCACTTCCCTGACCAAATGAATCGCGATTAATGGCGATTAAATGACTGAAGCTTGGAATAATGGATAATGAGGTGTAATATGTAAATATTACATTTATAAATGAATGTAAACTCAACACAAAATAAACACTCATTTAAATACTGTAATATACTTTGCCAATGCGACAAGCAAAAATATACAGGCTTACAAAAGAAAATGAACCAAGTAAAATGATAATAAATTAGTAAAAAATGCAGCACGAGTATCAGAGCAATGTTTGCGCGGACGTCCGCTTACCTCGAGTAAGTGCGCCGTAATTTCAGCTTTGATAAATATTGTGCACATAATACTTTCGTTCTATCTACGGATTTATCTGGCAAGGTTTTAAAGTGAAACTCTTCGTCATTAAAAAAACGGAAGTGGTGAAAAAAACAGATAGTGAAAAAAAAAATGATTAAGTGGAAACTCTGAGACAACACACTCTAGATACGGTGGCCTCTAGATAGCAGGAACCTACAACAACCAATCACAGAAGAGGACTCGCACACTCACATTCACACTCTGACTTATTTTTACCAAATTTATACCAAACTCTAGTTCACCTGGATATATTTGGGCTGTGAGAGGAGACGGGAGATTTATGAAATTACCATTTGTACGAGAATGTAAGCATCTATAGAATATAATTTTCGACTCTCAAAAACTTGGGGGTTGCTTATAATTGGCGGTTTCAAATATGCACATTAAAATAACCTCCCGTTTTTCCGTATTTCAAGTCAGGAACAATCACAAATAAACAGAAACACGTTGTCTTTATGCAGCGGCGCGTGTGTGCGTCTATATAATGTTAAACAATGGTCCGTAGACAGACGTGCTACAGTATAAGCTTTTATTAGCTCAATAACAGAAAAAACATTAGACACGCCTCGACACTTAACAGAGACAAAACAACACGGGAAGAAGTACGATTAAACTAAATACAGTACAATATTTTATATTACAGCAAACAAAATCTACAAACCAAGACCGCTTAGCTTAGCGCTTGCAAACTGGTCCAATGTGTCATTGCAGAAAGAGTCAAAACAGTCGAAAATGAAGAACACGGGCAAGAAGTAAATCCGAGTAACAGACGCAATCAAAACGCTGGGTCTGCTAAACAGGGGACAATAATCCTTCACTTTGATTCTCTTCACAGCCTCAGATAAATTGAGACCTCGACGGGCCTCCCGCAGTAGTTTTGCACATGTGCGGACTGGTGCAAAGGATTTTGGGAAATGAAGTTTTGACAACACGCACCGCTGCATAAAGACAATGTGTTTCTGTTTAACTGTGATTGCTCCTGACTTGAAATATAAAAAAATGGCCGCTTATATGTTGCGCTCTAGCTTGCTCATCCAGTCATAGTCCATAGTCTGAACACCGATGAACAATGGACATTTTTATTCCACTGACTCTTTTTCCTCATTTTTGAACACAGATAAATAGTGGATATGTTTCTTCTTTAAAGACAAGTTTTTCCCTAATTTTTGCGTTGGTCTTGAACTAAGAAAAGTTTTGTATAATTAGACATGAACTTGAACTTGAACTTATATTTGCAAGAAACTTTGAAATCGGTGATTATAAGCACCACACAAGTTTTTGAACACCCAAAATTCGAAAAATAATTTGTGCTTATATTCTTGTAAATATGATATATATCTACTGTATGAATAAATGTATATATATATATATATATATATATATATATATATATATAAAACACAACTATATAAAAATAAATAAGTATATATACATGCATAAATTAACATATACATAAAAAATACTGCACACATCATAAATAAACAAAAATAGTTTTATTTGTATGTGTATATTTGTGTATATATGCATGTATATGTACGCTTTTTCTCTCCTGACATGAACATTATTTCTCACATTAAGACAGTAGCTACTCGCTGGAGTTTATACTCACGGGTTAACCTGAGGAAGTGCGCAGTATTACCACATCAAGAAACATCTGCAGCTCAAACCTGAGTGGGTTGAGAACGCGCAGGAAGCGGTCCACGGCGATGACCAGCAGCGAGTGCACGGAGGCCTGGGTCAGCACCAGCACCACGCAGATGATGAAGAGGCAGCTGTAGAAGCCCGTCTCCAGGTGGTCGTCCACCAGCACGGCCAGAGGAACCGCCACCAGCCCCACCAGCAGGTCCGCCACGGCCAGTGACACCACGAAGCAGAAGGTGGTCTGACGGAGAGCCCGGCACCAGCCCACCACGGCCCAGATGACCAGCGCGTTCCCCAGGCAGCACAGCGCGGCCAGGGCCACCTCAAAGACGGCGTAGACCTGCTTCTCCACCGTGCCCATGACCCAGCCTCTGACTGGAGGAACTGCTCGAGCCGTCCAGCTAGAAACAGGAAGTTGTTTGTCGCCCGAAAGTGACTCAATTTGTCAAATCCTTGAGTGTCAAGTGAGTCACACGCAGGGTCTCATCTGAGAGCACTGATCTTTACGGTTACTGAGCAGTGTGTGTGTGTGTGTGATGTATCATTTATCACATGAGTGGAAATTATTTGTGTGAGTAATCCAATAGCAACATGATACCTGAAAATCATACTCGAGTAAAAGTCCAGAAACCTTCCTGTAAAAATGACTCCATTACAAAGTCACCAAAAGAATACTAGAGTAAAAGTCGTAAAGTATCTCATTTTAAAAGAACTCGGGTATTTTACTCGTACTGAATTTAGGCTCAGAAACAGCAAGAAATGTGAAATACAAGTCAAGTCAAGTCGGTTTTTATTGTCATTCTGCTACACGCGTAAACAAATAGTAGAACTAAATGTCGTGTCTCTCAGGACCACGGTGCTACATACATATCCCAGTACACGTGTTCACACAAACAGATAACAATAAAATAAAAACTATGACAATAGAAATAGAGTAAAAACAATAACTTTACATGCATATACTGTGCATGGTATTGGATTGTACAAGAAGAATACAAGAAGTTTTTTATTTTTATGCGATTTTATTACCTGAAATTTAACACCTCAATGTTTCAAAATGGAAGAAAAAAAATGTGCTTAAAAAGTACGCCGATTCACGTTCAGGTGATTTACATAGGGTGACAGAAATAATGTTAACGGATCAATAGCATCCAGTACCTTCAGCATCCTGCAGATGGCGATTACACCATATGCGCAAGAAATTAACTGCTTACAAAATTAACTGGTACAAAAAGATGCTGACTTGTCATGTACAATCACAACGTACCGAGTAACAGTAAGTGTCCATTCAAATGTAGTGGAGTAAAGAGTACAAATATCACTAATGAGTAAAAAGTAAAAGTTGCTTCTATTTTGTATACTCAGTACAAGAACAAAGTAGCCAAAAATACTTAAGTATGATCTGTGAGATGTAATATGTCTGTGGGATATTTGTTTTGTGTGATGTTCCTGTGTGAAGGAATCCATGTCCTGGATTAATGTAAAGGAGTCTGATGATCCAAACATTTCTCAAACCAGAAGCTGCTGGAGATGCTCTCTGTGGTTCCTCTGTAGAACTTGAAGCTAGTTTAGATTAATGGTGTTCTAAAAATGTTTCCAACGCGGGAGAATTGTGCGCATGCGTGTTAAAAATGCATACACCAATGATGGTAATTGTTCTTTTAATATCCATTAAGCGATTAAATATATATAATTATTTATTTTGAGATAATTATTACAATTGAGATAAATGCTAGGTTGACAAACACGTAATTTTCTAGATAAAATTCCTGAAAATGAAAACTATCCTTTTTTAGGTGGCCAACATGACGTAATTGTTTAGTGCGCGTGCGCAAAGTGCGGATTAGGAAATTTTAGAACGCTGCACCAAGTGTTGAAGATGTCGGTGTGTCGAAGTGCAAGCTCTTTATGTGGAACAACATTCATGACAGGTACGAAAACATAGCGCGTACAAGAACTTGTAACCTAAAAGTCGCGAAGCTATTGCTAGTTTGCAATGGAGCAATAACACTGTAAAAACTGTTGGGCTTCCCCTTGCAGTGACTCTTTGCGGCCACTGGGTGGCACTGTTGGAGCAGCTCTGCTTCCGCAAACTCTTGTAATTGTTAATAAGTGTAAAGTGTTAATAATGTGTAAACACCTGACACACGAAACTATTTATGTGTGGTTTGTTTTGTGTTCTTTTGTGATCTGTCAGCGAGAGAATGCGATTGGGTTTACGGACTTGGGTTTATTGCGATTCTGCGCATGATTTTTTGTTGGCTTCTTCTCCTGTTCGTTTGGTGTTTTTGGTTGAGGTCATAATATGACCGTCATATGGTATGGAATTGTACAATTGTGTATAAACTCGTGAAATCTAACCGGGAAACCAGAAATGAAAACGTTTGAGCGACGAACTTGGCACAAACCTGGAAGTAAAGATCTGGAGCCTTGAATCTGTGGTGCTGTCAGCTCGTGAGTTCATCTTTCTGGCACATTCTCCTCAATTACAGCATCTGGTTGCTTTATACCATTATATTATTGTGTTATTGATACCATTTTTATTGTGTACGCCACGTAGAATCTGAGTAAAAGCCGTTATTAAAGGAATCAGAGTATAGTATTCAGTGAAAAGAATACCGATGTTCACCACCCGATGGCGCCATTTATCCCGGTAAGTTTATTTCCAACCCTATTTGAACCGTTAAAACCAAACAATTATCAATAATTTTAATTATTGTATATTTTCTAATAATTTCTTTGAAAAATATATAAATACATTTTTATAGCAAGACATCAGACTGCATAAGTATACTTCTAGACATTTTTGTCTACCTAAGCAATATCACAATATTCTGATGTGTAGTTTATATATATATATATATATATATATATATATATATATATATATATATATATATATATATATATATATATATATACACACACGAAGAAGTTAAAAATCAAGGGTTCTTTGCGCTATTTTTGCACATTTCCATAAAGTAAAAAATGTTTGCGAAGCATCAGACTACTGCAGGATGACACTAGATATACTCTTCACACTAATTTTCATAAAATTCTGACGTTTAGTTTTTTTCTTTAATGTATGTACAAACTACAGATGGTCATTTGCATATTTCCCTAAATAATATTTTAAAAAACAAAACTACGCATTCCCGTCCGCTCACATGTTCACACCCATCGGTCGCTAAATAAACCGTCAGATTACTGTCCAGGCAGAGTGACTTTTACTTTATTATGTAAATCAGTGAAGCCGGAGCCGTGTGTGTGTGTGTGTGTGTTTCAGGACGAGGGAGTTTTTCTCTGGTTTCTGGGGTCAAAGGTCACAGCTCTTGCGAAGTCATCTGCATTGGTTCTTCACTTCCTTCCTCTTTCCATCTCTTTCCGCTCTTGAACCACCTTAAACTTTGAAGGGTTAAAATGAAGACATTACAGTTTCCGAAAGGCTCAAATCAGATACCGAGGCTCATTAGCATGCGAGCTCATTTGCATATTAATAACTTTTTTTGAACCCTCAAACGGACAGATAGCTCAGAACAAGTGGAATGTTTCTGATTGCGGCCACTTTTTTAAATTATGCGGGGGTCATGGGTCATGGGTCATGGCGAGGATGGGCGGGTAACAACGTAATGGGATTGTGGGTAACAACGAATCAAGGCTTCTCCGGTTCCGATCGTGTCGAGAGTCACTGACTTTCTCAGACCTTGTGTTTGTAACGAGGGCGTGATGTGTCGCCGCAGGGCGGAGCCGGCGTGATGGTCATGTGATGGTCATGTGACGTGATGGAGTTTGTCAGCAGGTACAGTATCTGACAGATCCACACCGACACTTTAACTTCACACTATTTTTATCTGCTCATGTGTCTCGCTCGTGGCAACGTCAGATAGACGCGTCCGGAGACATCAGAAGGTGTGTGTGTGTGTGTGTGTGTGTGTGTGTGTCACACGTGTTTTTTTTTACCTTGTCATTCTGTGAGAGACATCAAAGTCAGACATGCTGAAAATAAACGTGGCCCTGACCTTGAGCTCTCTCTCTCTTTCCTGCTTATTCTATCCCACACACACTCTCTCTCTCGTTCCTGCTCATTATTTCTCTCGCTCTCTCTGTTTCTCTCTCTTTCTTTCCTGCTCAAGCTATCCCTCTCTTTATCTATCTCTCCCTCTCTTTCCTGCTCATTCTATCCCTCTCTCTCTCTCTCTCTCTCTCTCTCTCTCTCTTTTCTGCTCATTCTCTCTTTCTCTCTCTTCTACTGTTTTTTCTATTTTGTTTTTTTGCTATTTATATTGTGTTTTCAATTTTCATAGTTTTTCCTTGTTTTTATTCATATTTTTATCCTTATCTATTTATTTTGTATTTTATAGTATTATCTTTTTATTGTATCTCTTTTTCGCAAGTTGAAATGCTGGACAATTGAAAAATCCATTTCATTGCATGTTGTACCATGTACAATGTGTGTATGACAATTAAAGTTTTTCCATTATTTCTATTCCTCTCTAGCAATCACACTCTCACTCTCACCGTTACTTTTTGCCACTTTATTTCTACTCCGTACGCTCACACGCCCCCTCTCATCATGGTAGTGTCCAGCAGGGGTCACTAGAGCACCGTTAAACTTCACTCACATCGTTTCAGGCGTTTGATTTTCGTTCTTCTGGATGATTTATTTGCACATTTGCTGGACATTTTGTTCATTTCTCGCGCGTCCCGGAGCTACTGTCACGCGGAGGGGAATCCGTTGTTTTAAATGGTAACGAATGCACATTAACTGTAAAATAATATATTTTTTAAATAAATGCCTCGTCACAGTTATTCATTTCCTTAACACACAAGATGTATTAATATTTAAAGTGATATAATGTAAACACTTCTTTGTCAATAAGATAGATTTGTGTAAGCCCTGTGTGTTCGTTCTCTCTCTCTCTCTCCCTCCCTCTTTCTTTTTTCTTGCTCACTCACACACTCACTCTCTTTCTCACTCACTCACTTACTCACTCGCTTCTTATCACTTTCTTTGACTTTCGCATTCACTCATTTCCCTCAGTCACCTTCTCTCCCTCTATTTTTAGTTTTATCTCTCTCTCTCTCTCCCTCCCTCTTTCTTTTTTCTTGCTCACTCACTCACTCTCTTTCTCACTCACTCTCTTTCTCACTCACTTACTCACTTACTCACTCACTCACTCACTTACTCACTCACTCACTCACTCCTTTCTTATCACTTTCTTTGACTTTCACATTCACTCATTTCCCTCAGTCACCTTCTCTCCCTCTATTTTTAGTTTAATCTCTCTCTCTCTCTCTCTCTCTCTCTCTCTCTCTCTCTCTCTCTCTCTCTCTCTCTCTCTCTCTCTCTCTCTCTCTTGTCCTCTCTCTACCCCATTTGCCCTCTCTTTTTCCAACTGTCTTTTTCTCTTCAATTTTTTCACTCGCACTCCATCTTTCAATCACACTCTCCTTCCCTCTCTCATTTTCCTCTCACTTTTTGACCTCAATATCAATGATGATATTTGAATGATCTCAAATTCTTTCTGTCTGATCTCAAAAAGTCTTTATGACTGTCAAATTGCTCTTATTCTCTCTCTCTCTCTCTCTCTCTCTCTCTCTCTCTCTCTCTCTCTCTCTTTCTCTCTCTCTCATTCCCATTTGCACTCTCCTGTGCTCACTTTTCCAACTCTCTTTTTCTCTTCAATTCTCTTTCTGACTTATGCTCTTCATCGCTTTATTTCCCATTCAGAGGACGAGTGGTGACATAGACAGTAAAACTTTCTCTCTCTCTCTCTCTCTCTCTCTCTCTCTCTCTCTCTCTCTCTCTCTCTCACACACACACACACACACACACTCTTTCTCTCACCGTGTGGCCAAACAAACTCAGGCCTGTTGCTGAGTATCGAGTTGGACAGTTTGACTGCTGTCACATGTCCAAGCCTGCCAGCCAATGGGTGACCCCGGCCAGTGCTGACATCATCACACACATCAGCCGGTGGAGCGGCCCGGGGCGAGTGTGAGTGACCTATATGGCAGCAGTATCTGTGACCGGCCGTATTACGTGTGTTTAATAACAGGAGACAGATCTTCTCCTCCTGCTCGCCCGCTCTGGGGGAGAGAGAGAGATGGAGAGACTGTCAGAGTGGATCTCGAGCGCCCCGCTTCACCTCCGGCTCTTCTGGAAATGAGCAGATTTTTCTTCTGTCACATTCCTGTAAACACGGGGCCCGGGCCGGTTCTGGAGCCCCTGAAGAGCCCCTGACCGCTCCCTAGCGTCCCCTCAGCCCCCGGGGAACCACCAGCACAACTCACCGCTAAAGTCCTCAAGCCCCCCGACCACCCCTCCACCTCCTTCTCTTTACAAATGTCTCTTTTCTCTCTTTCTCTCTGTCTCTCAATCGCTCTCTCTTTTTCTGTCCCTCTCACTCTCTCTCTTTCTTTAACTGACTGTCTCTCTCTCTTTATCTGTCTGTCTCTCTCTCTCTCTCTC
>CM051495.1:31368712-31380133 GCA_028031935.1 Paedocypris micromegethes | reverse complement strand
AGGTTTGCGACAGTGAAGGTCAGAAAAAAAAAAAAATTTTAATATATAAAAAATAAATGTTTAATATAATTATAATATTACTGAGAAAGGAAGGGAGAGATAAGGAGAGGAAGGTATAGAAGGAGATAAGAGAGAGAAAGAGAGAGACAGACTAAAAGAGAGGGAGGTAGTGAGAGATATAGTAAAATAGAGGGAGTTAGAGAGAGAGGGGGAGAGGCTAAAAAAGAGGGGGTTAGAGAGAGAGAGAGTGAGAGAGACTAAAAGAGAGGAAGTTAAAGAGAGCAAGAGAGAGAGAGAAAAAAAAGAGAGCGACTGAAAGAGAGGGAAGTAAAGAGAGCGAGAGTGACTAAAAGAAAGGGAGATAGAGACTAAAAGAGGAAGGGAGAAAGAGAGAGAGAGTAAAAGAGAGGGTGTGAGAGAGAGAGGGGGAGAGACTAAAAGAGAGGGAGTTATACGGAGAGAGAGACTAAAAGAGAGGGAGGTAAAGAGAGAGAGAAAGAAAGAAAGAAAGAAAGAGAGCGACTAAAAGAGAGCGAAGTAAAGAGAGCGAGAGTGACTAAAAGAAAGAGAGATAGAGACTAAAAGAGGAAGGGAGAAAGAGAGAGAGAGTAAAAGAGAGGGTGTTAGAGAGAGAGGGGGAGAGACTAAAAGAGAGGGAGTTATACGGAGAGACTAAAAGAGAGGGAGGTAAAGAGAGAGAGAAAGAAAGAAAGAAAGAAAGAAAGAAATAAAGAAAGAAGGAAAGAGAGCGACTAAAAGAGAGCGAAGTAAAGAGAGCGAAAGAGACTTTAAATTAATTTTTTTTTATATAATTATAATATTACTGAGAAAGGAAGGGAGAGATAAAGAGAGGAAGGTATATAGGGAAGAAGAAAGAGAGAGAGGGAGATAGACTAAAAGAGAGGGAGGTAGAGCGAGATAGAGAGAGAGTCAAAAAGAGGGAGTTAAAGAGAGAGGGGGAGAGACTAAAAAAGAGGGGGTTAGAGAAAGAGAGAGAGACTAAAAGAGAGGGAGGTAAAGAGAGCAAGGGAGAGTGAGAGAAAAACAAAGAGAGCGACTAAAAAAGAGGGAAGTAAAAAGAGCGAGAGAGACTAAAGAAAGAGAGAGAGACTAAAAGAGAGGGAGGTAAAGTGAGCGAGAGAGAGAGACTTACTAAGAGAGGGAGGGAGAAAGAGAGAGATGGTAAAAGAGAGGGAGTTAGAGAGAGAGGGGGAGAGACTAAAAGAGAGAGAGCGAGCGAGAGAGAACGAGAGAGAGAGAGTGAGAGAGAGAGAGAGGGTCAGGGAGCAGTAATCAGGGATTAGGATGCACTCAGGTCGGGTGAGGACTCGACCAAAGCGAAACCTCTTCAGTTAAATTGGTTTTGCTACAGACATAATGAACCAGAATCAATGCCGCTTTAGCCTGATGTGTCTCTGCCAATACACACACACACACACACACACACACACACTTTTACATACTCTTGATGTTGCTAATTCTAAAAACCTTTCAAACTTTCCGCATCAGAGCAAAAATATTACATGTCAATACATTAAATGCTTTGCTGATTGAGAGGTACGTTTTTATATATTTCTTTACTGAAATATGTGCAGAAATAGTTAAAAGACAGAAAAAAAACAGAAACAGAAATATGCATAAACAAACAAAGCAAAAAAAAAAAACCAAGATCAAAGAAAAGAGCAAAAGATTAAAAAAGGAGGAATAGTGAGAAACACATGAATAAATACATGAGCGGAAGTATGAACTGGAGATAACTACGATTTGATTTGCTTTTATTTTTAGTTTTAACGGATGAAAGTCACATGGATTTTAGTCGACAATATGGAACGTGTCACATGTGCATATTATTATAAAACTATATTATAAAACACATTCTGGAGTGGCCAGAGAAGAGCATCATGGGAAATATCTGTATTTCAGAAGTTGTGTGATTACCTATAGTCTAGTGCAGTGGTTCCCAACCAGTGTGCCGCGGCACTATGGGGTGCCGTGAGATCTTTTGAGGGTGCCGCCAAAATTTCGGGGAAAATGTTTTCTATTTTATTTATTAATATCTTTATCTATATTTTATTTATATCTCACTCACTTCATCTAGGTCTAGATATAAGGTGTTGTTGCATGCAAACTCTCGAAATGAAACAAATAAATAAATAATAATAATAAAGCTGCGGTGATTTTAAATATCTATTTCCTTATAAGGGTGCCGGGAACTTTTGAAAGGCTTTCCAAGGGTGGCTCAAACAAGAAAAGGTTGGGAGCCACTGGTCTAGTGGTTTAGTCTAGATGGTTTTATCAGTCATCTGTGAAAACAATAACTAGAAAATGATCTAGTGATGAACAGATGAATGAAAGACAAATACAGCATTGAAAAAATTGAGATTAAAACCGTTGTGAGAAGATTTACATAAAGACAGACAGATTATTTGGTCACTACACATACACACACACACATTCATATTTCACTCATCTTTATATATTTCTCTCACACGCAAACTTAACATCTCACTGTCTCTCTCACTCATTGTCTTACTTAATCTGTCTCACATTTATTGCCTCTTTCTGTCTTTCTCTCTCTCTCTTCCTCTCACTCACACACACACACACACACACACACACACACACACACACACACACACACTCATCACCATACTCTATCTGTCTCTGTTTAACTAACTAGCTTGACTAGTAGAAGTCCAACAAAGCTTCATCTCTTAACCAGGCTAAGACGTCTGGGCGGCTGAAGTAACTCTAGCTGATTTACGGCGGCTGTGACTCTGGAGATAATCGACTCGTCTTTCAGGAGGCTGAGAAAGTTTTCCTGTCTGGCAGATTAGCATCAGCTCGGATCGCCGCAACCTGCCAAACGCTCAAGCGGCGAGTTTGAGTAAACACAGGATTACAGTGCTGTCTCTCCTCACCCAGAACAATGACGAGGAAGAAGAGAAATCCACCGCTCTTCACACACGCCAGTGTCCGGAAAGCAGCTTTACAGAAGAACCCGAAGGTCCGTGACATCCAGTGGAGACGGAAGATGCTGAAGCTCGACGTGGCGTGTTTTAACGCATTTTGACATTTCCATTCCAACTACTTTGATGAACAAAGTCATTTTGGAAGGAAGAACGCATAAGAAAGAAGACTAAGAGATGGCAATAGTTACAAGGATGTGTGGAGAAAAGAAAAAAGACAAGAGAGAGAAGTGGAGATAAATTCACAGTACAAAAAAGAGAGAGAGAGATGGTGATGGGGGGGCGAAATTGAAAAAAAAAAACATCTATCAATCAAAACCAAAAACCTGGTAACTTCTGAAGAAATCAAACCAAGCACTTCACTGACACGTGGAGCACCACTAGGTTCAGTCCTGGGTCCTGTAAAGTTTTACTCGTTTGTGCTTCATTTTTAAACAAAACACGCTGATAAATACTTGCAACTGAGGAGGAGGAGATGGAGATTGACTGAAGAAGTGATTTCGTTTGGCCACGACACGGACCTCAAAAAAAATACTGGAACTTTTCAGGAAAGGTTTTTAAATCGTATTACGGTAATTTGCCGTTTAGAAGCAGGAATGTTTTTCTTTATCACAGAGACGGCTGGATTTAAAGAGCTCCATGTGTCGCGTGAAAAGACGGCGGCTCTCGCCAGCTTTCATCGGGACGCTCTGGCTGCGGATCATTCTGCTCTTGGAATCGAGCGGACGGCGGTGTTTGAGCGCCGTAATCGCTGCAATTTTCCAAACATCTTTAACTTCCGGCCCACAGAAACAAGTCCAGATGGATCCAACTGCACAACTCTCGGCTTCATGTCAGGTTCAGTGTCCAAAACCCTTAACGATGCCAATCACAGGGACTTTAAAGACACACACTCCATCAATCGCTCTCTTTCTCTTTGATTTTCTCTATTTTTTTTCCCTTTCTTGTGCTCTTTCTTTGTTGTTTTATATGCTTTATTCCACATTACTGTTTTTCTTTCACTGCTCAACCTCCTTCTCGTTTTTTCTCTCTCTCAGTCTCTGCACTTTTCTTTTGTTTTTTCTCTCTCTTTCTTTCTTCTCTTTCTGGCATACATTCTTTCTTGTACTCAGTCCTCACACTCTCCTTTTCACTCTTCCACTCATGCTCTTCACACCATTTCCTTTTCTTTTTACACTATACTATATTTTTTGGTCGCTTACATCTCACTCCCCTTTCCACGATCCCTCTCTCTGTCTCTCATGCGTTCACATGTTGTTTTAGTGAGAGGGGAAGTCGACATCAGAGTGTCTGTCTGACTTTCTGTCTTAATGACTGACTGACACTTTTCCAGTGTGGGTCACTTAATTTGTCCTGCAGTCATTGGTGTGTGAGTGGCACTGAGGTCGAGTTATGTGTCTCATCAGCCCTCATCCCCTTCTCTCTCTCTCTCTCTCAGTCACTTGTCTCGCGCTTTCACCCCACCTCTCTCACAATCCCCCCTTTTTTCTCTCTGACTCACTTGTCTCTCTCCCCCTCTTTCTCCCTCTCGTCTCTCTCTCACTTATCTCCCTTCCTCTCTTGCTCTCCCACTCTCACTCACTCGTTTCTCCCACTTTAGATCTGCCTTACTCTTTCACCCTCTCTCTTCTTCCTCTCTCTCACTCACCTGTCTATCTCCCTCTTTCTCCCTCTCTCACACACACACACACACACACACACACACACACACACACACACACACACCCACACACACACTCTTCCTTTCTGACTCACTTGTCTCTCCCTCCGTCTTACTCATCTCTCCCTCTCTCTCTCATTCATCTCTCCTTCTTCACTCATTCACTCTCTCTCTCACTCACTTGTCTTTCTCCCTTTCTCTCTTTCTCTCATTTCATCCACTCGCCTCTCTCTCTCTCTCTCTCTCTCTCTCTCACAGACACACAGTCCCCTCTTTCTCTCTGACTCACTTGTTTCTCTCTCCCTCTTACTCATTCATCTTTCTCTCTCACTCGTCTCTCCCTTTAACTCACAGACTTGTCTCTCTCTCACTCTTTCTTCCTCTCTCTCTCTCTGTGTCTCTCTCTCTCCCTCTCTCTTTCACTCTCTCACTCATTTGCCTCTCTCACACTCCTTCTCTCTTTCTCTCTGACTCACTTGTCTCTCCCCCTCTCCCTCCCTCTCTCTCTCTCTCTCTCTCTCTCTCAGTTTAATGAGTCTCTCTCACCAGGTGTTCGACATGTTCCTGACACCTACCTGTCGCACCCGCACGACCTGTCAACACATTCGTGTTTAATTAACATAATGATCAAAGGGCCGGATAAAGTTTGGCCCCGCGGTAAGAAGCGCCGCTAATTATTTAGCATTAAGGTTAGACGGTCTCGTGTGTCGATGACGACTTCAGAAATGTTGATTGTGTGGAGCCGGTTACAGCAGCTCGTCCCCCGCGGCAGCGCGGCTTGACATGAAAACATCACTTTGAATAATGTCTCGTGACGCCACAGGTACATCCGGCGGAGGAGAGCGCTTCACCTCAGCATCCGCGGCGGAAATCAGCGGCGGCACCTGAGGAGCTCGCGCCATGATGCAACACTTCACTCTCTTCTGCACGTGAACCTGAAGGTTTGAGTTTGGGATTCGTTTTTTCCTTTGTGCGTCACAGATCACAGAAAGTACAACACTCGCTTAGTCTGTCACGCTTCAGTTTGCTCTTCCTCTCTCCATCTTTGTCTTTACTTCCCTCTTTTAATTTTTGTCTATCTTCTTGACTCCCCGTGTCTTCTCTATTTTCTCTACCTCTCATTTTCTTTTTATTTTGGTGGCTTTAAAAAAATTTTGAACACTAACTAATGGACTTTTTTCTTTTTAAAGACTTTTTTCCCCCTAATTTGCATAGCGACTTTGCATTGGCCTCGGACTAAGAAAAGCGATATATAAATAAACTTGAGCTTGAAATCAAAATGTTATTGATTAAATAAAAAGGTTTCTGTTTTTTTTTCTCTCTTTTTCGTCTTTCACTCTTCTCCATTAATTTCTTTCTTTCTTTTTTGTCTCTCCATCTTCCTGTCTTTCCCTCAGTTTCCATCAATTACCTTTCTCTTGCTTTTCTTCTTCCATTTTCACTTCGGTTTGATCTTCCTCTCTTTGTTTTTCTCTCCACCTCTGTCTTTTCTTCCCTCTCTTAATGTTTCTCTTTCTTTTGACTCCCTGTGTCTTTCCTATTTTCTCTTCCTCTCATTTTCTTTTTTATTCCTCTGATTTCTTTAAAACATTTTGTTGGCTTTAAAATAAAACATTGAACACAGTTTTATTTTTAAAATTTTCTTTAAGACTATTTTCTTTTTAAAGACCCCCCCCCCTAATTAGCATAGCAACTTTGCGTTGGTCTCGGACTAAGAAATGCGCTGTATAAATAAACTTGAACTTGAAATGACAATGTTGTTGATTAAATATAAAGATTTCTGTTTTTTCTTTACTTTCTTCTTTCACTCTTCTCCATTTCTTTCTTCCTCTTTTGTCTCTCCATCTTCCTGTCATTCCCTCTGCTTCCATCGATTATCTCACTCTTCCTTTTCCTCTTTCCATTTTATGCAGTCTTTCTTCAGCTCTGTCTTTCGTTTCCTCTCATCCTTTCCTCTCTCTTGATTCCTTCAGTTTCTTCTCCATTTCAACAAAAGAATATTTGTAAGTTGACCTGATAAAGTTGAACAGTAAATAAAACCATAATCGTCAAACGTATAATCTGTTCCACATTTAAACTATACGGTAAATGCAAAAATCGCACATTTTACTAGAACGGAACTAGAACTGCTTTTTCCCGGGGTCATGTGACTCTATGTTCTCTATGTACGGGTCACGTGTTGAGCTCTAGTGACCCCGTGACCTTGTGACCTTTTCCACCGAACAAGAGAAGCTGTTGTTTCCTGTGACCTGACATGATCCCGGGCCGCAGACGGGAATCTCTTACTGAGGAATACTGAGGCTGCTTTGTACGGGATCGACCCTTCCCAGGAACGCCAGCGTCATGTGACAGAAGAGGTCACCTCGAGATGACATCATCAGCATAGGTTTGTCAGCGACATGACAGATTGCTTCTCTCTCTCTTTCTCTCTGTCTCTTCTTCATCTTCCCCTTGTTGCTCCGCCATCTCATCATTCTTTTTCTCTTCCATCACACCACATTTCTCTTTCCCTGTTTTTTTTTCCTATCCCTATACCCATTCCTCTCACTCTGATTCTCGCATGCATCTCATTCAAATTTTTCTCCTCTTTCTCTTTCTCCTCTCTTCTTATTTTCTCTCCATCACTCTCTCCCATGTGAGCGAGATTGTAGTGCCCTGCTTTTAACCATCTTTCTGTCATTCTCTCTCTCTCTCTCTCTCTCTCTCTCTCTCTCTCTCTCTCTCTCTCTCTTTCTGTCTCTGTCACCCATCACTCTCTCCCTCGTCTCTTTTGCATGTCTGTCTGTCTCACACATCTCTCTCTCTCTCTCTCTCTCTCTCTTCCCGTCTCTGTCACCCATCACTCTCTTCCCGTGTCTCTCTTTCTCTCTCTCTCTTTCTGTCTCTGTCACCCATCACTCTCTCCCTCGTCTCTTTTGCATGTCTGTCTGTTTCACACATCTCTCTCTCTCTCTCTCTCTTCCCGTCTCTGTCACCCATCACTCTCTCCCCGTCTCTCTCTCTCTCTCTCTCTCTCTGTCACCCATCACTCTCTCCCCGTCTCTCTTTCTCTCTCCGTCTCTCTCTCTCTCCCCGTCTCTCTCTCTCTCTTCCCGTCTCTGTCACCCATCACTCTCTCCCTCGTCTCTTTTGCATGTCTGTCTGTCTCACACATCTCTCTCTCTCTCTCTCTCTCTCTCTCTCTCTCTCTCTCTTTCTCTGTCTCTGTCACCCATCACTCTCTCTCTCTCTCAGGCAGCTGTGAGGGCCGCTGGTGTGTTGATGAATGGTGCTTGACCTCGAGTGGTTTCAGCAGAGACTCAGAAGAAGCGTGTGGTATTTACAGCGGATCCGGCGTCAGCGCTAAATGAAGATTAAACGCTGTCCGGCGCTGCGCTGTGAGCTGTTTATTGTAATGGGCTTGAACCTTCATTCAGGGCGGCCGCTTCACTCCCACTCGCTCCCCATTGTTAAAATCGCTGCTTTGTGATGTGATTAATTACACCGGCACTTCTGGCTGGATTAGCAATTAGCAGTTAGCAGTGAGACGTCAGCGTGATGTGAAGCTGATGGACGAGACGCAATAGCAGCTCGCCGTTCATTAATCCTCCGTGTAAATATTACCACTTAAAGTCAAATACACTATGTCATTCATATCATTTAATGTGTAAATACAAACCAACGGCCGTGAAAAGCAAGTCGTACACAATCGCACTACTTTATAATCGCATAATTTAAATGAAAAGCTGGAAATTATTACCACATCTCTTCTCTTTCTCATCTCTTCTCATCACAATCTCTCTCTTTTATTCGGCCTCTCTCGCTCGGCTTCTCTTGTTCTTTTCGCTTTTTCTGTCTTTTTAATTGTTTCACTCTATTTCTCTCTTTCGATCAATCTGTTTTTCTCTCCTTCTCTGTGTTTCTCTTTCTCACTTTATTGCTCTCTCTTTTTCTGTCTTTCTCACACTATTTCACTCTTCTATTGCTCACTTCTCTTTTCACTCTCTCTTTCTCTAACTCTCTGTTTCTCTTTTTAGCTTTTAGTTTTTCTCTTTCACTCACTCCTCTCACTCTTTTTAATGCTTGTCTTTTTCGCAGTTTTCTGTTGTTCTCTCTGTTTATCTCTCTATCATTCTCTGTCTCACTCAGACGGACACAACACACAAACACTCACACACACACACACACACACACACACACACACACACACACTTTCGATCTGAAGCATACACACTCACACACTACCATTATGAGCACTCTCACATACACCAACACTTAAAAGTCGAATCATTTGTATAATATTCTAATGCTATAATAATTCAAACACACTTTCAGACGGACACTCACACACCCTCAGGCGAACACACACACACACACACACACACATCTGCACTGGAGTGTGCTGCTGTTAAACCTCTGGGTGCAGAAGCTGTTAGCGCTTCCTGATGATAGTAGGCAAACATTAACATAATAATTAGTGTCTTGTAATTGTTTCATTAAAACCAGTTGTTCCATTTCTCCTCCTGTTTTCCCAGAAGACGAGCGGAATTTGGACGGCAGCCAGAGGGAGTGCGACCGTTCCATCCGCCACACGCTTTATTCTCTCTCTCCTCCCGAACGCCTTTGACATGAAGCCGCTGAGTCGTTTACAGCAACACAGTCCCAGTGAAGCGCACAACACAGTTACACAGCCGCACACAGCACAGCTCAACCTAGAGGCCTTCAGACAACTCGCTGTGTGTGTGTGTGTGTGTGTGTGTGTGTGTTAATGAGAAATAAGAAATGGAACGGCACAATTTTGAATAAAGCAGCTCCAACTTTCAAGTCATTAACAGCACACATCATTTACAGTGCGTCATTTACGACAGGTCATTTACAACACACATCACTCACAACACACATCATTGACAACACACGCCATTCACGACACACATCATTTACGTCACGTGGTTCATAAGACACGTCCCACCACACGTCATTCCCGACACACATCACTACCCACATCATTTACAACGCGTTATTCACAACACGTCATTTACGACACATGACATTCACAAAATTCATGTCACTAACGACATTTGTCATTTACTGCACACGTGACTCTCGACACTTGCCATTCACTACACTACACATTGACAACAAACGACATTCACGACACACATCATTTACGTCACGTCACGTCACACCACACGTCATTCACGACACACGTCACAACACGTATAATTTATGACGCATCAGTGAGGACACACATTATTCACGACACGTCAATCATGACTCACGACACGCCATTCACGATGCATCACACCACACGTCATTCACGACACACGTCACAACACGCATCAATCACGACACACATCATTCACCACCCAGGTCATTCATGACACACATCATTCACGACACACGTAATTTACAACACATAATTCACGACACACTTGAGTATTTGAATGTTTTTTTTGTTTTCAAATTTTCTGGACCAATCATGAAGAGTTGATTTTTCCATTTTTGGTTTTAATTGCACAGAAATTGAAAATGATCACACTTTGTAGTGAGATCTGACATGTGATTTGCTTGATGTTCATTTCTTGTTCCATTCTTGATGGTCTCCCACACACTTGTTATAATATATTTAAATAAATAATAATTGTTTAGGGTATGTATTAGGGTATGATTCTCAAAAAAAAAACAAAGTACCGATCAACAGCAGAAAACTATTTTGAGCTTCAAAAAGCCACATTTTGGCTCAACTGAACTGAATTACTGTAGCTGGAAGTGTGAAAGTTTCCCAACGCAAGGTTTGTGACGCAATATAGTGTGCGCGACGCTTACTGTAATTAGCCGCTACGTGCTAGCGAGTCTCACGCATGCATGTAGTTTAATGGCACGAGTGGTTCGCTCTTATTCCTGTCTTCTGAAGATCAGTCTGGCTCTACCAACCGGTTTTAATCACAGTGAATCAAATGAAGACCAATCGTAAACACATCACAGATGATTTAGTGTGTGTGTGTGTGTGTGTGTGTGTGTGTGTGTGTGTGTGTGTGTGTGTGAACTCTTTCCAACTCCTAAAAGATTGATTCGCATCCAGTGGAGACAAACACGCGCCGTCTTGTCGTCAATGTTTCATGCCGCTTATTGAATTCTGAAAGGAGGGCAATTTTGGCGCCAAAATGTGCAGTCTGGAGGTTAGCGAACACAAATAAGCAAATGAACATGTGAAATATGGATGCGTTTGTTTGTTTGTGTGTGTGTTTGTTGGTGTTTATTTGCCAGCGCGTGTCCTAGAAAACCTCCCCAAAGAGTGATTGAAACTTATGCGCCGCAATTAACTCCCCGAGCCGCGTCGATAAATCAACATGGCGGCTTCCGCCCATAGAGACGATATATACACACGTCCTTTAGAAAATTATTTTTCATTCTTCATTCGCGACTCCTCTGACAAATAGACTCAATTTTCTCTTCATTGTGCGGGAAGGGGGAACGCAGACGTTTGGAGCACGGCCCCTTTTGCTCCTTCTCTGTCACATCAATCCCATGTTAAATTCAGATTATAATCTTGCTTTGATGGGCTGGAATGACGCGCACGCGCGGGAGAGAGCGGCGTCTGTAATAGTGGTTCTTGTGATCGTGCGCGCGCATTGTTGTCTGCTGAAGAGCCTCCAAACATCTTCAAAAGAAGCGACTGCTTTACATATTCATGCCGCTATCTGCATTTCTCTCAATATGCGAGTTAGTTCTCACGAACGCCGGCGATAATACTAATCCTGTTTATGTTTGCGCTCTGTGTTATTGCACCTCGTGAAATACCGCCGCTTTAAT
>CM051495.1:31328304-31347538 GCA_028031935.1 Paedocypris micromegethes | reverse complement strand
CTCTCTCTCTCTCTCTTTCTTACACACACTCAATCTAACTCTCACTCTCTCTAACACACACTCGATTTAACTCTCTCTCTCTCTCTCACACACACACTTACACACACTCAATCAATCCAACTCTCTCACTTTCTCTCGAACACACACTAACCCTCTCTCTTCTCTCACTAACACACACTCACTCTAACTCTCTCTCTCTCTCTCTCTCTCTCTTACACACACTCAATCCAACTCTCTCACTTTCTAACACACACTAACCCTCTCTCTTCTCTCACTAACACACACACACTCACTCTAACTCTCTCTCTCTCTCTCTCTTTCTTACACACACTGAATCGAACTCTCTCTCTAACACACTGATTCTAACTCTCTCTAACACACACTGAATCTAACTCTCTAACACGTTCAATCTAATACACACTCTCTCTCTCTTTCTCACACACACCACACACACACACTCAATATTACTCTCTCTCTCTAACACACACTGAATCGAACTCTCTCTAACACAAACTACCACCCCCCCTCTCCCTAACACACTCAATCTAACTCTATCTCTAGAACTCACTTGCTCTCTCTCTTTCTCAAGTCTCTCTCTCTAACACACACACACTCTAACTCTCTCTAGCACACACACACACACACAAACCATTCTCCTTCTCTAACATACACTTTCTCTCTCTGAAACACATTCTATGACTGTTTCACTCTGTATTGCTTTACATCAGACTCTCTCTCTCTCTTTCTCTCTCTAACACTCACTCTCTCTCTTTCTCTCTCTGTGTAGCTGACTCACACTTACTCTAACACTCTGTCTCTCTCACTCTTTCTCTTCACATTTGTGTCCTTGGTTGCCCATGACTTTCTGCAGAATCATCATCTTCTTCTTCTCCGCTCTTGCTCTTCATCATCTTCTCTGTGCCGGGTCCGCGCGAGCGAGTCCCGACAGGCCCGGGGTGGATCGGATCAGCGCGTCCGGGTTGGGTCTGATCCAATCACTCACCTTCCCGTCTCTCACTCAGTTTGATTCCCGTTTCCGGCCTCCGTCTCCATCCTTACCTCCCGCTTCCGCACTAATCAGACGCGCTGGCAGGTGTCGCCTCCTCCGGGCTCTCGCGCTTCTTCTGTGGGCACGTTGGGCATCAGCAGAAATGAGGCTTCGCACCTAATCACTTCAGCCCGGCTCTTCAGACGCCACCAGTAATGACCAATCTCTTCATCCTCGCCGGAAAGACGAAGGCGCTCGTGCATCGACAGGCAGGTATTTCGCAGCCATTTTCATCAGCACCACTCCAGTTTCCTAAAGAACCACAAACGCGCGGAAACTCGTGACACTTGCGAAGATTCACCGGCGATAGGAAAGTTTTCACGAGGACAGAAATCGTCTTCTTTGAAAAATCAATCTCTCAATTCGTCTTTTATTTGTGTTGGTCTGGGTTTTTTTTAACTGAAATTGTCTGTCATCCCCTTTCTCTTATTTTTCCTCGTTTGTCTTTTCATCCTTTTTCTGGTCCGTCTTACAAGTTGTTTTTTTTGTTTTTATCCATATCCATATGAAAAAGGATGGTTTTTTTAATCCATGTTCATAGGAAAACATCCATATTTTCTTCTTTCTTTCTTTCCCTTCAATCTCTTTGCCTCTTTTTAATATATTTTTAACCTTATATATAAACACTCTTATATGAATCTGGTTATATCCATCACTTTTTTGTAAAGTGTTTTTCTTGTATCCATTTCTCTCTCTTTATTTCTTTTCATTCTGTCAATATTTCCTCTAATGGCAATTTAACATTCTTTGCTTTTTTTTCTCAATGTTTGTTCATCCTTCTTTGTTTTTTGCTGAGATTATTATAATTTTTTTTTTTACAAATGTACTAATTGGAATTCTGCATAAAATCAAATTTTTACGAAAAATAAACTTTTTCCCCCTTCATTCTTACAAGTGACTTAAAAAAAGCCCGACCACTTTGTAGTAAAAGCAAGTGAACTGGCAGATTACTCAGAAACTCTGAGTTAATTACGATTTTCCCGTTAAAAACAGACGAGCCCTCCCGAACTTTCCTTCCCGGACTTGTGATCTGTAATTTAGCCGGCGTGTTGGAAGAATTAAGCGGTTTGACAGATTAATAATTCGATTATGAGGACGGAGGACTCAAAGAGAACGCGGATCACGTGATGTTTTCAGCTTAAACTCTCTCCTGAGATTCATTAGACTGTGTGAAATCTGCTTTCTTAATGATTCCCTTCATCCTGTTTGTTGAAGTCGCCGCTCTTTGTGCGATTAGATGCTCAGA
This sequence comes from Paedocypris micromegethes, assembly GCA_028031935.1. Taxonomy (NCBI): domain Eukaryota; kingdom Metazoa; phylum Chordata; class Actinopteri; order Cypriniformes; genus Paedocypris; species Paedocypris micromegethes. The sequence goes on along the minus strand of CM051495.1, from coordinate 31,345,244 downwards.
ATGTGGATTTGAAGACGCCAGGCATGAAAGAGATGCAGAGGTGCTTTAATGGAACCCGGAAGTGTGTGTGGGGGTCTTAGAACGAGCCGCGGCGGACCCTGGTTTACATCACACACAAAAAAAAACCCGCCGTCAAAGAAACAATTAAAGTAATCGCCCCCGGAAAGCGGAAAGTTTTGCGTTTAATGTCTGATGGTGATCAGGAGCCGAGGTGCGCGCGCTCACAACTTGCCGCTGAAATACAATTTCGTTTAAAAGCTGATTAAAGTGTTTCTTCAGACGAGTGAATTTCATATTTGCATGAAATATGAGCTTTACAATAAAGTAAAATTTACAATGAATGTCTCTCTCTTCCTCTATCAGTTCTCTCTCTTCCTCTGTAATTTCTCTCTCTGTCTCTCACGCTCTCTCTCTCTCCATTCTCTGTATTTTTTATCTTACTTTTCCTCCATACAACTCTTTCGCTCTCCACTCATCCTCTCCCTCTCTTCCTCCCTCTCTGCCCTGTCTGTTTATTTCCGTCTATTTGTTTCCCTCTATCTGCTCTCTCTCTCCCTCTATCATTTCTTTCTCTGTCTTTCCTTCTATCCCCTCTCCCCTTTTTCTCTATCCCTCTACACCCCACCTCTATTCTATCTCTCTTTCTCACTCTATCGTTTCATTCTCTCTACTCTTCCTCTTTATCTCTCCTCTCCCTCTCTGTATTATCATACCTTTCCTCTACACAACTCTTCTGCTCTCCACTCATCCCCTGTCTCTCATCCTCCCTATCTACCGTCTTTTTATCAGTCTTTTTCTCTCCATCTATCCTTTCACTCTCTTCTCTCTGTCTCCCTCTCTCTCTAGCCTTTCTCTCTTCGTCACTCTCCTTTCTGTCTGTATTTTTGATTCTTAGTTTTCCAACTCTTCCGCTCTCCACTCATCCTCCCTCTCTACCCTGTCTGTTTTCTCAGTCTATTTGTCTCCCTCTATCCTTTCACCATCTTCTCTCTCTTTCTCTCTCTCCCCTTTTTCTGTCTGTCTCTCTTGCGACCCCTGTGACCCCCCCCTCTCTTTAAGTCTCTTTCTCTCCTATCAGACTTTTCCTTTCTTTATTATTCCCCCTCTATTATTCTTTTTCTCCTTCACTCTGTTTTTCCTCTCCCTGTCTGTTTTTTTTTCTCTCTTTATTGACAAAGTTTATTTATTTAACTCCTCTCTCCACTCATCCCCGTCTGTCTTCCTCTGTCTCGTTTTGTTTCCCATTCGATACTCTCTCTCTTTCTCCCCCCTTGTGTGTTTGCAGAGATACTTGTTGATTTCACCACATCAGATGAAGCTTTGGAGAAAACAGACATGATCCGGCCAAACCCCCGGGCCCTGGAGGACACTTACGGGCCCCGTGTGAGCGGGCGAGCGAGAGAGCGAGCGAGGGAGTCTGCGCAGTTCAAGCCCCCTCCAAGAGGCGCAATCAGACGGCGGGATGAAAAGGCTGATTTTCTGCGAATTAGCATGATAAGCGGGAACACAAAATCAATCCGCGTCCTTGTGAGGCCGCAGCTGATTGCTTTGAACTGTCAAGAAATGGCAGAATCAAATGGAAAGTGCTGGAGGTTACAGGACTGATTTGCTGAAGAGGAGATGGCTAGAGCTATTGACACAGCTCTTGAGACAATAATTGGGTTATCAGAGAGGAACAGTTCAAGGACCACAGGGGTTTGGGCTTATTTGCATTAGATTTCCAGGCCGCCGCGCCAACGCCGCCATTATCCGCGCAAAGTTTGACATCGTGCCGAAACATTTGATTTTCGAACTTCAGAGCGGAAAACTTCCACCTCGCGTGGAAATGCCTTCACTCCCCTCCTTTATTCCTCTTCTTCTCTTTCGTTACACTCTAATATATTCACGTATTTTTTTGCTTAATATATTTATTTATTCGTTTTCACAATTAAATGCGGTGGAGCTGGTAATGAATGCAGATGAGAGCCAGAGCAACTCTTACTATATTCCTCTAGCTTTTCATCTCTTTACTGCATTTTCTTCTTTCTCACTCTCTCTCTCTCTGAAACACACACAGTCTTTTTAACTCGTCTTTTTCTCTCTCTTGCACACACACACACACACACACACACACACTAACACAATTTCCCTCTCTGTCTCCATCTCTCTTTCTCTGTCTCTCTCTCTCTTTACTTTCTTTTCACCCTTTCTAACATTTTTGTCCTTTTTCTCTCAACTTTTTTCAGATCTGGTTTGTGTCTTTTTTCACCTCTTTCTTCCTTTGCTTCATTTATTCACATAGTTCTCCCTTTTTCTTCTCATCCCACATTTTCAAAATGCATTTCATCTTCTCCTTTTAGCCTCTGAAAAGCTTTGCTAAAATGTCCTTGTCAGGGCAACTTAAAATTGTGATACTTCTAAAAAATATGTTTTCCTAAATATATATTTATTTTACTTTCTTTTTTACTAATACAATGTGGAAATTGAATATTTTAATCTAGTAAAATATTAAACAACTAGTAATAAATTATAATACAAATATTTCAGTGTATAAATATTTAGTGTAAATATTTTTCTAGCATATGTTGAACTAAGATGAGAAGAACCTTTTTTTTTTGTCACTTAACTTTATTCTTAATTTCTTAATAAAAATTGTCATGTGACACAGCAGAGCCAATTAGATCCACTGTTTGATGATTGACAAACTGTGGAGTAATTCCTCCATTTTAATTCGCCATTCAATGACTATAATTGAGCTTGACAAACTAAAAATAATGCGTTCAGGACGAAAGTTTGGAAAAAAGTTGAGGTTGTAAATTTCACTCCACACTTTAAAGCGTTGGACTTTGTCAGTCGTTTTTCCCCGTCTACGTTGAGGAACGAGACACAAACTCATCAGTTCAAACACGAGCGCTTGCAAAATAAACCCATGATGCCAATTTACACCAGCGTCCAGTCGGAACTCGCCCGAGCCCTTACTTCAGCACGCAGAAGTGCTAACAATAGACGAATTAAAGGTTACGACAGATATGATGAATGTCACGGCAAAACAAATTACAGAGCCGGGCGTCGTAATGAAGCCGTGAGCGAACAGTCAATAATTAGCCGCGCGACACTAGCGGCGTTTTTGCTTACGACTCGCCGCCTCATTTTTCACTCGTTTAATTGCGCAGGTTACGTTTCCCGCAACGACACGACGACGCTCGGCCTCGGCTCCTCTTCCTCCGCTGAAGGTGAACGGTCCCAATCCGAATCGTCCCTCTCCTCGCCGACGCAGAAAGTTTTGCGCTAATTAGTCGCCAGACAGTTTGCGAGATGGAGAGGCTGTTTTAACTTTGACTTTGGAGTCTGACTCTCTCTTGGTTCGCTGCGTTTCTGTAACTTTTGTGTTTAATGTTTGCTTGGATTTATGCATGTGGGAGTTTCACTTTGATGCTCGAAACGGAAAACGTTAAAAAAAAAAAAACCTCCCAATCGCGCGTGACGTGCTACCAGGACCTGACAGAAAGAGAAATATTCACACAAATAAGACATCAAAGATAGATTTGAGAATTAAAATATGCGCCTGGAAATTATTCCGACTGCTGTGGGAAAGAGGAGAGGAAAATATTCCCCAGAAGTGTCCGACTGGAAGACATCAAAAATCATCCCACCGATCGGCGCGGGAAAAGCCCCTCTCCGGTCTCGCGTTCCAGTGATTCCCTCACGTCAGGGAGTTAAAATCACACGAGATCCTCTGATTCCTCTTTTGTTCCGGAAGGTTCCTGGGAGGAGTGACGCTTTTCTGCCGAGTTTCAGCAGAACATATCTTCACGTAAATTTCAGTATGTTACAAAATAAGACAGAATTTGACAGTTTGCGAATAATCTTTGCGATTGCGTGTGCGATGTGTTAGACGCGCAAGTGTGTCGATATTCCAACGCCAATACAGAAGTTTGGTTTAAGTTCGCCTGAGCACGCAGAAACGGACACGACTCAAAACAAACACAAGGTCAGCCAATCAGCGTTAGTGGGAGGGGCTACAATATGCTCGTAAACTTTTTGCTCTAAAGGGCCAAATGTGATAAAGTGAAGGTTTGTGGAATGTTGATTGTGGACATTTCTCCACAAATGTTGCTGGTTCATGAAAATGAACACTGTTAAAACACTATTTACATGTATTTGTTTCAATTGGAAATGGAAATGAATTTCATTGTGAATCAGATTCAAAACGATTCATCAAACCGGTGACTTTCAAATGTATTGCAAATGCCATGGTTGTGCATTTTCAAGTTTTTAAGTCACTCTGAAGTCCAAACTTCCATGAAAATTTTCTTTTTTTTTTTAAATAACAATTTTGGTACGCACGTGCTAACCGGATGCAATTATGGATTATTTGAGTGAGCGGGCCAGTAAAATATGAAGACAAGGACTTTCGCACACACGAACACAAACATACTCTCTCATACAAACCAAATGATTTAATTGTTCAGTGCATATGTAAAGTGCTTTTCACAGTTACAACTGTCTCAAAGCCGCCGTGTGAAAATGTAAAAATAGAATATTGTTGCGTTCTCTCCATTGTGCGTGGGTAATTACGGCTATGTTGTTTCCTTATGTCCTTACTTATATACTTAAAAAAAAGTATATACGAATTTCCTTTTCACAATTTAATTGTGTGAGTGAGTGTGTGTGTGTGTGTGTGTCTATCCAACTCCTCAAACCCCAATAAAGTAAACACTATCAGTAAATAAACACATGGAATAGTTTTAAACACGTTTACATAGAATTAAAACATCTGACCGTGAGGCGTTTAAACCACCAGCTGAAGGACAAACGTCACCGCGCGTCGTGTGGATCAAATCTTCCGGAAGAAGGTGACGCGCGGAATCTCGGCGTCTTTGGAGCTTTTCTGGGTTTGGAGCCCGTGTGACGCTCGCGTTAAGTGCCTCAGATCGGCGGCGCGGCCCATCTCGGCTAATTAGCACTTTGAAAGATAAAAGCAGTTTATTAAATCAATCAGAGCGCTGTCTGTTTGTGAGTCCCGGCAGATAAGCTCATTTGCATACTAACGTGGCGCTGTAACCCAAATACACGGACAGCGCGCAGACGTCAAACTTTCATGGCCTGTTTACTTCATGAAACCACGAACGGAGGAGTAAATATAAGAGGAGAGAGAACCAGACGCGATGACGGTGCGTGTGTGTGTTTTGGAGTAAGATTGAAGTGTGTTTGTGTGTGTTGTTTTTTATTTTTTGGGAGAAGAAGCTGTTTAGTGTTTGTGTGCGTCTGAGAGAGGATATGAATTCACTGTGTGTGTGTGTGTGTGTGTGTGTGTGTGTGTGTGTGTGTCGGAGAGAGAGAGAAAGAAAAGAAATACCACTTTGTTATTGCTTTTACGGAATATTATGAACGTGTGTGTGTGTGTGTGTGTGTGTGTGAGTGTGTGTGTGTCTCACTATCACGCTGACTAGCACTTTAGTCACTGCACTGTTCACACCTGGTCACTTTTTCTCTGGCTACTGGACACTAACAGAACACTTTTTGGTCACCTTTTCGACACTTTAAACTGGACACCAACACTATCTGGATCACTTTTTTGTATTCATTTTTACCTTTTTTGTTTGTATTTTTATATTCATATGTTTTGTATTTTATTCATATTTCATCATATCATATCTACTGTATTTTATTGTGTTTCTACAATATTCCTAATACATGTTATTGTATGCATCCCCCTCTCCGGTCGCTATGTTTAAATGCAGGACGATCAAATTCCACATTTGGACGTTTTGGAATTTGTTTGTGTTCGAATGTTTTAGGTTTCCATTGGAGTGTTTGTTAGTGTTGGACACTGGCTGTTTATTATTTGTGTGTGTTTGTTGCTTGTGCAGTGTTTTTATTAGTGTGAGAAGTAGGTGTTTGTTTGTGTGTGTGTGTGTTGTTTGTGCATCCTTGAGAAAGGTTGAAGTGCATTTGTTTAATGTGTGTGTGTGTGTGTGTGTGTGTGGGTGTGTGTGCACGTATGATGAAAAAATTAAACTGTGTTTGAATCTTTTTATAGGTTTAGCAAAAAAAAGGCATGTTTTTATTTTTTGGTGTGTGTGTTTGAGTGTTTTGTTTGTTGATTGTGCGGTGTACGAGAGAGATTAGTGGGTTTGTTTGTGCGTTTACATGTTTGCGCGTGTGAAGTTAGTATTATTGTGCGTTTGTTTGTAATTGTATATGAGTGTGTGTGTGTGATTAGTTGTGTTTACATGATTTTGAATATTGGTGTTTGCGTAGACATGTAAATGTTGCATTTCCCATCAAAACAAGTTTGTCGACGCTGCATCTGTCTTGATTTGAAGCTCATAACGTACATAAAGCAAGAGAAATCCGCGGCGTGATGAACACACACACACACGCAGCCACGGGCGACACGTCAAACACACGACTACTGTAATATTCATCAGCCTCATTTGTTTGTTTCAGCAAAGTTTTTATTTCACAGATTTGTCTCTCGTGCCTCCGAGACACCGAGGCGTGTTATGAGGCCGCTGTCGGACGCTTCTGCGTTCCTGTGAAGCCGCTGATCCGTCCGGAGGAACTTCAGACGCGTTTGGGATTAGATTCGATTACAGTGTGTGTTCTCATTATTCTGAAGCCACGGCGACACTGGAGTGTCAGCAGCTCGCTCATGGAGCCGATGCTCGCAACATCCTGGGCTGTGGGTTCAATTCCCCGGGGTGCTTCAGAGATTCCAGATTATTCTTCTGAAACACAAAGGCCTAAAAAATAATTGGCCTTTTCTTTCCGACTGCTCACCTTCACTTGACCATCAACTTTACTTTCAACTTCAGTTTAATCGCTCTTTTCACTGTGATCTTTTTAATGTTCACAATACTCTTATATATATTTTTTAATCTGCATGCATTCTTGATGAATTAGTTTATTTCCGCAATTGCCTCCATTAACAAATGTATAAAAACATTATTTCCTGTAATTGCCTCAATGAACAAATAAAAAAAAAAAGTTCATTACGACAACTAAATTATTTACAAAAATTTAAACTAATTTGTAAACTTCTCTATAATGCATTTAGAATATGTGTTTGTTTTGAATTGTGCATAAATAGTTTAGAATTTAATAAAACAGAAACATGTCAACGTAAACTAATTAAACGAAATATTACATTGGTATGAAACATCCATGTCAAAGACAAATGAAACAGTTCCTTTAAGAAGAACCCTTTCTTAAATCTGAATCGATTAAAATAGCTTAACTTCAGATTTGGTGTGTGTTCTTATTTCAGAAAGAGAACGCTGTGACTCCTGAGCACTTTTTTCCCCCCTCTTCGTTTATTTGTTCAGAAGCCGCGGAAAGATGTCGTTCTCCGCGCAAGATCCCAACTTTGACAGAACGGAATAACGACATTCCGTCTTCCTCATTAACCTCGGAAAAACAGCACAAACCCAAGAAATCTCTCTTTATTACTCCCGAATCTGCATGTTTCATCAGGACCACACTCATTAAACCCCTTCAGAGTGACCAATCAGACGCCTAATAGCTGGATGACATCACGGCGTGAGGGACAGGCCGTAATGAACCCGCGGCTCCTCCGCTTTAATTGCTGAAGGCCGCAACAGCAGCTCAGCTTTTCACGCTCTGAAACACTTGTGCGACTATCAAACACTGTGTGTGTGTGTGTGTAGTTGCAAAAAAACACAACCAGGCCAATTAAACATCCAACACACTTGCAAAAAGCCATCGGACATTTCTCTCCCTCTGCCACAGCACAAACAAGTAAAAAAATATATATCATCTTATATTCAGTAACCAAATACTTAAAATACAGTCCTGAAAGAAAAAAAAAACATGCCATCTGATCTCAGAAGTCAAGCCACAAACATCACGTTTTGAACAAACATCATTAAAACTTCATCCTTGTTGCGGGAGAGGAATGAAGTGAGACAATCTGCGGCAGAAATGTGGCCTCCGCAATTAAAGGGGTTTGTAAAAAAAATAGGAAATGAGTCGGTAAAAAAATTCTGTATACCTGTTGCTGTCAATATGTAAAAAAAAAGTGTGAAATGGCCAGACAGAATGCAACTCAGATTTCACACATTGCCTAGGCATTCTATACAATTTGTCAAAAAAGCTAATCGTCGGAGTGTCAAATGTGATGTTTTTGTCCGTTATGCCTAAAAATGTGAAAGAATAAAAAGAAAATCATCGAGAAGCGCGGAACCAGAAGCCAATCGCCATCCGAGATTAAAACAACGCATTGAGAAAGAAGTCGCAACACTTCTTATTCTTTCGTTATCCCCAATAGCCAATTTCGGTTTGTGTTCATACATTTTGAGATGTTTGGATCAAAATTGTTTCTGGACATTTCACAATTGACATGAAATGCAACCATTACTTTATAGTTTGCCTGGGCAAAGTATGCAATGTACGCAGACGTTTAAGTTCTGAGCATTTGTAAGGCGCTTTTCACAGTTTTAACTGTCTCAAAGCGCACAAGCATTACAATTTAGAAACGCCGGACATTCACTAGACTTCTCCATATCATTTGCTTTACTTCAGTATTGCTCTAAATTGCCAATGTTTTTAAAATGTCAAGCAGAGGAGTTGCCTTCAGAAAAATTAGTCAAACGTTGCATTTGTCATTTCATCGAGTTCAGCAGCGACCTTTGACCTTTAGCTGGACTGAAGGTCAAACTAAAATGATCAAGTGGCACAGAAACACCCTTAGAAATGCAAATCATGCCTGAAATCTCTTAAGTGCAAGAAAAGCCATGAATTCAGATGTATGCGAGTTGAGAATTCGGCTTTATTTGGGCGTCCCGTGGCGTGACGGCACTTTGTTCTTTTATTAATGATGTAAACCGTGACGACAGTGCAAGAAATGAGAGCAGCACACACACTCGCCTCTATTGACAATTATCTGAATATGCAAATACCATAGCAAATTAATCATTTTTTTTGGAAGGTAGGGGGGTTCTGTCAAAATAATCCAGGGAAAATTTAAATCATAAACTAGTATAATGTCTAGTTCTGGTTTTCTAAATTAAAGTACTATAAAAGTACTAAATTAAAGTACTATAAAAGCATTTAATAAAAATACACTATGTAGCATTTGTTTTGCTGTGTATTAAACTTCATTCTACTCCATTTACACAAATAGTTATATTTTCCTATACTTTCCATTTTTATATTATTCCTGTGCAATACAGCTCCACCTTCATCCTAAAACAAATATTCAAACAGTACTACATACTTTCTACTTTTATTCTATTACTTTCCATTTTTAGATTTTCTTAAATCTTGGTTTGTAACATATAGCAACACCAATCCAAAGCTGCAACAATTTTGTTATGTCTGACAATAAAAATGTCTGATTCTGATTCATCTCCGATTCATCGCTAATCATGTGTATTGGTCACATGATTCGTTAGCTTTAGCTGTTTGCTAAAGTACCTGTCATTGTAAATCTCAGTGTTATTCGCTGTTTTCTGAGATAATAATTCGTATTACAACAAACACTCAGGACAATGATGTCATACGCATATTGAAAATGCATTTTTTGTATTGGTTTATGATTTTTTTTCCACGTTGTTTAAAGACACCTGAGTTCTGAGCTCGTGGGCCTTGTTATTATGGCCGCCGCAGTTATTTTAAGTGTGTGTGGTATATTTAACTGCTGTCGCTCTGCCCGGACACAGCATTTCACACGACATGACGGGTTTGTCTGATTTACGCCTCCACGGCGGGTGATAATGAGAATATTAGCGCAGCGGCGGGAAATCAAACACCGCGAACCAGCATGTGCGCGCGAACAATCCGCCGTAATCTGAAATCATCTGTGTGGATTACAACTCTGAAGCGGTTAGAAAATGTGGACTAGGTGTGAAAAACGGTGTGTGTTTTCCCTGCAGGTGTGTGTGTGTGCCGTGTCTGATCGATTGGCCGTAGCGATCGTGTGAATGACCTCAGTGTGTGTGTGTGGTTTAAATCTCAATTACAGCTGTGAAATTACACATTTCGAGTGACGTTGCAGAACGGCGTTTTCCAGTCTTAAAGAGGAAATATCAACACACACCTGCCTGATCACAGCAGGTGTGTGTGCGCGTGCGAGGGTGCGTCACGTGGGAAAGTGTGAGACGTTTGAACTCCACGTGATCTTCACACGTCTCACTCACCTGAGCGACGGCGGAATCAATCGTGGAGAGTTGATCAGGTGTGTGTGTGTGTGTGTGAAGAAGCCCAGAGCAGCTCTGATATCAATCCGCGCATGTCATGAAAGAAGAAAAGTTTCCCCGCTCCGTTTGAAGTTCTCCTCTGTCTCCCAGAAAATCCCGATCGGCAGGTTTGTTTAGGGATTAGACTCGTGGCTTTGATCTGACTTAATGAGACTGATCCGCACCTATGGCTCATTAACTGGCCGGCTGAGTTGCGCTGATCAGAGCCCTGAGCGGTTCTGATCTCAGACAGGTGAGATCCCGGATCAAAGAGCCGCAGGAGATCAATCACAGCCGCCAGAACCGCGTTCAATCCGGCCTGAAGATTCACACACGCGCGCGCTCCAGGACCGACCGACCGCCGCTCCGTGCGCGCCAGTGACGTCACCAACGCGCGAAATTTGAAAGCTGATGTATTGCTGAGCGCTTGTGGCGAACCATATCGAAATTGGTGCTCGATGTACAATACAATTAAAGACATACAAAAAATACAGTAAAAATAAAGATAAAATACAAAAAAATAGCGTTTCTTGAGGTAACAAAAGAAATTGCTTGAAGAAATTTAAAAAAACATTAAAAATAAAAATAAAATACAAAAAAAACTAGCTGGTTCAGGTAAAGAAAAAAATACAATAAAACATTTTTTTAAAAAATAAAGATAAAATACAAAAATAAAACTAGCTGGTAAGGGCTCAAGTGATCCAGCTAACAAACAAATTAAAGTAACCGGATTAAAGTGACCAAGTGTGGACAGTAAAGTGGAAGTAGAAGAGAGTGAGTGATAGTTGCATATAGTGAGTGTTTTTTTGAGAGACGGAGTGAGTGATAGAGTTGGATAATTAAAGCGTGAGTGTGAGAAAGTGACACAGAACGAGTGAAAAGACTGAGAGAGAAAGGGAGAAGTGAGAAAGTGAGCGAGTGCAGCAGTGCTGAACGACTTTATTTCGTTACGTCTTTAAACACTGGTGAAAAGCATTTCAGAGCAGAAAGAAGAAAGAGTTTGTGTCAGAGCCTCGCTGTCTGTTTGGACACACACACACACGCACACACACAGATAATGTTGGTAATGGAGTCAGTGACCTGCGCTGGAGATGAATGTCAAACAAGGTGCTGGAGCTTCTGAGACTCGTGTTTCTTCATGAACCTTCAGAGAAGCAATTCTGCCGTCGTCCGCGCGGCCATTCCTCACATTAACCTTTGACCTCCGGACCACGCGCACCGCCATCACGCTCTCTTCTTTATCACTCTTTCATTTGCCTTTTCTCTTTTTGATTCTTTGCTTCTGAATAATTTCTTTCTCTGTTTGTCGTTTTTTTGGTCTCTTTGTTTTCTCGCATCGTCACTTTCTCCATCTTTTACTTCACTCTTCACACACACGACTACATTCTATAAGCAAACGTACATAATTAGAATCATTGAATTGGACACCACTGACTTTTAAATGTGATGCGATTCAAATGTCCCAAAAACGCTGCCACACACACACACACACTGTTTGTGTTTGTTCAGTGTGTGTGTGTGTGTGTGTGTGTGTGTGTCAATGACAAACTGCTTGTGTGAAATGGGTTTAGACAACAAACACAACAGTCGCGGTGGCCGACAGCATCAAGTCTGCTCTGTTCCTTCAAAGCTCCTTCCTCAGGGAACAACGTGTGTGTGTGAGTGAGTGTGTGTGTGTGTGTGTGTGTGTGTGTGTATAATCGCAGGCGCTTTGAACATAACCCCCAAATGTCTTTGCGCTTCTATGGTGAAAGTGTCTTGAGAGTAAAAGTATAAGTAAAAACTTGTGTGTGTGTGTGTGTGTGTGTGGGATTAGATTTTCTGTGTCTGTTAATTTACTGGCTGTGTTGGGTTTAAATGGTGTGCAAGAGTTTAGATACGTAGATGATCGTGTGTACGTACTGTATTTAATAATAATAATAATAATAATAATAATAATACATTCAATTTTATTCTTTATTTTTTTGTATGTGTGTTGTTGATGGTGTTTAATAACACGTCAATGTGGCGATAAATGTTATGTGTGTCTAGGTGATTTTGTGTGTGTTAAAAAATCAACATAATGAGTTAATGAGATTATAGCGTCTTTGTGTTCGTCTTGAACTAAGAAAAGCACTATATAAGTAAACTTGAACTTGAACTGTGAAACAATTTTTTAAAATTTGAACTTAATTTGCTGCTTAGATGTGTACGCTAGATGAGTGTGTGTAGGTGATGATGTATGTTAAATGTGTGTGTTTAAGAAGACTGTGTGTGTGTGTGTGTGTGTGTGTGTGTGTGTCAATGTATATTTACATTATAACATAACAAATACTAGGTTATGTGTGATGGCGTGTGGGAGATGTGTGTGTGTGGTGAGGGCTATGTGTGTGTGTGTGTGTAATGCTATGTGTGTGTGTGTGTGTGTGTGTGTGTGTGTGCCCTTTCATCAGTGGTCCTTCATGGAGGATGACTGTGTTCAGTGATGGAGGTGAAGAAGAGACTCTCAACACAAGAGCTTCTCCACCAACTGACACTGAAATAAAAAACACACAAAAAAACACAAACCTCGTATTTTCTGCTCAGCACAAGACTCCTTCCTCACTGCCGTGTCAATAGCGGCCGATGCTAATGAGACCCTCGACACGACCACCCAACCCTCCCCCTGTCAAGGGTCACAGTTTAATCACTGGCTCTCCAGCAGAGAGAGAGAGAGAGAGAGAGAGAGAGAGAGAGAGAGAGAGACTCTCATCTCCGGTCCTGATGCTGAGAGGTTGTCAAATCAGTTTTTTTTTACTCCTCGCTTCAAGTTGTTGAAGCGATTGGAAATGTGATTGAACATGAAGGAGCACATACGCACATTACGCACACACACACACACACACAAAGAAATATAATTTTCTTTGTACTTTTGTTTGAAAGTTTTATACATGTTTTTACATTTCTAAACTTTTTTTAATTAATTATACTTTATTCCCAAATTATGTAGAGTATTATTGATGCTAACGTTTGAACATTCTACAGTAGATTATAGTACCCCATCTGAGAGAGAGAGCGAGAGACTGAGACGTAAAAAACGAGTATTTCAGGGAAGCTTCTTTAAGCAGTTTCTACACACAGGTCAGTGTGTGCGTGTGTGTGTGTGTGTGTGTGTGTGTGTGTGTGTGTGTGTGTTACGTGAGGTGTTCCGGACATGTTGGCAGTCGGTCTCTGATATCACCTTCTCCTGACCGGAATTTCGGCCTTCCCTGTTGAGACTTTTCCATCTGTTTCCTGCAGTGAACACACACTCAGCTTTCACACACTCTTCAGGGAGAGAGGGAAAGAGAGAGAGAGAGAGAGAGGGATGGAGGTCAATCATCTTTTTGGTGCTTCAGCAATACTGTCAGAAATGTTGTGTGTGTGTATGTGTGTGTGTGTGTGTGTGTGTGTGTGTGTGTGTGTGTGTGTGTGTGTACAGAAACAAATGAGTAAGACTGAGAGTACGCAAGTCTCAACAAATTACGGAGTGTGTATGTAAAACAGTTTCAAGCGAGTGTGTGTGTGTGTGTGTGTGGAGTGACAGTGTTTGAGTAAATGTGTGTAATGTGTGTGTTATTTTTTGTTAAAGTAAATTCAACCAAGAAACCAAACTCACTCTTTCTCTTGTCATTCTCTTTCTCTCACTCTCTGTATTATTGTACCTAATAATTGTTAGAGTGTTTCTGAAGGCGTGGCCGGTCCGACACCCCCCGGCCACACACGAGAAACACAGGTGGGCGTCATTAAAAAACACATGAATAATGAATGAAACAAAACCTCAAAGCAGAAGATATTAGTCACTTTAGTAATTAAAAATGGATTTTCTGGTTCAGCCCGATGCTGTACATTATTAAAGCACGATGTAGTTCCAGTCAAAAGCATTTTAATATAAAACAGCCTCTCAGTATGTATGGGGGGAGAGAGAGAGAGAGAGAGAGAGAGAGAGAGAGAGAGAGAGAGAGAGAGAGAGAGAGAGAGAGAGAGAAATTGAGACGGAAAGTGGTAGAGAAAGGGAATATGGAGCAAACAAACATGACTGAGAGAAGCAAAATGTGAAGGCAGTGAACAACAGAAAGATTGAATAAGTGAAAGTGTGTAAGAGATAGAAGAATGGATACAGTGACAGAGAGGGAAAGCTACTGAGAGTGAAGAGTAAAATAGAGAAAAACAAAGAGAGAGAGAAAAGTATGAGAGACAACAAATGAATGAGAGTAAGAGAGAGTTGGAGGAGGTGAGTGAGGTGTAGTGTAGGATGGAATTTAGTAGAGGGAGTGAGAGAGTGAGAAAGAGTGAGAGCAAAAAAGTAAAGAGAGTTAGAGAAGGGAAAGAGAGTGAGGAAAAAAGGGTGAGAGAGATATAGTCAGAAGACAAAAGAAAGAGTGAGGTGTAGTGTTGATTGGGATCTTGTAGATGTAGTGAGAGAGGGCAAAGAGTGAGAGAAAGAGAGGTTACAAAGAGTGAGGGGGTGGGTGAGGTGTAGTGTAGGTTGCGAATTAGTAGAACAAGTGAGAGAGTGCAAAAGAGTGAGAGAGTGAAAGAGGACAAAAAGTGAGTGGGGTGAGTGAGGTGTAGTGTGGAATGGGAGTCTTGTAGAGGGAGAGAATGTGCAAAAGAGTGAGAGAGAGACAGGACAAAAGTGAGGGGGGAGTTAGGTGTAATGTGATTTGGGATTTTGAAGAGGCAGTGATAGAGTGTAAAAGAGTGAGTGAGAGACAGGACAAAAGAGTGAGGGGGTAATGTGGGTTGGGATTTTGTAGAGGGTGTGAGAGAGAGCGAGCAAGTGAGTGAGAGCACAAATTAGAGAAGGGGGATAAGTGAGGTGTAGCGTGGGTTGGGATCTAGTAGAGGGCGGGGTCTAGTTTACTTCACGTTAGATGAAGTAAAGTAATAAATAACTGCTTCATAAATGAACAACACCAGGCGCTAAACTGGTTTGAGACTCGGCGAGTGAAACCCGTCACGTGCGGAGAAATCAAGCATGTCTTCACTCACTCACTCACTCACTCACTCACTCGTCTTCAATAAGTAAGTGACTGATCTCACAAGCTCTGACGTGAGAAACCACTTTCACTACACGGTTCTCCAGCTGAAGCAGAACCTGAGCTGAAGAAATAATTCAGCGCTCATCATTTATTCAGTCTCAACCAGACCAGCAGGTAATGGGCACACACACACACACACACACACACACACACAGGTTCGAATCCCGGTGGGTTTCACAACTTGTCCTTGAATGAGACACTGACCTCCACATGACCCCAGCTTAACGCTGCCCACTGCTCCGGGTGTTTGTGTGTAACTTCACTGGAAGTTTAAATGCTGAGCACAAACACAAATAGTGACAAACTCACCTTTTTCACACTCCACGCACACACACACACACACACGCACACACACACACTCACTTTCTCTAAAACACTTTTTTGCACTCTCCTATTTTTGCTCTTGTTTTTCATTATTATCTTCTTTGCTCCTTTATTATTTCTTTCTCAAAATTGTATAATTTTTGCAGACTCTGTAATTATTTTTCAATATGTTGCACATACACGACATCTGGCTATAGCTGTATGGTTTTTTAGTCTCTCCAATATTGCATCTTTTATTTTCTTACCATTTCTCTTTCTCTCTCTCTCTCCTCAATATTGCGTCTTTTATTTTCTTATCATTTCTCTTTCTCTCTCACACACTCTCTTTCTCTCTCCCCCATATTGTCTCTATAATTTTCTTACTCTCTCCCTCTCTCACACTCACACACACACACACACACACACACACAAACAGACAGAATGCGAGAGAGAAATAGAGTGACTGTCATGATGGCTCTCTATTATTTAGCTGTAATGAGAAGTGTTCAGTCTCTTCAGACTGAAGGTGTGTGTGTGTGTGTGTTCTCACTTCAGTGATCATCCTCCACTGAAAACACCATCATATTCAGACTCGCATTAATGTGCTGCATTTCAATGCTTTTCCATATTAAGGCTGATAGATTCTGTCAGCTGTGTATTAATTGCGGCGGCGCGTCATTGTTTGCCGTTCTGACACCGGCTCAATTACTGACTATTTACAGTTAATTACATTATTCTGAAAGCGCCGGAGAAATTAGATTTATTGTCCGAAAAGAAACATCACAAAAGTTCATCTCCCAGAAGAGAGACGAAGAAATCTCTCTGTGAGCTCTTCATCTCTCTCTCTCTCTCTCTCCTCCATTTTTTCCTTTTTTTTTTTCTTTCTCTCTCGCTCACTCTTTCCCTCTCTTTTTCTTTGTAAGTGATGGAACAGATCTCTCTCTCATACTCTTTCTCAAGAGCCAATATCTTGATTTTTCTTTTTTCCTCATGTGTTTCACTCTTTTGTTTTACCACTCATTCTATTGTGCTCTCTCTCTCCCTCTCTCTCTCTCTCTCTCTCTCTCTCTCTCTCTCTCTCTCTCTCAGGGAGTGTGTGGTCTTATCAGCGGGAGAAAGGCAGGAGTGATGAGTGTGTGTGAAATGTGTCTTGTTTGAAGTGAAACTTCTCATTTAACTCTTTTGTTTTTCAGATCAATGTCACTTTCTTCTACTGATTCTGTTTATCAGCTCGTCCTGTTCCAGCTTCTTTCATTTCCACGTCCGTTTTAAAAAGAGACCACCGTTTTTAAAGTTTAAACGGCATTAATATGATTGTACGGGTGCGTGTGCGTGTGTGTGTGTGTGTGTGTGTGAGAGAGAGAGAGTTTTGATACATTTTACTTGATGTGATTATATGAGTTGGGTGTGTGTG
>CM051495.1:31279527-31310972 GCA_028031935.1 Paedocypris micromegethes | reverse complement strand
CACACACACACACACACACACACACACACACCAGTTCTCTCTCTCTCTCAAACACACGCGCACACAGACTTATCAGTTCACTCTCTCTCTCATACACACACATATCAGTTCAATCTCTCGCTCTCACACACACAAACTCACACATACACACACTCTCTCTCTATCACACACACACACAGACTCTCTAAGTCGCTCACTCAAAGACACACCAGCTTTTGCTCTCTCTCTCTCACACACTCACTCGCCCGCTTGTTCTCTCTCTCTCTCAAATCTGTTCTTTTCTATTTCAACATTTTTTAGTCTCCCTGTTCCCAGTCTTCCTCACCTCTCTCTCTCTCTCAGGGCAGGTTGTGGTTTAATATACACCTGTAGGTGAGCGCACGCTAAAGGATGCTGGGATATTTCTAATTAGGCCTGGGAGATGATGCTTCAAAGTCTCCTCCGAGGGGCTTGTCTGGTCCAGGTAATGACTGCAGCTCATCACACGCTTCTCTTCAAAAACGGACAGATGTGTGGGTGGCCGAGCCACAAAAGCAAACTTCTCTTCTCCCCCCAATTATTCCAGTCCAGAAGGTTAAAATGACAGTTTGCAGGAGCATCATGACGCGAGGAACCGAACCCTGGGCTCCTGAAGAACGTCTGTGAGCTGCGGTTAATTAAGGAGGTTTCTGATGAAACCACCAAAACAATGGAAACTCACGGACGGAAAGACGAGCTGATGAGTCTGTGCTTCACATCCGAGGAGTCAGACCCTAATTAGCCGCGTTTGACTGGAGAATTCTCAGTTTTCCAGCTCTTTAACAATCCTCCGAGAAGAGAAGAGATGCAAATGAAGATGCAAACTAATGAGGAGGAGAAGAAGAGGAAGGGATGGAGAGGAGAGATGGACGGCTGGAGAAGACCATCTCTGATCCATCAACACTGATGATCTGATCTTCCAACTCGGGAAACAGAAGGTGTGAGGTTTTCAGATTCAGATTAGTCTTGGAGCGATTACAGAAAAGGAAAAGAAAAAAAAATCTGTAGTGTCACACTTCATCCTTCTATTCCTTCTTGCTCTCTCCATCTCTTCCTCTCCCTCACTCTCTGTTTTTATACGTCTCGCTCTTAGTCACTCTTTCTCTTTCACACACCTCTTGTTCATCCCTTTTCATCTCACTCGCTTCCTTTTTTTGCTCTCCCCATCTCTTGCAGTCTCTCTCTCTCTCTCTCTCTCTCTCTCTCTCTCTCTTTCTCTCTCTCTCTCTCACAACATTTGAACACCATCAGAGGTCATTTACTACAGATAAAAATAGGGGAAAAAAAAGACACAAAGAGATGAGAAAAATTGGAGAAAGAAAAAGAAAAAAAAACAAGATGCGGGAGGGCACAGAGGTGTGAGATGAAAGAGAGAGAAAACAGAGTACAAAAACGAGAACAATGACTGAAGAGTGATGAAAAGGAGAGAAAGAAAAAGAGTGAATGAAGAGAATAAAGAGTAAAAGAAAGAGGTATAGTGCAGACACGATCCCCCGATAATCTAGAATCCTGCTGGTGTCCGTCTCCAGAGGAAAAGAGGGTGATCAAATATTCATAACATGTTAAATTCACTTTCACTGTGCACACAGTTTTAGTGACTCAACACGCCGTGTGTGTGTGTGTGTGTGTGTGTGTGTGCGCAGACTCTATACACACACACCTCCATCCTCTTCTTCAGTTACACATGAACTCTCTTCTTTCCCGTCATCCATCATCACGCCATTCTAGTCTCGGGCCCAAAGCCGGATGAGCCAAACTATATTCACAAATGCTTCTGAAAAGGAATGAAAGTCAATGAAGAAGAAGAGAATGCTGTCTTCTTTTCTCTCTCTCTCTCTCTTAACCTCAAGAGAAACAGCGAGCGGAAAAGAGGAAGTGAAAGCTGCGGCTTTGAGAAAATCACTTCTTTTTCTCTTTCTTCTCGTAACAGCATCAAGCCCGTGACGGCATCTTCACTTTCACTGACCGCAGCCTCCTGAGCTCTGATTGGTTCAGCTGAGTGGGACCACGCCCACTCGTTCTCATTTGTCGGGTGATTCTAATCAGCTCTTCTTGGTCTTCGTTTTCGCTCTGTATCTTCCATCCCTTCAGCTTCTCTCTCTCCCACTCTCTCTATCTCTCTATCTGTAGGGACTCGTCTCTTTTCTCGAGGCCTTGAGACATCTCTAATTTTTCACTCGCTTTCATTTGTCACTCTCTTTATCTCGTCTTTTCATTCCTTCCTTCCTTCTCATCTCATTTGTTTTGCTCGTTCTTCCACAACCTCGCTTTTTGCTCTTTAGTTTCTATCATCAGACCTGTAGGGAATCATCCCTCTTTCCTGGGTGTCTCACATCCGTTCACGGACCGATTCTGTTCTCTCTCTCTCTCTCTTTTTTTTCTTTCCCTCTCTCTCAAATCGCCCACGGCGCTGGGAAAATCTTTTGACTTCTTCCGTCTGCGTTTGTCCATGATCAAAGATTCCTGAAGTCTGTGGTGACACTCTGTGCTTCTCCATCTCCGTCTCAAAAAACACACACCGGCTAAAATCACAAGCAGACAGCACAAATAAATCACGTGGAAAAAAACTTGACTTGCCTACAAAAATACCACCAACAAACTCTTTTCCAAAAGCGTCGAGAGTTTACTGATGATGCTCGACAGGAGAAACCGAGCTTGTGTGAGAGAGAGAGAAAGAGAGAAAGAGTGTAAAAGAGCACGAGAGGAAAAGTGAGATGGAGAAGTAGCTAAACTGATGCATTGGTTTGTATTGTCTGTGTCAGTCGGGTCAATGCTATTGAATTAGTGCCTGGCAGATGCTGCCCTGATTGACAGATGAGGGAGAGAAAGAAAAAGAGCGGGAGAATGAAAGACAGTCAGAGAGCAAGTGAGAAAGAAACAGAGTCTGAGTGAGTGAGGGCGTGACAGAGAAAGAGAGAGAGTGAGAGTGAGAGTGAGAGAGAGAGAGAGAGAGAATTTGAGGAATCCAGATTGTGATTTATTGCTGTTGAACGACTGTGAAATATACTTTGTGCTTGATAGAACAATATTTCAAAACAAAAATCAAAAGCAGAGAGAATTGTTCCTGTGTTGGTCATCAGTGTGTGTGTGTGTGTGTGTGTGTGTGTGTGTGTGTGTGTCAAAGATGAGGATTATTCTGGAGAAACGTTTAGTGTATTCATCTGATCTGCTGGATCCAGTAAAACTACAATACGCTTGATTCTGTCCATCTGTCTCTGTCTCTCACACACTTTTTTATTGTATACACACACACACACAACACATTATTGTCTGTCTCTCTCTTTCTTTCTCTCTCATTCAACAGCATTCACACACTCTATTGCCTGTCACTTCCTCCACTACTTTTATTGTTCGTCGATGTTATTCACACCTCAGCATCTCTTCTCTCTCTCTCACTCCTCACACACAAACTTTCCGTCTGTCTCACACACACTCTGTCGTCTCGCTAATACATATTTACTGCTTCTACTTACTAAGCTCACTCGCTCACACACACTCTGTCTGTCTCTCTAATACTATTACTGCCTGTCTCACTCGCTCACACACACTCGTCTGTCTCTCTAATACATATTACTACTGCCGTCTCACTCGCTCACACACACTCTGTCTGTCTCTCTAATACATATTTAACTGCCTGTCTCACTCGCTCACACACACCTGTCTGTCTTCTAAAATATTTACGCCTGTCTCACTCGCTCACACCTCTGTCTTCTCTCTAATACATATTTACTGCCTGTCGCACTCGCTCACACACACACACACACACACACACACACACACACACTAACTTTCCGTCTGTCTCACACCACTGTGTCTGTCTCTCTAATACATATTTACTGCCTGTCTCACTCGCTCACACACACTCTGTCTGTCCTCTCTAAATACATATTTACTGCCTGTCTCACTCGCTCACACACACTCAGTCTGTCTCTCTAACACAATTTACTGCCTGTCTCACTCACTCACACACACTCTGTCTGTCTCTCTCTAATAATATTTACTGCTTCTCACTCGCTCACACAACACAACACAACAACACTCTGTCTGTCTCATCTCTCTAATCACATATTTACTTGCCTGTCGCACTGCCAAACGCCTCCACACACACACACACCCCTAACTTTCCGTCTGTCTCACACACACTGTGTCTGTCTCTCTAATACATATTTACTGCCTGTCTCACTCGCTCACACACACTCTGTCTGTCTGTCTCTCTAATACATATTTACTGCCTGTCTCACTCGCTCACACACACTAACTTTCCGTCTGTCTCACACTCACACACTGTGTCTGTCTCTCTGGACAGTTAACTCTTCGGGCTCCTGATTAATATTTAGAGCGGCCTGACCGTCATTAACGCACTGCGGAATTACGCGCCTTGAAGAATCTGCTAAACAAATGTTTCCAAACAAAGAGTAAAAAAAAAGGACAAATGAGATCACGTGATTCGTTTGTCTGTTCATAATCACTTCTGTCTTTTCCTGAGCCGCGGCTCCTAAAAACAGACAAATAATTAACAGCACGCTGATGAAGATCCAGCAGAAAATTACAAATCAACATCATTTTCCCGTCTTTTCGGCATATTAATGAGGCATTATTGTGAATAGTCGGCCTGTCACTCATTCGTCGCTTCACTTCCTGTTTCAGAAATACGCGAGAGACAGAAGTCTATTAAATAAATATAAATAATACTATAGAAATTCACTGAACTATTACTACACTGATATTAGCGTTGCATATTTTGAAACTGAATTCTAAAAGCAGAATAAATACTGACGATTTCTAGGACGAGCAAAATATGGCTAGTGAGATGTACACAAGCATGAGTGAGGAGGTCAAAGGTCAAAATGAGAACTTGAATGGGGAAGAGAAAGAGGGACAGAAGGAGAGGGAGCGTAAGAGAGAAAATAATGGAGAGAGGACAGAGAGCGAGAAACGAGCAGAGCAGAAAGAGAGAGAGAGAGAGAGAGAGAGAGAGAGAGAGAGAGAGAGAGAGAGAGAGAGAGAGAGAGAGAGAAATGGGGAAGAGAGATACAGAGAGACCTAGAAAGAGAGAGAAAGAGAGAAAATAAGGGAGAAGAAGAGAGAGAGAAAGATGGAATGAGAGAGAAAAGGAAGATAGAGGAAAAATAGTGTGAGAGAGAGAAAGACAAGATAAACAAAGAAAAAAAGAGAGAGAGGAAAAAGAGAGCTAGAGTGTGAGAGAGAACCAGAAGATAAAGTCAGAAAAAAAGAGAAGGAAAGGGAGAGAGAGAGAGAGAGAAACAGAGAAATTAATCGAGTGAGTGTGAAAACTTAGAGGACAAAATGAACGTGGGAATCATGGAGAGACATACAAAACGAAACTTAAAGAACGTAACTAAGAAAGTTGTGGTGTGAGGGAGGTGTGAGTGTGATGAGGGCCGGGGGTCTCGGGTGGATCGGGCGGCTCCGGGGACGTGACGCGGGTCTCGGGATCCGCAGAGTTTGTTGTCTCGGCGCCTTTGACTGAGGTCGCAGCAAATTAACGGCAAATCTTCCGAGTAAAAATAGCAAAACCATTAAATCCTTCAGCGGAAACTTAACGTCTGACCTGATTCATCACGCCAACTTCCTGCACAACTTCCTGTAAATAACAGTGTGTCCGCAAGAGTTCACTTCACCAGATATAGGACTGTATTATTGTACATTCAGGGGTTAAATATCAATATAAATAATCCAGACATTATTTACACACACACGATAATATATAAATAATGTATACACACACACACACACACACATATTAACAGATATACGTTAATAGGAGATATATAATCATATATATTCTTAATTATTATAAATAAGTATAAATTACAACAATAATAGAAATATATAATATACATAATATAAATAATAATAATAATAAACAAAAAATTTATATAAATAGTATTTTGATATAGAAAATGTTTAATGGATATGTGTATGATGACACACACACATATATTGTATATGCACACAGACATTTGTATACACACGCACGCACACACACACACACACACACACACACACACAGTTTTCTGCATTTCAGTGTCATTTTACATTTAATTTTCATAATTCCTACGTAGCACAAAAGCGTGCGCTAAGTTCCATTAGTAAGTCGTTAGCGAATCCTCCGCCGCACGCGGGATCACCCGGCTGAAGTTTGCCTGACGTCTGACAGAACGCAGATCGACTAATGATCTGTTGCACATGACGCCGTCGGTTAATGGCGGCCATTAGCACGAGCTTCACAAAACTTTGCGGCGAAGGAGACGTTTGCTCCTCCAGCCACGCAAACAATAATCAGTTTTCAGGTAATAAACTGGGTCTGAGTTTAGCAGGCTTACGGCTTTTAATTGCAGCGGCGGTGGCTAACAAGCTTAGCCGTGTCTTAAGAATATGGTCAGCGTGGCGTGGTTTAAATAGATCCTAATTATTTCTCGTTAAAGGTTTTAGATTCGCGCGGCTCTTGTGCAACACAATGATAAAGCTTCCAGCTTTCAAACGCGGCCATTACAAGTGCATTAGCGGAGCATTACAGTAGCACGCCGCTACAGAGAGCGCCACCAGCCAAAGCAGATTATGCCTCCGAATCCAGTCCCAACTAATGATAAAGTCCCACAACACAGTCAATTAAAGCTTTTTCATTACGCTCGTCTGCTGTTTGTTCCCAGTATTAGCGGCAAACAAGACGCGGGAACCAATCACAAGTCTGAGCGCGGTGCGGCAGGAAAATGATGATTTTAACGTAAACCAGCAGACCTCCATCAGCCGAGATGAAGACGCTGCTGACTAACGCTAATCCTTCATTTACTGCTACTTCTATTTTAACTTTACTCTTTATGAAGACGGAGAGTTGTAACATGTTTTTAATGCGATGGAGGAGTGAACGTCCATCCGTTCTGCTCTTGAATTATCTCACAAGCTGCATTTCTTGGTTAATCAAGATTTTAAGAAAATCTCGTATTGGATGAAATGCTTCCCATCTTTCAGTGCATCATATTTTTACAGAAAATCCTGATTATCACGTACAAATCCCAATTTGTTGCAAATTCTAAATATTATTTTGTAATATATTATATTAATACGATATTTATTAATTTATTATATTTATTTATTTAATAACATTTATTTTTATTTTGTTATATTTAATTAATATATTATAATAATACAATATGTATTATATTAATACAATATTTCAAACGATATGCAAACAAACATTTTACCCGGGCTTTAATTTAAAAACTTAATAGAACTATTGATCCAAAGGATAAATAATTGTTTTGATTAATTTGAGTACTTTATTACCTTATTTTATCATTATATTGTAATACATGTTTTGGGTAATGTTATGTTTAAGATGTGAGCCAATCAGAATCACTCACAAGCCACAACAATAAGCAGGAAAATTATTTTGTTCTGCATTTTGTTTGTAACGTGTTGTTGCATTATTGTAAAAAATCCGCATCATCAGCAAGAGAAGATTGAGTGAAACTGGTGGAAGAATTGAAAGCAAAATGATAACACAACAAATTGAAACAAGTTACAAAAGAATGTCAATTTGTTTCCGAAAATGTAAAAATATAGAAGTCCCAGAAAATCCAAAATATGAAAAATAAAGTGAAACCAAAAATGTGAGCGTGTACTTTGCACACGTGTGTATGAGTGTGTGTATGTGTGAAAGCAAGTTTGCGCTAAAAAAAAAAAAGCATGCTTAAATTTGCGTGTGTGTGCGTGCATTGATATTTTACAACTTTTTTTTTTAATAAAGAATCACACACGACTGTTATTACACACCCACACACACACACGCACACTTTTCATTTCCAAACAATCATGTCAATCACACGCCAGTCAATTCATCTTGTCCAATTTGCGATATTTCTGAAAAAAAAAAAAAAAACAGGGAAAAAACTCCAGCGCGAAAACAGTTATGAGCAGAACAGTGTTCACACACTGACGTACAACCTCCAAAATCTGATCTGAAGTGACTTGAACGCACTTCTAGTGTGTACGCCTTTCACACACACGATATAAAGCGGCAGAAATATCACACGCGCAACAAATAAAGTGGCAACGTCGCAATAAGCGCAAAGGCGAGCAGATAGTTTCCCAAAGGGAAAGCAATACTTGCATTATAAAGAAGGGATTCTCATCAAAAGTTGAAGGCAATTTAGAGAGAATAACAGGCGGCCTGAAGACGAAGCCGGAGACATGGAGACGGAAGGCTTGAGCGCTGGATAAAGAGACTGTTCTGCGGTTCCGTCTCCATGTGGTTTGGCTCTAGTGCGTCTCCACCTGGTTTCATGTGGTTCAGGTCCACGTGGTTTCATGCGGGTCTCCCATCACGCCCACCAGGAGCCTCGGCGTCTTCTGCCTTCACAGAACAAAAGAGAGAAGTGAGTTAAACCAGATGGAAGCTCGCAAACTCCTGCCCGCCGATGCCAAGAGAGTTCTGGTGGAAACAAAGGCATTCCTCCGCGCTGACCGCCGCGCCACTCGCCGCTTTGAAACTCAACCTGATTGAGGCGGTTTCGGCGACAATGAAAAGAATTCACATGTGCGCAATTCACTGTTTGGCTAAAATTACAACTCTCCTTTATTTCGCCCGGGAATGATGAAACGTTACGTTACGGGATGAAAATGATTCACACATGGAAAAACAAGACGAGCGACACGGGGAAGCGAAAAGCTCTGGTGACGTCGACCCTTCGTTCGCTGTGTGTTTTATCGAAATGTGAAGGTTGACGTGATTTCTCCAGATAAAATAACTTATAATAATAATAACAACTCTTTGGTAATTGATCATAATATCTCTCATCATTTTTAAAATGATGATAAACCACAAATTTTATGAGTTATTGCAAACACAAATCAATTACTATAAATAAAATCCAATAAATTTTTTATGTACTATTATTTTATAATACATATAATATAAGCAAAAAAAAAAGACAAATAAATTACTCAAGGATTAGTCAACAATTGTAAGTTTTTTTTTTTACAAAACTAGAACAGCAAGTTTGAATAAAAATGCTTAAAAGAAATAAAACTGTGTACATAGAAATGCAAATTACTAAATAATTTAAAGTGCATCAATAACACACAAAAGGAGTGTATGTTGCAGACATAACGTAAAGTGAATTTTTGGTCACATGATGAAGGTGGTGGGTCACATGACAGGTGGAGACACTAATTTAGGGTCACAGGTGTGCACTTTAATGGTGGTGGAGAGAGGGGGTGAACAGGGTGCGGTACTTTCCTTTAACCGCACAAACGCACAATTCATATGGACAAAATGTGGAGAAAAAGAAGAATTGGAAATGACAATAAAAACATTTAAATCACCAATGTGCGCGCTATAGAGGACCTCATTGCCCTGGATCAGCCTCTCAGCGGCGCCCCGGAAATGGCTGGAGTTTGGCCGCTATAGTGTATATAAATAACAAAATCCATTTTGTATATTATGAAATATAATTTATTAACATGTTTAATATTTTGATATACAATTTATAAAATCAGTATATATGTATTATTTTATATATCATATATATATATATATATATATATATATACACACACACTGTATTTGTTTGTGTATAATTTCTTTTCTCGTAGACAGACACTTTATGTATATAATGTACACAAAGACTTGCAAAACATTACACAAGACGACGACGAGCTCCTCTAAATGAGACGCTGCGGATGGTGTTGAGGAAAAGCGAGAAACTTGATAGATTTAGACACAGATCTTGATGTGACTTTCCCGGAAGTGAGGAGATCCGAATAATGGAGTAAGTGACAGCGTAAAGCACATTACGGCCCGAATAATACACGACTTTCACAGTACAATAATGTAAATGATTATGAGATTCACTTTTCCAATTTGCCATCCATTTGCTGCTGGTGTAAGTGGCTGGCGTGACTGTGCAGAGGGCGTGTTGTGTGATCTCCAGCTCCTCGCCTCAGACGTCTCCTGCCCGGGTCACGGAGGCTTCAAATGCTGCCTCACTTAGCACACACACACACACACACACACACACACACACACACACACGTCTCCTTTGTCCTGATCGGCCGGAGACAAACCCTGAGGCGGGACACACACACACACACACAAAATCCTCACTAATTTTCCAAACTCCCATTCTCATGAGCGTATGTTTTTGGAATTAGATTAAGGTAAACGGAGACCCGGAGGAAACCCACGCAAGAAAAATCCACACAGCTCCACCTGCCAAAATGCTCTTCACACTTTGTTCGCAGATGTTCTGGGACTGCTGTAATTCTTTTAATATCTATAGGTTTTCGATGTTAGAACAAGAAACTCCAGATTTAAATGTTTCATTGCTTTTTCAATGTTAGAAAGTCCTTTTAGGCTTATGGCAATAAGCCATGACGCGATTCTGCAACAACCAATCAGAATAGATTTCAGTGAGTTTGTTGTTTTTTTTTTGTGGAAATTCATTTTATTTCTGACAACAATAAACAGCTTTACAGTACTATGTGTGTAATGGGCGGAGTCAGACTCAGCCAAAACAAATCTTTCCTTTTAGAGTCAGATTGAGGTCACTCAATTATCTGTTTTTAAAATATTAATTATATGGAAAAATTGTAATGCTAATGATTTTTAAACATGTTATTATCATACCCAAAATAAAATGTTTATTCACTTGACATGTTTGAGCTTCAATGGAATATTTTTGTATTGATTAGGTTCAATCAAATACAAATTGATTAGGTTGTTTAATCAATAAAATACATTTTCTCTTAATTATTTGTTTAAACTAGTTTAAAAACTAGTTGTTTTGACAAAACAGTTTAAGTTGAAGTTACAAACATTTTGATGTGGCGGTTTTATAAACACATTTCCTAATTTCTTAACTAAAGTATTTTTGTAATGCGAAGATATTTTGTACCTACTGAAAATGCAGCTTTGTAATTTTTTCTTCATAAAACACATTTCCATGTTGTCGTCTAGTTCTAATCACACGTACTAAAAACATTTTTCATCAGTGTATCATTTATTAATTATATTTCAGACATTTCTAAATTGTATTTTGAGTTTTAAGCTAATGAAATTATTATTAATTGATATACACAACAGTAAATATATTGAGAGTTCTGGCATTTTTCTGATTTGTGAAGTTTTTGCTAAATTGTTGTCAAGTGCCATTAAAAATACAAATCTTCTTACATTTGATTGTTGATGGTTGAGTTTAAAAATTATCATCATTTGACCGGGTAATTTCAAGTCTTTTAAAAAAACATTGAACAAAAATACTGCGATTATTTTTCTTGCTTGTTCAGCTGGATGAGCGTCTTAAATTCCTGACACCTGACCAAGACACACACACACACACACACACACACACACACACACACACACACACACTTCAGACTCCAGCGACTCGCAGAAACAGCCGTTTAAAGTCTGAAGATCAGTGACGTCTCCGGTGTTTATGCAGCACTTCATCTAGTGGTAGACTGGAGCATGAAGAGGCTTGGAGAACACAGAAAAGCTTCTCCAAACACTCTCAAACACACGGGTAATGAACTCGACATCGGCACAAAGACCACAAATCACACACAACAACGGAGGTAAACAGAGGCTGTGCTGAGAAGATACAGCTGAGCCACTACACACACACACACACACACACACACACACACACACACACACGCTTCAGGCTTTCAGATGAATTCCATCATGTTTTAGTTCCAAAACACACAACGTAAATATGCTTTAGAGTCACAATATGTGAATAACTTCATATTTACACACTTATTACACCTTGTGTATCTTCGCTCGTCTGCTCGGATGAGAGACGGTGTCACTTCTGGACCAATCAGGAGGGAGAAAGACTCAAGTCTCACGTCAAACTATTATCAAATCAGCTTTATTTATAACCACTCGAATAAATGTATGTTTCATTTCATACTGACTTTTCGACTTTTGACTAAAACAAACTTAAAAGCCACAAAACTTGTGTTGGTGTATTTAAAATGGTTTGGTTTGTTCATGTAGGATATGAATCAAATTTCTAAAAAAATTGTGATTCTGTCTTTTTAATTTTGGCATGCGCGTACATTGATAAGATTACCATTTCCATTCCTATAATCCTACAAGTCTACAAATATTGTTAGCTTTTGGATTCTGGTGTATTTCTTCTTCTGTGATGCTGGTTTTTGTAAATTTTCCACTGGGAAATTCCGTGCTTCTGTCCATCTATCTGTCTTTCCATCTATCCTATTGTTTGTCCATCCATCCATCCATCTATCTGTCCTTCCATCCATCCATTCATTTTTCCACCCATTCATCCTTCCACTTGTCCATCCATCAATTCATCTGTCCGTCCATCCATCTATCTGTCCATACATCCATTCATCTGTCCATACATCCATTCATCTGTCCATCCATCCATCCGTTCAGTCATCCATTCATATGCCCATCCATCTATCTGTCCTTCCATCCATCCATCCATCCATCTATCCATCAGTCCAGTCATCTATCCATCTTTCTGTCCTTCCATTTGTTCATCCATCCATCCGTCCAGTCATCCATTCATCTGCCCATCCATCTATTGGTCCTTCCATCCATCCGACCAGTCATCTGTCCATCCGACTATCTGTCCATCCATCCATCCATCCATCCATTCATTCATCCATCCATCCATCTATTAGTTGTTCTCATGCGGCATCTCATTAAAATTGTAGTTGACGTTGCCCCCTGAACCAAAAAGTTTTCCACTTCTGTTCGCTATGTCCTGACGCAGAGCGCTTGGGCTCTTGTGCTCATGAAGGGATGAACTTAAGTCTGAACTGCACTGTAACCAAACGCAGAACTGTAAACCAAACGTGTTATTGTGTGGAGTGACTTATTTGTGAACTCTGGGACTTGAACTCGTTTTGTGTAAAACAGACAACGTCAAGCGAAAACAACGGCGTCTCGGCGAGATCACACACACACACACGCGCGCGGCTCGCGGGTTCCATAAACAACGGCCGAATATGAATTCCCGGGCAAAATGGAGGCCGTGTCAGAGGAGCCATAAACTCGGCGAAACTTTGACGGGTTTATTTAGGTTGGACTTAATTGTTTGGAAAGCTGTTGAGTGGAGGTCTGCAGGAGAGTTTTCATTAAGATTAATGATATGAAGCCGCTTTCTAATGAGGCTGTTTGACAGCACACGCTTGTGTTCGCCAGGCCTTTGTAGCTCAGGTAATTACACACAAAGCCTTCACAAACTCTAACCTTTAACACAAACACGGCTGTTTGTTCAAATTAAACGCACTCAAGCATTGGACAAACAGTCCCGGACGGTCGTCTGCGATTTACTTTTCGCTCTTTGGCGCGTCTAAACAATGACGACGGTTCGAATTCGACGCGCGCTACAGATGGGACGTTTCCATCGGAATTGTTTCTTGTAAGGTAAACAAGAATTCCATTGTCGGAATGAACATCTAAACTCGTGTACTCGCTCGGACACAAAAGGCCGGAACCTCACTAGTTAAATGCAGAGCACAATTTCGCAACAGTGTTAATTTCAATGACGAAATATTTTCTGACTAAATATTTTCTGATGAAAGCGAAACGAGAACTATATAAAAAACTTCCACTTAGGGACAAAAACTGCAACTACATTTATTGACACTTTCGTCAATGAATAAAAACCAATCGAAACCCGAGCTTGTGGAGAAAAGTGGGTGCAAACGCAAAGAGTTCATCATTGGTTCATCAGGAAACAGAGTCTTTCAGTTGCAGGAAAAGCACGATGAGCTGAACATTGATGCAAACTTCTTCAATAATGTCTTTTACCGGCAGGAAATGAGAATACATTTATTTGGATTGAAAGAAAAGCTTATGAAAATAAGTTCAAGAAAAAGAAATGTTTTTTCCAAATAAGTAAGATCCTTGTACATAAGTAAGACAACTATATAGGTAAGAATAAGTAAGAGTTTTGTATATTTTTATGTTCATAGTTAACTACGTATTCAGATTTCTTAGACAGCAACTTTAGTAAACATTTAGAATATTTAGCACCTATATGTCCGTTGACTAAATCTATACTGTAATGTATTTGACTAAAATGTGATATTTAGTCAACTAAAATTAGACTAAAACAAAAAAAAAAAAATGTATGACTATATTGGGACTAAAACAAAACTGAGTTTTAGTCAAAATACTATGACTAAAACTAAATCATTATTAAAATTAGCACTGTTTCGCAACAGAGCCTAGTGGCCATATTACAAACGCACTCACTTTCGTTTATCCAACACTTACAAAACAAGCACACAACACAACAGCTTTGGCGTCCTGTAGTGGACAATTGATTTGTGGAAAAGACAGTCAGGATTCAAACATGCATCCTTCAGGCCAAAAAAGGCCAAAATGTACTATTAGTTTTACATTTTTTTGGCAGACGCTTTTGTCTAAAAGAACTTACACAACCACCAAGTCGGTATCAGTGTCTTACTAAGGGTCACCTCAGTTTGGCATTCGAACCTTTTGATTCTTTTGAGCAAATTAGTCTATCCCTCGTCATCATCGGCATCAATCTGTGCTCGATTATTTCCGCTTCGAGTTTCCAACAGTTTCAGAGCGGATCGTGTCCTTTACATTTTGTCCCTCTGCTCCAGAAGTTTGATCACGCTCATCTGCCAAGCGTCACCTCAAGAGATTTTTGAAAATGTGATTGCAGAATGTGATTGGTGTGTGGAGGGTGAACGGCTCCGGGGGCATTAAAGCGCTCGGGCCGGGGAGTTTTCTCGAGGTTTTGTGCAGCGAGAGGCGGCAGACAAAAGGCCGCGCAGCAGCGAGAGCGCGGGAAGTGGCGAACAAAGTGATCCGTGTGAAAGGGAAGAGGGAAGAAAGAGACAGATTATCTTAATTATCATTCCGAGGCGGCTCGCAGCAGCACCTGTGCATGAATAATAACGTTTATCAGCGGCGGGAGATGTGTGAACATTCTTTAAATCGCCCTCATTACCGCGGCGCGCGGAGATCAGGAGTGAATTATCCGTGTCTGCACACAGCGGAACACAACGCCGCGGCCGACACTGCGACACGGCGGACACAAAGAGACACGCCGTCACCCCGCATTAGCGCTCAGACTACCCCGCGCTCTCCATATTGTGCTGGGATAAGAGCCACCGATGATGCGAGCTTCTTCAAAAGTGTATTTTCCCGGAAGGAAAAAGAACCTTAAAAAACTGTGTGGAGCAACAATTAGGGGCAAATAAACAACACACCTGAGGCGCCATCTGCAGATGAAAACTTTCTTCACCGTGCAACCATTTGTTACTTATCAACGTGACACAATTATAATTTCTTTTATGTTCTGTATTTAATTTCCTCTTTGTTGAGGCTTCATTTATGAGAATACATTTGTTTGGATTGAAAGAAAAGTTCATAAAAATAAGTTCAAGACAAAGAAATGTTTTTCCAAATAAGTAAGATCTTTGTACATAAGTAAAATAAGTATACAAGTATGAATAAGTAAGATCTTTGTATATATTTTATATGTTACAGTTTTCTTAGACATAGCAACTTTAGTAAACATTTAGAATATATAGCACCTATATTTCCCTATATGTTAGCACCTATATAGCCCCTGACTTCCCCGCGCTCTCCATATTGTGCTGCTGTGAAAGGCATTTGATGGGATAAGAGCCGAGATACGGAAGCTCCGTCCTGTCACACGCGATCACTTCAGTTTATGGCGGAGGTTTATTTTCGTGTTTGCGAATTACTGCGCGTTAATGGAATCGTACGCGTCTAGACGTGGGAAAAATTAAAACCGAAGCCACGGAAGAATTTTATAAATGAGCTGGATAAACGGAAAAGAAAACCAATGCTGCGTGATTGCAAAAGCCGAGCACTCGCGGTGAACGCGGCCTTGGCGTAAACATCATTACGTTTGCCGATGCGTTTTCTACCTCTCTGCGGCGGCTGAAAAGAGAAAAAAAAAAATGCTGAGCTCCGAAACGGCGCCATTAAATAAATGCAAATTCTAAAATCACAAATTGCCTTCAACTAAATGTCACTTTTAAACAAGTTGCATTGAGACAGTTTCTGTAAATTACATCAAGCTGCTATTTAGTTTCTAATGGGATTGATTTTTGAATAAACGTCAACTGGAAATAGGATCTTCCTGCTCCATTAGAGAATTATGACATCTATTCTTTCTGCCTTCTCCGAACTTGACAGCCATTATTAAGAGTTTCACGCAGAGAAGAGCTTTTCCAAGTTCCCGTAAAGCTCCAAACTTCAATTAAAAAGATTAAAAATCCGACGCAAAATACAGAAATATTGCCAGAATTTGTCTCTATCTGTCTGTATAAAACATTGATTAATAATCATCAAAAAGTGTCAATAAATGATGATAACAAAACTGATTGTCAACAAAAGTGATCGACTTTTTCTTTCTACCAATCAGCAAGCAGTCAATTAAAAAAAAGGCAACTTAAAGCTCTGAAATTGGGATACGCGTCAAAAGACAAAAAACTGATACGGATGTAAAAATGTCTGTTTGAAACATGTGAAGGACATCAAACCAACGAGTTTTCCCAAAATCTTCCGTCGGAACTGAGATTGTAAAGCTCCTGTGAAGAATTCCGAGGCTTGACCACGTGTGACGATTCTCTTCTCGACTCCGAACCACATATCAAGGAGGAAGAAATGACAAGATGTCATTTTATGGGGTTAAATATTCATGAAATAACTTATCTGCTCAAAAACATCACTGCAGCCTTTCCAAAAATACCCCGCACTCTAATGATTCAACAGTCATTCAAAATGAAAATGTCTTTTCTGGAATGAAAAAAAAAAAAGTGAGAAGAATTAATTATGCAAGTGTTAATGTTCTTCATCTTCTAATGGTGTTCCAGCTGAGAGACGGCAGACGCTTAAATAAGAATCCCAGCCCATTGAGATTCTTCCGGAATCCAGCAAGAGACCAGAACAACCTAGAAGTTCTTCTGGAGTGGAACTCTGCGATGGTCCGGAATTCTCTCCACTCGAATTACGAGGATTCCCCAACAACCAACGTCAACAAACACGCCAAGTTTGCCTCACCAACTCAACCTTCTGCTCGAGGAACGTCGCCTACATCAGTAGAGCATTCACCACGGAGCCACGGCCGTGGGCGAGAGGAGACCCTCATCCATCAAAAGCACTGAGTCACGTCATTGCGGAGCGGGACGGGGGGTGAAGAGCTTCAGAAATGGTGCGGGGCGAGGTTTAGCGGGTGAGGAGGGCACGACATGGGAGGATTGGAACAAAGAGCCGCTTACAGAGGAACTTATCAGGGCAGAAAACACGCAGACATACCAGGAATTCTCTCAGCGAAGCTTCTCGAAGCCGAGCAGGACAGTCAAAAGTTCAGTGGCTATTAGAGTGGCCATTGTCTGGTCGGTGAACAGAGTCTTTCTTCAGACGGAGCGCGGTAATGAAGGGTTTAGTCTCGTGTCGTTTCCTCCACATGTCGGTGTAATTGTGAGTGGTGTTACTCACTAGTGATGGGAAGCGGTCTGGTCATGATCGCAATTCCTGAGGTCCTGATCCAGAAGCGATGGACGTTAGAACAACTGGAAGTCAGCGTACACAAATGACAAGATCAAGAATGAGAGAACTGATTAGACATTTTGCATGAATAAATTATAACGGTAATGATAATTTCGTTCCATGGCATATAAATGACATGCATTGTAATATTATTTTGTTAATAAGTGCTTAAAGATAAAGACGGTACGAGAACGTAAAGATCAAACAGAAAAAAGACAGAAAATAATGGTTTGTAACCAAAACGGGCGGAGTCAGGGCGGTCAGTGTAACAGCCAGGTTAATGTTGTAATGGGCGGAGTCAGTGTAACAGGCAGGTTAATGTTGTAATGGGTGGAGTGAGAGTGTAACGGGAAGAATAATGCTGTAATGGGTGGAGTCAGCATGTAATGGGCAAATTCACGTTGTAATGGGCGGAGTCAGAGTGTAAAAGGTGGATTCACTTTGGAATGGGCGGAGTCAGAGTGTAACAGGAAGAAAAATGCTGTAATGGGCGGAGTCAGAGTGTAACAGGCTGATTCCCATTGTAATGGGCGGAGTCAGAGTGTAACTGGCCGATTCACGTTGTAATGGGCGGAGTCAGAGTGTAACAGGCTGATTCACGTTGTAATGGGCGGAGTCAGAGTGTAACTGGAAGAATAATGCTGTAATGGGCGGAGTCAGAGTGTAACAGGCTGATTCACGTTGTAATGGGCGGAGTCAGAGTGTAACTGGAAGAATAATGCTGTAATGGGCGGAGCCAGAGTGTAACAGGCTGAATCACGTTGTAATGGGCGGAGTCAGAGTGTAACAGGAAGAATAATGCTGCAATGGGCGGAGTCAGAGTGTAACAAGCTGATTCACGTTCTAATGGGTGGAGTCAGAGTGTAACTGGAAGAATAATGCTGTAATGGGCGGAGCCAGAGTGTAACAGGCTGAATCACGTTGTAATGGGCGGAGTCAGAGTGTAACAGGAAGAAAAATGCTGTAATGGGCGGAGTCAGAGTGTAACAGGCTGATTCACGTTGGAATGGGCGGAGTCAGAGTGTGAGGTGGGTGATGAGTAATGTTCAGCTGGATTTTGATAAGTGTGTCACATCAGCGACAGTTTTTTGTTACTTAAATCGTTTAAGCAAACTGAACCTGTAAGATTGGCCGCAAGATTGGCCACGCCCAAACGCCAAAAAACAATCCCAAGCATCTCAATGAGTCTCGATACTGTGAAGTCATCACAAAGTTAAGCAAAACAAAATCCTAGCTAGTACCAGGCTAGTGAAAGTGCCATCTGAAAATTTAAGAGAACCGTAAATAAACAAACTGTGAATTTTGATAAACAATTGCCCTGTTAAAAAAACAGATATAGAAAAGAAAATAGTCAAATTGAACTTGACGGCTTGAATATCCAGCTACAAAGCTCGAATGTGCGTGGCCATCAGAATGAACACCACCGCACTTACCGTACAGATGTGGACGCACAGCATCATTAGTCTCGTTCTCCGCATCATCAGAACTGCTCCTTCAGACACCAAAAATCTCAAAATAAGCCAAATCCATCAGCACAGATGCATCAACCATGGCTGAACACAGCTAATTAGTTACCAGAGGTTGATTTTTCTTTAAGAAACGCAGAAAAACAGATCAAATAAGCGCAAGTTCGTCTGTTTTAGACCAAGAATACGTCTCAATTTTCCACTATATTGAGTTTGATTGAAGCGCTACACTGAGAAAGTATTTTCACAAATAAAAAACAGACTCTTACATTCATAAAAATATACGCAAAATTGTATTCAACAAAAAAAAAATGTACAAATATGAATCTGAGATTTATGGAGTTTAAACAGTACAATACAATTTTTTTAATAGTAGTAAATACAAGAGACAATGACATTATCTGACAAAACACAGCAACATTTTACTCCGCCCATTCCGGTTTGGCGAGCCAATGCTCTCAAACTCCACCTATAACAATCAGACTCCGCCCAGAAGCAATCTGGCAACTTCTTTCCGCTCCCTAGAGCCCCAACCATGACTCTGGCTCCGCCCAGTACTCTGGCTCCGCCCATTACATTTACTGCTTGTTTTCTGTTTCCCATTTTTGCCTTTACACCACGCGGCAAAATTAGCATTATCGTAATGGCAGCTCTTCCGCGCTTCGCACAAATGTTCAGGCCCGCGTTTGGTTTAACCTCCGTCTCTTCTGGACCGCTTAATTTCACGAACGTCAGGCCCGAGGTGTGAAGTGGCTCTGACAACAGCAGATTGAGACCTGAATGAGGATTATTTCATCATTCCTCACATCCCGTCAAATCACATCTGATAAAGCCAATCACGTCGGGCGCTCTCACTGATGCGATTTCATCTCCCTGCTCTTTAAACAGACGCTCCTCACCTCCATCAGCGTGTGAAGGTATAATAGAGCCACTCAAACAGCTTTATGAAGGTAAATGAGAGGATTTTATTCGGCTGCGTGCTTGAATCATTTATGGGCCTGTAATAGCTCTTGAAAGTCGCCCGCGTGTCAAACGCCGACTGTAGTTCAATGACCTTCAGATTAAAGAGCGCCGGCGAGATCCTTTCTTATGAATATTCGCCGCGTCTCTCAATATGTGAAATATTTGCTTTGGCTCTCTCTCCGTCTCCGCCGTTTGATATATAGGAAATATCACTGCGGCATAAATTATTCATGTCAATTAGCTTTTCATCTCGCCAGATACAAACTCATGTGATCCTCTTTAACAACTGTTTATTTCGCCGTGAAACCGTGTTTCCGCAGCAGTGGGACGGCCGACAGCCTCGGGGCAGATTTCTTTAATAAAAGCATCACATCTCTTCATACCTTGCATTTACATATTAAAGGCGCAGGCGGCTGTGGAAGTGGAGCCGGGCACGGCGGACGCAAAGACGTTCCCGACAGAGAGCAGAGCACGGGTTGGCGGGAAAAGCGAGGCGATTAATGCGCCAGGCCGCGTACTGAGACCTTCTGCTTCCTCAGAACAAAAGGAGCGGGAGATACGATATGTTAATGCCACCAAGATCTGGAAGACTCTTCTGGACTGCAAACTCACACTGCACACAACAAACCACTTTAAACACCGCTAGAGCTTTCCCTATAACGTAATTATGCGAATATAAGAACCCCCAAGATTTTTCAGGCACAACATGAAAACTACAAAAATATATATTTTTTTACACATTTCTGGATTAATTACGCAAACGTTCTCTTTAAAATACAATTTTTTTCTTTAACAAACCTAACTTGTGACTCATTTCGATAACGTTTTACTTAAAGAATAGATTTTAAAAAGTCGATTGTAGTGATCCAAACTGATCCAATGATTATTTTTTTGATCTAACACGTTATTTGTGCTAAGTGTCGCTGCGTGACTATTGTTTCTTTATTTCTGGTATTGACCTTATAAAAACTGAAAGTAAATAAAAGTATTTACATATTACAATTTGTGATTGCTACTCACTTGAAATGTGAAAAAATTAACACTTGCATTTACGTGCAGACTTGAAATCCACAAATATAAGCACCCCCAAGTTTTTGAGCCGCTAAAATTGGTAAAAATAAATATAAAATTGATTAAAAAAAAAGTTGTACTTATAGTCTCGTAGAAACGGTAATTGAAATGGTGATTGAAATTAAAAATATTTATCCAACAGTTTGTCAAACATCTACACATTCGAGGCCGATTTGTTTCTATTGCACATTTTTGTGCCATTTTTGCTTGAAGTTTTATCTTCTTTGGGCGTGCCACATTCAGAACAAACTTTTTCCCGGTTGGTTTGTCCTGCCCAGATTCTTCATTTGAAAGGGATTCGATCATACAGAATTTACTGAAAGGAACAAAATTAAAATGTAGGAATATTTAATTCAGGATTTTAATTCATATTTAAAACAAAAATGAAGTTTAAAAAGAATTAAAAAAAAATTCCAGTACTTGCAATAAAATATTGCATCTTTTTGTCTGATTCGAAATTGCACATGCTCAGAAAGCTATTATTATAAGTTATTATATTGGAAAATAACCAATATTTCAACACCTAACTGCCCTTTAGAAAATGAAAAAAATGTACACAAATAAACACTTTCTTGGCCGCAAGTTTGCATTACACACTTATCAACTGCTTTGACTTCGGTAAATGTAAGTCATAAAATCTGAGTGTAGAGAGCAAGAAAAAGACACCGCTATGTTTCTCAGCGGCTATATTTGCCGAGAGAAAATGCGTGCGTATTAAAATTCAAAGCGACATCATTGCCTGACTGAAAGAGAAGCTCGTCAGTTCTTAAGCTCTGTAATCTCGAATTCTTGCGTTATGTTAAAATGTGTCATCAAGTTTCATCTTGATTCACTGGAGAGAGAATGTACATTCACTCCAAATGAAGGCACGTTCCAAAAACATACCCAGAGAATGAAAAGCAGAGGATCAGAAAGCGGGCCTCGGTCCATCACAGCCTCCGCTGTTCTTCAACAGGACAGGAGGATCTTACGCCGGCAGTTTGCGGCTCGGCGGGGCTTTAAGGACATCAGCCGTGTTCTCTAACCACATGTAACACGGATCAGACATGCCCAATGGTCAGGTGCAGGCGGACATCATGTCAGGTCACGTCAGGTTGGCTCTAACAACAGCCGAGCGGACAAACCTCATCACGGCACATATGGCTGCAGGACTGGATCATCCCGCGGCCAGACAAGAAGTGACCTGCCACCAGTATCTTTCCCGTGACTTTGACTGCCCGTCCCTGTGGGCACCAGTGCTTGAGTCACTCTGACCAGCGCTGAGGTCAACAAGAACCCAGGCAGCATCAACTGTCCAGTCGCATCAGATTTAACCAGGTATGAAGCGCTTCTCATCAAACGGACGACTAGACTAAACCCGTGTGACTGATTTTTCCGCTCACCGCGTGTTAAAGACACTTTATCGTGATCGTTCTTGTAAAGCCCGTTTTCAATGAAGCCCAAAGTGATACAATAAGGACACAAGGACAAAACAAGCTGATAATAATATAATAATATAAGCAATGCTAGCAAAGGAAATTTGGATTGTCAACTGTTTGGAAAGTGAAGAATATTTTGTGGCATTACGATGGGAATTGCTGATCAGAATTGCGACGGTTCGTTTAAATGTTCATCTCGCGATGATTTGTTGATATGTCAGTTTCGCGACAATTTGTTGAAATGTTTTGAAACAATTCGGTGATATGTTCTCCGACAATTCTTTGAAAAGTCAGATTTGCGACGATTCGTTAAAATGTTTGTCTCGTGACAATTCATTGAAATGTCAATTATTTTTTGACATATTGTTGAAATGTTCATTTCTTGCGAAAATTTGTTGAAATGTCCGTTTTGCAACAATTCCTTGAAATGTCAGTTTCACAACAATTGTTGAACACAAATGTTGGTTTTGCAACAATTTGTTGAAATCTCGGTTTCGTTACAATTCGTTGAAATGTTAGAACAGCAAAAATTTGTTGAAATGTTGGATTCGCAAAAATTACTTTAAATGTCGGTTTCGTGACAATTTGTTTAAATGTCGGTTTCGCAACAATTCTTTAAAATGTCGGCCTCGCAACACTTTGTTTTACAATTTCAGCTTTGCAAACAATTTGTTAAAATGACGGTCTCGCAACAATACGTTAAAATGTTCGCCTCGCAACTATTTGTTAAAATTTCAGCTTTGCCACAATTCCTTGAAGTGTCCGTTTCACGACAATTAGTTGAATTGTCCATTTTGCGCCAGTACTGTGAAATGAACGCTTCACAATAGTTTGTTGCCTTTGTTTCGTGACAGTATGCTAAATATTTTGCGTGAAAGTTGGTTAAACATTTTAGAAAAAATATTGTCATGCATATTGTGCATAACAAAACACCATTATGAGAGATGACCTGAATGTGATTATACATCTAATTTTGAATCAATATGGTTATTTAAACCAAGTAAAAAGTAAAAAGTAAATTCTTTCCTGAAATGTCAGCATTTTAACAAGCAGAAAAGCGTTCTAGAGACACTGAACAGAGACGCAACGGTGAATCAGATCATCAACGAACAATCACCAACATCCTGAATCAATTAGAAAACGTATCACCATGCAGATATGAAGTCACGGCATCATTAGGTTTGTTCTGAGATCAGCAGCTCTCAACTGACGCAACCGGAGCCAAACCGATTTAATGGGTCACAGAACCAATCTGTAAAATGGTTAATTTAAACCAAATAGTCAAGCCCACTGTAAACTGAAGTAGGTCTTGGTTGGACCAAAAGAAGAGGCCTGAAAAGTGGCCAAGGCAATAAAAACATTAATTTGGGAAAATGAGATTTAAAAAAAAAAAAAAAAAAACTAAAATTTTATACAATAACAATAATTCTAATGCTTTGTGTTTCCTGTTCGCTGTTGGTAATTAATAGTTAGATTATAACTATTTAATAATAATAATAATAATAATAATAATAATAATAATAATAATAATAATAATAATAATAATAATAATTAAGGACAGTACAGTTCGAAAATGAAATTCTAGATTATTCCATGCCAGAACTGTTTACTGAATTTCTAATACAAAATAAATATAGG
This sequence comes from Paedocypris micromegethes, assembly GCA_028031935.1. NCBI lineage: Eukaryota > Metazoa > Chordata > Actinopteri > Cypriniformes > Paedocypris > Paedocypris micromegethes. Next base: position 31,286,829 of record CM051495.1, on the reverse strand, counting down.
TTTACCTCAAAGAATCATACATTTGCTACATTTGAAGAAGGGATGAATTGTAGTCGCAAAAACGCACGAAAATGCCTCGTAATGAAAGAGGCTGAAGAAACGCCAGATACATAACAAACTGGTGAAAAATACCTCATGTTTTCACTCTTCCGTGCGTCTTTCTGCTGCTAATGGACTTCGAAAATGTTCATTTTCCCCCCCGAGAACGGGCGCACCTGAGTCGGGTGACACGCTTCCGGTCGCGAAACGTTTTCAACTTCCGGTTCGCTGTCTAACGTGCGTGAGAACGTCGTGATATTTTAATGCGCGTGAGAACCACGTTAAACCACATGCTGCTCGTGTCTCTACAATATACCATCACCTTGACGTTTAATGAGTTATACATCTGTATTCTTAAATACGGTGTTTTTGACCATTTATAAAATTATTTATTAAACATTAAATAATGAGGAATACTACCAGACAAATAGAGTTTTTGCCTCTTAATATGGAACAACGGGTTGAATGGAGACAAATAACAAAAAAAAAATTCAAACAAATATATGTAAATTGGAGAAAAAAAATGGGCATCAGAAACAAAAGATTACAGCTTTTTTTTTTTTTTAACACACTTAATTCATAGTATGTTTAACAATTAAAACAATGTTTTAGCCTCCGTTTCTTTGATGTAGAACCTGGTGTTTGATTAAAAACTCTTGGGATTGTGAGTCGGTTTTAACAATTTATTTAGAGCACATTACACACAACACGATTCACTTAAAATATATACAGTATGACTGCCAGAAAAGCAAAGCGCTCTCATGATTCCCTCTAATCTCTGCGGACTGAACATAAGGAGCCAATCAGAGCCGGTCTTCCAACCCGAGCGCAGCCAATCAGCCTCCTCTGTGAGCCGAGGCCCCGCCCCACGCTCACCTTGCTGGCGCTTCTGCTGGCGGCTTCGCGGGAGAAATGAAGTTCTCGTGGGCTGCAGACTCTTTTAATGAAGTAAAAACAACTCCCACACAAGTTGGCGAGTGTTTCCGAGCAAATTCTGAGATGATTACAAGTGAGCGAGCCGAGGGTGGTCCGAGACTCCTGAGGAAAAACTGCTGGGCGTTTTTTTTTTTCCCCTCTCATTTCTCATTTTCCCGCCGTTTATTTATTTATCTCCTGATTTCTTTTTCACACTTCCATTCGGCTGTTTTAATCACGCGGGCCTTTCATAATCGATACGCGGCTTCCTGCCAGAACGCGTGTTATTTTTTACACAAACAAACATCTCCATCTGAGCCCCGTGTCACTTATTTTCTCAGGTCTTCAGAAGATGGAGGCCGGGCAGGAGCCGATGTGCTGGAGGCATTTGAAGTCGCTCCTCTCACCGGGAGGCGAAGGCCGATGGGAGTCGTCTGCACACGGCACGTCGTTCCTCTGATTACAGTCGTCACGTGACCCTCGGGGTCGCGATGCGCTCGCGGGATAATTGCCGGACGGAATTCCAGTCTCAGCCTCAAAAACCAAATGCAAATGAAGATAAGTGAGTGAGTGAGCTTTCCTTCTGGACCGACCCACGCAGAGTCCAGTTCACTCGCCGCACTTGATCTGGTATTAACGGATAAAGGGTTAGGGTTACGGGCTTTTCTTTCTTAAATTGAGGTTTTAAAGAAGGGAAATGGCCAGGACCTTTCTTACGTGTGTGTGTGTTGTTTGTGTGTTCCTTTCGCTTTTCACACATTTAAGTGTGGCTTTTCTTATCCCTGCACACACACACACACACCCCACACACAACATAAATCTGCATACACACACACACCTACACACACACTCCTATACACAAATGCGGACACACATGCACATACAGTTGAGGACAACATTATTAGCCCCGCCTACAAAACAGTCAGTGTTTTAATTGTTCAATATTTAAGTGCTTTTAATCAGAGCTGAAAAAGATAAGGATATACAATCCTAGAAAGACGTCTACAAAAGCTGTGTTGTATTTTTTTGTTCTGTTTAAAGGGCACGTTTGAAGTACTTTTAAAACAACGACTACCAATATTTAGTATAATTTTGTCCTCGACTGTACATGTGCAAACTTTTCACACACACACATGCACGCACGCAATTACATACATAAATATCTTTGTTCATATTATTTGCCTCCGTTAATTCAAAGTTCCCAACCAATGCAAACAATTAAAAACGAGCAAACAAGAATTGATTTCGTTCGAGTCGCGTGTGAAATGAAGGCGTTTCATATGAAGCATGATATTAAAACTCGCGCAGTGACTTACACAAACACACGTGTCTCCTTCCGCGCGGGTCTCTTGTATTTTTTTCCCCGCGATATTAAGACGTGTAATTAACACGCGGGGCATTAGAGGGACTCTTAACTATAATTTGCAGTTCATGAACTGTTTTTAAAAATTACACTTAATATAATTAACTTCCGTCATTAGGCCTAATCCCCGACGGCTGCGCGTGAACGCGGAGGAAGAGCCGCGCGTGACCGTTCCACCCGAGCGAGACGCTATTGGCACCGTGTGGCTCTTTTTTTCGCGGGATTTGTTTGGTCACACCGCACAGATCTGTGAGAAAAAGTTTTTTCGTTATCGTCTCTTACTCAAACGTGCGTGAAATGGACGACGGAGATCACGTTTGTGCTTTATGACGTCATCTTGCACTTGTACGAGAAAAAAAAACTTCTTTACACTGGCCATAATAGAAATGAATAGAGCGACAGAGAAGAAAAAGAGATGATGATGGGGGGGGGGNNNGGGGGGTGAAAAATAGAGCGACAGAGAAGAAAAATAAATGAGGAAGAAGAGGATCAGAATAGAGCGACAGAGAAAAAGAGTTGATGATGATGAAGAGAGGAAGGGTAGAATAATAGAGCGACAGAGGAGAAAAAAATGATAAAGAAGGGGTGGGGGTGGTAGAAAAATAGAGCGACATAGAAGAAAAAGAAACGAGGAAGAGGAGGGGTGGTAGAAGAATAGAGCGACAGAGAAAAAGAGCTGATGATGATGAAGAGAGGAAGGGTAGAAGAATAGATGATGATGAGGTGGTAGAACAATAGAGGAACAGAGTAGAAAAATAGATGATAGGGGGCTAAGAATAGTGCAACAGAGGAGAAAAAGAGTGTGTGTGAGAGAGAGAGAGAGAGAGAGAGAGAGAGAGAGAGAGAGAGAGAGAGATAACTGACCACTAATCCAAGCAGATATGATTATAACCCACCACAGCGCAACTTACTCCCCTGGAAACACGTAATGAAAGATGTTCCTGGACCCCTGATGAGAGCCTGCAGTCTGATCCCTGAACACACACACACACACACACACACACACACACACACACACACACACACACGATCTGTCTTCATGCATATCAAAGACTTTATAAAACACATCGGCAGACCTGTAATTACCTTTTCACTTTTAAAACACCAGCTCGAGAGAGAGAGAGAGTGATAGAGAGAGAGAGAGAGAGAGAGAGAGAGAGAGAGAGAGAGAGAGAGAGAGAGATGATATGCAAGTTTCATCAATTTCTTGGTGAGTGAGTAAATAAGCAGTTTAATATAAAGCAGTGATGGTGATGATGATGTTATTATCGTGACTTTAAACGCTTCTGCTCATGTTGTTTATGCAATTTAGTTTAGTGCAAGTGCAGCTGCTTTACAAGAGTTGTGTTTTTAATTTTCTTATATTTTGTACGAGGTAAATATACAAATAGAAATATATATATTGCTAATCAATCAGTGAAAGAGGGAGAGAAATACTGAGAGAACACACACACACACACACACACACACACACACACACATTTTTGAAAAGTGTTTTCATTTGGCTACTTTTATTTGATCATGGTCATTTCGGAGAGAATTACAAATTATAAAGTAGTTAATACTTTTACAAAGACTTTTTCAGGAAAGATTGGTGTGTTTTCAGTCTTTTTTCAGACATTGACTTTCAACTGTTGCCAGTTGAAACAAACAAACAAACAAACAAAATAAACAATTACGTTTTACTTTCGTTAACATTATTTTCAGTTGAAAATACAGTGTTTTCCACAACGTCATATCAAAAGTTTCCAAATGTTGGAATTTCCAGTAACTGGAAAATAAAAGAACAACAACATAATAAAAAAAAAAAAAAAAATTGAAATTTTGCATTTCACAACTTCATCTTTTCCAACACAATAAACGCTGCGCTGTATTTTACTAAAATAGATCTATCTCTTGAAGAGCTTTAATACTGTTCTGTACAGTATGAAATAAATTAATTCGGAAGATACAAAATGGGCCACATAAATAATACGTTATCTTAACCTACACAAACAAACAAACAAACAAACAAACAAACAACGCAGTGGTGTAGTTGCAGACTGGTTTGGTGTAACACTGAGGAGAATTGCACACTGATGATTGTAAACGAAAGAGCGTCTGACCACCTGCTGCCCTCTGATTGGCACTTTAGAAACCAGCTGATTTGCATATAAGGCAATGACCTTATAAAGGCTTCCTTTATTGGGCCTGTTCGGAAACCCCGCCTCTTTAAGACTTCAAACCCTCGAACACCTTCACAGAATTCAATGACGTGGAGAAACGCGGTCAGTCTCACGAACCGGCCGGAAACAGTGTCTGCAGTCGCGTTTAAACTGATGCGCTAACAATTTGGCGAAATGTACGGCAAGTGACTGGATTAATAACACGCAAGACTATGAATAATACTTTCAATAAAAGACTTTTAAAAGGCTTAAATATCATCTTTTTTTGGCTACTCACAATTTTGTCACTTGGGGCGGTGCCCTGCACTGAATGATTAGCTCTATCCTGATTTGCTAATGAGATTTTGATGGACAGTTTCAGTTTTTAGAAATACAATCTAAATTTATCTTTGGAATTTTTAAAAACTTTTTTTCTTTTTAGATGTAAATGATGGAAAAAATCACTTCCCCTCTCCACCTACTAACTTTAAAACCCTAATCAATAACCCTAAACCTCCTAACCTTTAACCCCTAACAGTAAACTCCAACATTAATTCATAATCCTAACCCCAAAACACAACCTTTACCCATCAACCCCAAACCCTAACTCTTATCCTAACCCTAAAACCCTAACTCATCCACCCTAACCCCAAACCCTAACCCATCAACCCTAACTCATCCACCCTAACCCCAAACCCTAACCCTAACCCCAAACCCTAACCCATCAACCCTAACCCTCACCCTAACCCCAAACTCTAACCTATCAACCCTAACCCTCACCCTAACCCCAAACCCTAACTCATCAACCTTAACTCATCCACCCTAACCCCAAACCCTAACTCATCAACCCTAACCCTCACCCTAACCCTCACCCTAACCCCAAACCCTAACTCATCAACCCTAACCCTAACTCATCAACCCTAACCCTCACCCTAACCCCAAACTCTAACCTATCAACCCTAACTCATCCACCCTAACCCCAAACCCTAACCCTCACCCTAACCCCAAACTCTAACCTATCAACCCTAACTCATCCACCCTAACCCCAAACCCTAACTCATCAACCCTAACTCATCCACCCTAACCCCAAACCCTAACTCATCAACCCTAACCCTCACCCTAACCCTCACCCTAACCCCAAACCCTAACTCATCAACCCTAACCCTAACTCATCAACCCTAACCCTCACCCTAACCCCAAACTCTAACCTATCAACCCTAACCCTCACCCTAACCCCAAACCCTAACCCATCAACCCTAACTCATCCACCCTAACCCCAAACCCTAACTCTCACCCTAACCCCAAACCCTAACTCATCAACCCAAACCCTAACTCTTATCCTAACCCTAAAACCCATCAACCCTAATCCTAACTCATCAACCCTAACCCTAACTCTTACCCATCAACCCCAAACTCATAACCTATCAACCCTAACTCATCAACCCTAACCCTAACTCTCACCCATCAACCCTAAACCCAAACTTTTACCACAAACCCAATCAACTCTACACTCAACCCTGAGTTGACTCAACCCTAACTCTTACCCTACCCATCTTAACCTCAAACCCTTCCTCAAGCACCAATCCTAACCTCACAAACCCTCCTTCTCAACTCGTCCTGTTCGATCCGCTGATAGAACAGAAATGCTCTAATTGTGTGTAAAATCTGTCAGTGAATCCAAAGCTAGTGAGGAATTAATACGAAAATAAAAATCTCAAAACGTAAAACTTTCTTGAGACGGATGGTACAGTTTGGTAGCGCGAATGTGGCGTAAAACAGTCTCGTTAAATAGACCTTTGGGCTTGCCACATGATCTCACGACGCAGACACCGTTCCAGCCTAGTTCACACCAAGTGGGCGTGTCCAGACGCAGCGTGTGTGTGTGTGTGTGTGTGTGTGTGAGGGGCAGGGAGGGGCTTAATACTGATCCGTCGCAGCCAAACGCACCGCAGGCTCATTGCAACACTTTATAAATATACATTGGCAAATATCATTTGAAGTGATTATAGAAGCAGAGTGCAATTCTTTTGTACACGTTACTAGTTTGTGCTATAAATACTATGGAACGGGTGAGTCGGGTTGGCAGCACCACACGTACTTCAGGCCGCGACACTGTACAGGCTCCGTTTTTGCATAACGCGCGGAAGCTCCGCCTACACGGCGTCCTCCTCGCGGTCCACCGAGCTCTCGTCCATCTCCTCCTCGTCCCTCACGGTGTCTCCGTCCGTGTCCACGCTCTTGTTCTCGCTCTCCTCCTCCTCCTCCTCCAGCTCCTCGCGGCTCATCTCGGGGCGCTCGGCCACGCCCTGCAGGAAGGCGTGGCTCAGCAGCAGCGGGGTGGGCGTGTCCCGGGCCTGCCGCTGGGCCGCCTCGCGCTCCTCGGCCTCGCGCTTGCAGTAGGAGTATCTGTGGTTCATGTGCTGCGAGTAGGAGCCGGAGTGTGAGAAGCGCTTGCCACACTTGTCGCACTGGTACGGCTTCTCGCCCGAGTGCAGGCGCGAGTGCTCGATCAGGTGGTGCTTGTGTTTGAACGCCTTCTTGCAGATCTGACACTGGTGCGGCCGCTTCCCTGCGCACACACATAACGACAGAGCCGCGCGGCGTTAGACACGCACACACGCACACACACACACACACACACTGCCAGGATCAACATGGAGGAGGGAAACTAAAGGGTTCGGATGGAGAACACAAACACGCGCGTCACGTGACGCTTGATCGCCGCTGATGCGCCCGTGTGTTTGTCTGAGACATTCCCTCGCTGAGCTGAAGCGTGAAGCACAGACAGAGAGCTCAAGTAAAACACACACACACACACACACACACACACACACACACACA
>CM051495.1:31268862-31276362 GCA_028031935.1 Paedocypris micromegethes | reverse complement strand
AGAGGGAAATGACTAGAGAGGCAGTAGTAAAGAACAAGACCAAAACGAGCAAAAATTTAAAAGAGAGATGTGCAACAAGAGGAGCTGTGAGAGATAAATAACCAAAGAGAGTGAGTGTGAGGACAGACAGTGATGGAGTGATGGTGTCTGGAGCAGTATATACCTGTGTGTTCATATTTGTGTCTGAGGAGGGAACTGCTCTTCTGGAATGTTTTGTCGCAAAGGTCACACGCGTACATACCACTTTCTGTCTTCTTAATCTTCTTCCGGGTCAGACAGGCCTCCGGGTCGGCCATATCATCCAGACCGCTCAGATAATCTGCCGGACCGTCCAGCAGCTCGCTCTGAAACACAGCGACCCCATCACGATCAGACGACCAATCAAAACGCTTCACAACACCGACACCTTCACCATGTAACCAATAGCTGGAATGAAACACGAAAAAAAAAGCCTAGAAACATCTAAAGACATTTTGCAAATTTGTAACATTTGTGAATGATTGACGCGCTCGCTTGACCTACATTCCTTTGGAGATGCTTTTATATATTTTTAATTTAAAATTAATCATTGAAGATTATAACTCAGCACATATGAATATTTCAGGCGTTTGCGGCGAAACTGGAACGGCGGTAATAAGAACTACACGTGAACATGTTTGCGACCTGAAAAGGCAGGATATTGCAAATGAGGCTTTTTCCCCTCTTCTTAATCACACCTTATTTCATACATTTGCATTGGAATTTGGTTTAATTTCATACATGAAAGGGTGTTAGCGCGGTATTTATCTGAGCGGAGATTAGCCCGATAGGCTTAAACTTAAATTAATGGGGGAAAAATATTATTACATTAGAAGCTAATAACAGGAGGAGAGTCGGAGAAGGGCATATTGCCACAGTCCTCTAATTTCAAATGGTAATGATTAAATCAAGAGCGGCAGAGACCGGCCAGAACAGCAGTGACGTTGCCCTCATTAAGAAGCCACGCTTTTCCCCGAACCACAATACGACCGCGCACTCTTTTAAAAAGCTCCGCGCTATCGTTCCGCAATCAATTGGAGCTAAACGCCCTCAGCTGTATTTTTTTAAATCTAATTTAATAACTTAGAATGGGAAACATTATTAATACTTTTTTATCAGAATGGTTTCCCCGATGTTAAACAGCCCTCAGCGCCGAGCTGTAATGAACAACGGGAGCTTGCATTATTCATCTCTATGCTTAGACTCGTTTCAGCTTCTGTAGGTATATCAAAAAAAAAAATAATAAAAAGACGGTTAAAGTGAAGAGATGGGTTTTCAGCTCACTGACTCTCTGTCTGTGATGTTCCCCGCACCGGATGGGGAAAGTGAACGGCGGCGCTACCGGCACTAGATCTCTGAACACCTGCCACTTTGACGATTCCTGCTCTCGGTATCTTGGAAAGCCACTTAAGGGCTGACAGAAGAAGCGCCACCGCTAAAAGAGCGGCTGAACGGCACTAGAGGCAACGTCTGATGCTTTTTCTATCGCATCTGGCCCTTGGCGTGAGGTGAGCTCCCCTCTCCCTCTCTGAGTGGCTTTTAATTAGTGTCTGAGCTTCACTCACCAAAGGGATAGAGGAGGGAAGCAAGACGAGGCCTGAGGAGACGGGGGGAAAAAAGACCGGTACATACCTGGAACCCTGGCTTCCTCTGGTACTTTCTCCTCTGCTGCATCTCAGCGAAGCTGGCAGCCCCTGCTGCGTAGGTGTAGGCCATGTGTGGCAAGAAGCTTATCTGGTCGAGGCTGGGATAGGGCCTAAGCCCTGGGAGGCTGGCTTGAACCGGGGGCATGAATGTTGGGGGTGGAAAAGCGCTTTGGGGAGGCAAGGAGGTGTAGAGGGGTTTGGCAGAGAATGGGTTCAAGCCAAAGATGGGGCTTGAGCTTTTGTCCAGATTGCTGTTTGCATTGGGACTGCCAAACTCCTTCTTAGAGAGGTAAGCCAGGTTGAGCGGCTCGTCCACGTGTTCGCGAGCTGTGGGGATGTGGCTGTGGTCAATGGGGAAGCTGCTGAGCTTGGGACGGCTTTTCACAGTCAACATGTGCTTTGGCTCCTTCATGAGCTTTGGCAACGAGAGGTCGAGCGGCTCGGCCTGGAGGTCCTCGGAGGTGAAGCTGTTGGGTGTGTAGGAGCTAGTGTGGGAGTGTTTGGAAGATGCGGAGGACAGGTTAAGAGGAGATGGAGTGTTGCTTCTAGAGTGGTCCAGCTTATCCCCCAGGTGCTTGTGGTTGGAAAACTGGGGTGTTTTGGAGAGCCGAAGAGGGGCGTCGCAATTGTTCATGCTATTGTGAAGTTCGGGGATGGTGGGAGACGTGAGTCGATCTGCATGTTTACCCAAGGACATTGGGGAGCGGATGCCAAAGGAGTCTTTGATGGGTGTGAGAGCCGCAACCGGATGCCCAGCCTCCATGTGGTTTCTATCTAGTGGCGGTGTTCTGGAACTGGTGTACTGAAACACCTTTCTTTGTTCAAACCAGTCTTTTACAAAGTCCTGTGGAAGACCAACCGCTATGGAGATTTTCAGAAGTTCGTCAGAGTTGGGCTCCATGTTCATGGCAAAGTAAGCTTTTAATACTGACATGTGGTCCTTGTAGGGGCTGATTGGGTCATTGATGCACTTCTCTGGGATGATGGAGGGATGCAAGAGGCCATGCTTCTCAGCAAACAGGGAGGTTTTGTTGGCTATGATGTTCTGAGAGGGTTGAAGCACCGCCTTGATCTCCTCGTTCATCTTGCAAAGGTACCGCTCGTGTTGGTGCAAGGGAATCGGGCCAGGGAAAGTCTCTTTGCAGTACTGGCAGGAGAAGGGTGAAAACAATAGACTGCTATTTTCGTGGAGTTTGTCGTCCATGTCTAGCACTTGATTGACCTTCTCTTTTTTGATATTGCTAATTTGTCGTTTAGAGTCTGTAGTCAAGCTCTGAAGGCAGGCTTTGGCTTCATTGACCTTCTCCAGGGTGTAGTCTATGATGCTCTTAGTGGCACCATTGTGACTGATAAGTGGAAGAGTGTTTTGGGGTACACCAGGGGAGGTGAGCCCTAGCTTCTGGTCCTCAATGTGGGATCCCAGTTCTTTCATGTAAGCCTTTAACTTGGAGATCTCCTCTGGCTTGCAGTCCATCTTTTGCCGGCAAACCGTGTTGTCAACAATCTGCAGGACCTTCTGCACCTCGCTTAGGTTGTTGGCCAATGATGGATATCCCAGTATTTGCCCTTCAATGCCCATGCCAAGGTGCTGTATGGGACTGTGAGAATTGTGAATTCCCAAAGGACTGCCCCCCCTCACAGCGCCATTCAGAAAGGGGCTTCCCGCACCATAACCATGTGAGGCCATCATTAGCTTATAGTCATTGAAGTCCAGTGGTTCGGATTTGATGTTGAGGTGGTTGGACTGGTCCTGCAGGCCTAAAGGTTTGCTGTTCTCCAATTTGTGTCGCAACTGCGATATGGCGGTGTTTGTAGGCGAGGAAGACGCAGAAGTTGGAGATGAGCCTGTCTTCATGTTGTTCCTCACCCTGCCGTTGATGGTGATCAGTCCGATGCACTTTTTACTGCTAATGTGTGAACTGTACGACCCAGAGTGAGAGAATCTTTTCTTACAGTTTGGACACTCGTATGGCTTCTCACCTAAACCAAAGGGAAATAGAATAGTTAGAGACATTCCTATGACTTTTCAATTCCTGCAGACTTTAGCCAAAACACTCTATCCTGGAGGTTCTGACGGCCTTCGTTGAAACGAGGGCCGTATTGCAAATAAACTCCATTTAAAACCATAGAAGGAAACCTCTGTGACGTACCACTGTGTATCCGCAGGTGCTCCTTTAGATGGTGCTTGTATTTGAAGGCCTTGCCACATTCGGTGCATTTGAACTTGCGGTTTCCAGAGCCCTGGTTTAAAATCTGGTGCTGTGGACAAGAAGACATTCGCATGAGCCTTTTCATGCACAGACACACCATCACACACAGTAGGCAAGGTCTCAAAGAATAATTTCACGACGGGCCAAATGGCTGCGGTTGTAAAGCGGCGTCTCGCTTTGCTTGGGTGCATTTGAGCAACGATAACAGCATCTCACACACCTTTTCATTTCCTGACTCCAGAGCCAGAAATTGCACATTGGCACAGGACAAAACCCGAGAAGACTCCTTCTCTGGATTTTTGTTTCCCTCATTAGAGAGGCAGAAAGGATCCACTTCACCTAATTTGGCATAATCATTCCTAGTAAATCTGGCGTATTTAACCAGCACATCCTTCAAATACCTGCGCAAAGAGATCATTATGCAAAAAGGTGGGCTCGCCTAAATGTTGCAAATTCGTAATTGGACGCAAATTTGCCGACTGTTTAAAGTCTTCAAACGTCTCTTTAACGCCGCCTGAATGCCGCACGTAGGCAGGCACTTCATTTGCTGTTCAAAGGTAGAACACGACCGCTGCGCCCCTCGCATTTGCAATTCAAAGCCCAGCCTGGAAAATCAAAATATAATAACAATAACAACAACAACAACAATACGGGCGTCAGCGCCGAGAAGCGGAGCGCGCACCAGGCGGGCACAATTAATTCCGAGTGGGAGGTGAGTGTGTGTGGAGCGGGCAGACGCACACAAAAGGCCTGTGAACGCCGCCCATGATCATCACCGACAACTGGTGGAGCGAGAGCGGGCGAGAGAGGCTCGCATTCCACCGGAGACAGATGGCATAAAGCACAGGACACAGGGAGGATTGTTCAAACAGCGGCAACCTTCAAACATCAAGCGGGGAGCGGGCGGCCCTCGGCGGGGAGGGACACCACCATTTGCTCATATGTTGCCGAGTCGCATAAACAAACAGCAACAGCTGCTTTACCCGCCACCACCGACCCCCCCCCCCGCCCCCAACACCGCCCCCCGCCCCACCAGCGCCTTCCCTCTGAGGACAGAGGCAGGTTTCCATCCCACCGTCGATCACCCTCCATGTGATACAGTCACTCCGCTGCCCTAATTGTGACTGGCAGGAGCAAGAGAAGAGGGAATTTTGCGCTTGGCGTGAAACTCGGCGCGCCAAGTGTGTCAAGCATGGTGTGGGCGGGGCGTTTGTTTCGGCATTTGCATATGACTGCGCTTCGCCGTCTTGTGTACAATGACGGTAAAGGCACGTGACGAGCCCGGTTAGGCCCGGACGCAGAAGGGGAATTTTCGACAGTGCAGTCTTTCAAGATGAAGCCCACACAAACAAAGACCAACAAATAGGAAGTAATTTGTGGATTAGGGAGGTCACGGGTGCAGAATGGACCATCTGTTGGTGTTTTGAGCGGCCCGTGGCGTCAGGTGAAGGAAGTTGGCAGCGTGTGGTGTATCAAATCACTCTGTTCTAGTCAGAACGTGGTGTGTGGGAGATGAAAGAGCGGCTGTGACTTCTCGGATGATTACAACAGCGACTCTGAAGTCACACGGCGGAGTCTGAAGTGCCGGGGTCTCTGAAGACATCTGCTCATGTTCCTCGCCGCTCCATCCGTCTACCTGTCCATCTCCACGCCGCCGCGATGTGTTGCTCTGTCGCTGGGATGTTTAAAGAACATAAAAAAGCCCGAGTGCAGAGCGGATCGCACTTCCAAATTGGAAATTAACACAGTCGTTGGATCGTGAATACAAGGCTGCGGAATCATATCAGAGCAGGCCATCAAAAAACCATTTAGACCTCAATTAAGTCTATAACCATTAAAGATCCGCATCTTCAAAATGCCATGAAAAATTAATAACGATTGCCAATCAAAATGATATCGTTTCTCGCATGGGAATACAGAAGAGCGAGATCAAAGCCAGAGGAAGAGTTTCCTCTCTAAATCCCTTCTTCATCCAGCACTTCACTCCTTTTTTGAATGAGGGGGAAAGAGTGAAAAAAAACTAAAGGACGGGATAATATATGATGAGAGAGAGAGAGAGAGAGAGAGCGAGAAAGAGAGAGAGAAGAGAGAGAGAGAGGAGGATAGAGCAGAGGAGAGAGAGAGAGAGAGAGAGCAAATAAGAGACAGAGAGAAAGTGTGAGCAAATAAGATACAGAGAGATAAAGTGAGAGAGGAGTGCGAGGGCAAACAAGAATGAAAAAGACATACATTGATAAAGCGAGAAGGAGAAAGAGTAAGTGAGAGAGAGAGAAAGCAAGGAAGTAGCATGAGCAGGAAAGTAAGACAAATACAAAAAGACAGAAACAGAGTGAGAGGAAACAAAGAGAAAGTGAAGGAGTGAGAGTGAGAACAAGTGAAAAAGACATGAATAGTTCAAATGAGTGAGAGAGAGAAAGAGTGAAAAATACACATATACGTAGATAAAGTGAGAGAAAGAAGAATGCAAGAGTGAGAAAAAGTTGAAAAAGATGATGGAGAGAGAGAAGAGGAATGTGAGAGAACGAGTGAAAAAAACAGATTTACGTAGAATAATAAAGATAGAGAGAGAGAGAGAAGGTGAGAGTGAGAAAGAGTGAAAAAGACAGGAATAGATCAAATGAGTGAGAGAGTGAGAAATGGTGAAAAAGACAGTTATACATAGATAAAATGAGAGTAGAAGAATGTGAGAGTGAAAAAAGTGGAAAAAGACAGGAATAGATCAAATGAGTGAGAGAAAGAGAGCCGAGTGTAAGAAAAGATATAGAGGAGATGCAGAGACAGAGAGACAGAGAGTGCAAGAGACAGAAATAGATAAACAGAGAGAGGGAGAGGGAGAGAGAGAGGGAGGGAGAGAGAGAGAGAGAGAGAGAGAGGGAGGGAGGAAGTGGCCCTCACCTGATCTCGTCCAGGCTTGTGCGTGGCCATATGTCTCTCCAGCTGAGTGCGGTAAGTGAAGGTGTAGCTGCACAGGGGGCAGGAGAAGTTCTCCTCGTTCTTCTCGTGCCGGTACTTGATATGTTCCTTCAGAGAAGTCAAGCGCTTGTAACCCCGGTCACAGTAGGGGCAGGTCAACAGTTGGGCGAAAGCATCTGGAGTTCCAGGTGGCAGGTCTGGATGGAGAGAGTGAGAGAGTGAGAGAGAGAGAGAGAGAGAGAGGTCAGCAAATCCATGCCAGAACGGGCGCGGTGCCCAGCCTGGTAAGAGGAGGTATCTGTACAATCTGCTCTGCTCTGTGCCATCGACAAGGTTGGCACTGCCACGGGCACACACACACACACACACACACTTTTTCTCGCGGGTGCTGTGTGAGGAAACAAACAGCAGCGTATTTAAGCGGCTATTTAAAACGGAACTGTAATCGACAAGCAAACAGCGACTGATTAACACATTCAGTCTGGTCAACAAGGTCGACCAACTATTTCTGCTCCCAAACCTTTTTCGCGGAACAGATTTTGTTTACGTGAGAGGTTCATTTCTCACGAGAGATTTCCTTACATTTTATAAAAAGAAACAGTTACACATATAGATCAAAGTAAGTAAGTTAAAGTTAAGAATAAATGGTCACTTTAAGCTAGTTGTTGGACACTTTACTCTCTAAACACCTTGACTTTACCTGGTCACTTTTT
>CM051495.1:31258862-31263862 GCA_028031935.1 Paedocypris micromegethes | reverse complement strand
AGGAGGGAGGGACTGAGCAGGAAGGGGTGTGTCTGAGTGGAAAGGAAGAGTCAGAGCAGGAAGGGGTGTGTCTGAGTGGAAAGGAAGAGTCAGAGCAGGAAGGGGTGTGTCTGAGAGGAGAGGAAGAGTCAGAGCAAGAAGGGGGTGAGAAGAAGAGGTGTGTCTGAGTGGAAAGGAAGAGTCAGAGCAGGAAGGGGTGTGTCTGAGTGGAGGAAGGAAGAGTCAGAGCAGGAAGGGGTGTGTCTGAGAGGAGAGGAAGAGTCAGAGCAGGAAGGGGTGTGTCTGAGAGGAGAGGAAGAGTCAGAGCAGGAAGGGGTGTGTCTGAGTGGAGAGAAAGAGTCAGAGCAGGAAGGGGTGTGTCTGAGAGGAGAGGAAGAGTCAGAGCAGGAAGGGGTGTGTCTGAGAGGAGAGGAAGAGTCAGAGCAGGAAGGGGTGTGTCTGAGTGGAAGGAAGAGTCAGAGCAGGAAGGGGTGTGTCTGAGTGGAGAGGAAGAGTCAGAGCAGGAAGGGGTGTGTCTGAGTGAGAGAAGGAAGAGTCAGAGCAGGAAGGGGTGTGTCTGAGAGGAGAGGAAGAGTCAGAGCAGGAAGGGGTGTGTCTGAGAGAGAGGAAGAGTCAGAGCAGGAAGGGTTGTTCTGAGAGGAGAGGAAGAGTCAGAGCAGGAAGGGGTGTGTCTGAGAGGAGAGGAAGAGTCAGAGCAGGAAGGGGTGTGTCTGAGAGGAAAAAGAGTCAGAGCAGGAAGGGGGTGTCTGAGTGGAAGGAAGAGTCAGAGCAGGAAGGGGTGTGTCTGAGAGGAGAGGAAGAGTCAGGAAGGGGTGTGTCTGAAGGAGAGGAAGAGTCAGAGCAGGAAGGGTGTGTCTGAGAGGAGAGGAAGAGTCAGAGCAGGAAGGGGTGTGTCTGAGAGGAGAGGAAGAGTCAGAGCAGGAAGGGGTGTGTCTGAGAGGAGAGGAAGAGTCAGAGCAGGAAGGGGTGTGTCTGAGTGGAAAGGAAGAGTCAGAGCAGGAAGGGGTGTGTCTGAGTGGAAGGAAGAGTCAGAGCAGGAAGGGGTGTGTCTGAGAGGAGAGGAAGAGTCAGAGCAGGAAGGGGTGTGTCTGAGTGGAGAGGAAGAGTCAGAGCAGGAAGGGGTGTGTCTGAGAGGAGAGGAAGAGTCAGAGCAGGAAGGGGTGTGTCTGAGTGGAAAGGAAGAGTCAGAGCAGGAAGGGGTGTGTCTGAGTGGAGAAAGAGTCAGAGCAGGAAGGGGTGTGTCTGAGTGGAGAGGAAGAGTCAGAGCAGGAAGGGGTGTGTCTGAGAGGAGAGGAAGAGTCAGAGCAGGAAGGGGTGTGTCTGAGTGGAAAGGAAGAGTCAGAGCAGGAAGGGGTGTGTCTGAGTGGAAGGAAGAGTCAGAGCAGGAAGGGGTGTGTCTGAGAGGAGAGGAAGAGTCAGAGCAGGAAGGGGTGTGTCTGAGAGGAGAGGAAGAGTCAGAGCAGGAAGGGTGTGTCTGAGAGGAAGAGGAAGAGTCAGAGCAGGAAGGGGTGTGTCTGAGTGGAAAGGAAGAGTCAGAGCAGGAAGGGGTGTGTCTGAGTGGAGAGGAAAGTCAGAGCAGGAAGGGTGTGTCGAGGGAGAGGAAGAGTCAGAGCAGGAAGGGTGTGTGTGTCTGAGTGGAGAGGAAGAGTCAGAGGGAAGGGGTGTCTGAGTGGAGAGGAAGAGTCAGAGCAGGAAGGGGTGTGTGAGTGGAGAGGAAAGGAGTCAGAGAGCAGGAAGGGGTGTGTCTGAGAGGGAGAGGAAGAGTCAGAGCAGGAGGGGTGTGTCCTGAGAGGAGAGGAAGAGTCAGAGCAGGAAGGGGTGTGTCTGAGAGGAGAGGAAGAGTCAGAGCAGGAAGGGTGTGTCTGAGAGGAGAGGAAGAGTCAGAGCAGGAAGGGGTGTGTCTGAGTGGGAGGAGAGTCGAGCAGGAAAGGGGTGTGTCTGAGAGAGAGGAAGAGTCAGAGCAGGAAGGGGGTGTCTGAGTGGAAAGGAAGAGTCAGAGCAGGAAGGGTGGTCTGAGTGGAAAGAAGAGTCAGAGCAGGAAGGGGTTGTGTCTGAGAGGAGGAAGAGTCAGAGCAGGAAGGGGTGTTTTGAGAGGAGAGGAAGAGTCAGAGCAGGAAGGGGTGTGTCTGAGAGGAGAGGAAGAGTCAGAGCAGGAAGGGGTGTGTCTGAGAGGAGAGGAAGTCAGAGCAGGAAGGGGTGTGTCTGAGTGGAAAGGAAGAGTCAGAGCAGGAAGGGGTGTGTCTGAGTGGAGAGGAAGAGTCAGAGCAGGAAGGGGTGTGTCTGAGAGATGAAGAGTCTGAAAAAAAAAATTTAAGCAGAGAGAGGCGTGTTGACGAAGAAAGGAAGTGTTTGTGCAGAGAAGGGCGTGTCTGTAAGGAGACAAAGTGTCAGTGAAAAGAAGGCGTGTCTCGGATGGGTGTGTCTGTGAGAAGGCAATGTGTGAACAGGGAGGGGTGTGTCTTATGCAGAGAGGTGTGTACATGAGGAGAGAGGGGTGTGTCTATGCGGACAGGGGTGTGTCCGAGAGGATGAGTCAGATAGAAAGTGTCAAGAGAAGGAGGAGTGTGTCCATGCACAAACGGGCGTGTCTATGCAAAGAGGGCGTGTCTTTGTACAACATTGAAATCAAAGCTGCAGAACTCACCGGTTTCGTCCACAGACGCGCTCAGCAGGTCGTTCTCATGCCAGACGTTCTCGATCCCGCTGTCCTTCATGTCATCGTCCTCATCCAGGGTCTTCCTCAGCAGCGGGGAGGGCGGAGCCACCGACTCGTGATTGACCAGGCTGACTGGACTCCCGGCTCCGTTCAGCAGCCCGTCCTCTTCCGACACCACCAGTCGGTCCTCCTCTTCCGTCTCAGATCCGGTCTCCAGCACGTTCTCATAGTCCAACCCTGTCAAACACACCGTAACGCCACGTTCAACTCAATAATGCATTAACCTGTTTATATTCGCATACTATAGTAGAACAATTCTAGCGCGCAGACGCACACACCACACACTCTCTCTCTCTCTCTCTCTCTCTCTCTCTCTCACCCCGCCCCCAAATACACACACACTTAACATTCCCCTGAAGAAACAGATTACAACAGTAATGTCTGTTCCTGACATGATCTTAGGTTAATCCACTGGTCTGCACTCGCCTCGCGAGCAACTGCATAACAGGTGCAAATTAAAATGTGTGTGTGTGTGTGTGTGTGTCAGTGAGTGAGAGAGAGAGAGAGAGAGAGAGAGAGAGAGAGAGAGAGAGAGAGAGAGAGAGAGAGAGAGAGATCTGACCCGGACTGAATAACCAATTGACAGGGGAAACAAAACCTTTCCAGGAGGTGTGAGCTCGAGGATTTCGGCAAGTTCAGGCAGATTGGAGATCTCAGGGAGAAAAGCAGAAGAAGGGGAAGGGATGGATGAATGTGGAAGATATTCAGAGCTGATGTGTGGACCAGTATCACTGACGCTCTAATCCAGAGATCTTTACCTTCAGAAGGAGATAGACTATCTCTCCTTCTCTCTTTTTGTTTCTCTTTTACTCTCTTTCTTTCTGTCTGCTTTTCTATGCATCTCTCTTCCTTGGCTTCCCTCTTTTTACATATGCATTTCTGAAACTTCTGTCATATATAAGATAAGATAAGACTTTATTCATCCCACTAGGGGGATTTTTTTTGTTCTACAGCAACAAAAAAAACAGGGAAAGTAGAAGTTTTTAATAAAAAAAAAAAACATGTTTTAACATAGATTTTCATGTAAGAGGGGTTTTGAAAAAGAGAGAGATTGAGAAAGCCAGAGTGAGAGAGAAAGACTGAGATTGAGAGAGAGAGAGTACATTTAAAAGAGAGAGAGATTAAAAGGCAGAGAAGAATCAGAGAGTAAGAGGAAAAGAAAAGATATAAACATAAAGAGAGAGACTCAAAGAGAGAAACACAAGAAAAGTTAAGAGAGAAAACAAAAGAGACATACATATAGATAGATAGAGCGAGCGAGAGCGAGAGAAGAGAGAGAGAGAGTGTCTGTGACATCTTGAGAAGTTAAAAACAACTTTGCGGCTGGAAGATTTGAAAAGGCGGATGAGTAATGATGGGTTGGGTGGATGGGGCGCATTGTTGTGCTGACAGACAGCCAATCACGCGGCAGCATTGTGCTCCTCAACACAATAATTCCAACCTGCTAATGTCGCAGCGCCATTACAGCCATTCCTCACCTCGTCTCTAATCAGTCTTTTGTGTTTCCTCCGCGCAGACACAAAGAAACGATAATGTTTACTTGCCGGAGAACTTCTCCTCCGATGACACGCGCGTCTCGTCAGAACAATGGCGATCACGGCTGCCATTCTACCTGCTCCAGCTTTCAAACATCTCTCGCTCCGCAGCCGCGCACAATTAAACTGACACGACTAATTGCCCCAGTCGCGTTCATGTTGAGCTTAACCTCCAGACGGCCTGTCAGCTCACTCTCCTCACACTCCTCACACTCCTCACACACAGCGGGACTCCACCCAACGCAGTCACACGGCTCCCTGCGGGTCAGCTGACACTGAGGGTTCAGAGAGTGTGTGTGTGTGTATGAGGTAGAAGGAGAGAGAGAGAGAGAAAGAGAAAGAGAGAGAGAGAGTAACTTGGACAGAGAGTGAGTGACTTAGTGAGAGACACTGTGTGTGTGTGTGTGTGTGATAGAGTGAGAAAAAGTGACTTAGAGAGAGAGTGTGTGTATGAGAGAAAGAGCGTCTTAATGGGAGAGTGCGTGTGCGTTTATGAGAGAGAGAGTGACTTAGTGTGAGAGTCTGTGTATATAAGAGACAGAGTGAGAAAGAGTGACTTAGTGAGAGTGTGTGTGTGTGTGTGTGTGTGTAAGAGAAAGAGAGAGAGAAAAAGTGACTGTGACAGAGAGAGAGTGTGTGTGTGTGAGCAAGAGTGACTTTTAGTGAGAGTGAGAGAGACTTGGACAGCAAGTAAGTGACTGAGTGAGAGACAGTGTGTGTGTGTGTGTGTGTGTGTGTGTGTGTGTGTG
>CM051495.1:31229821-31249855 GCA_028031935.1 Paedocypris micromegethes | reverse complement strand
ACACATACACACTCTGCAACAATCTTACACAACTCCTCGCTCTCGGTCTCTCATTCATAGACTAGCTCATCGCTCTCTCTCACACACACACACACACACACTCTCTCGCCGGGCCGAGCGCAGGGATTTATACTTGCTGCTCGAAGCCTTTAAAACGGCAACAATTTCTAACCGAAAGGCCGCGCCATTAGAGAGGCAGCGCTGCTATTGTTACGGCCTGTAATGCCATTTCCTTCATCTTTTGTCTCGGCGAGGCTATTATTAGCCGCCTCTCAGCGCGGCGGATCCGTTCAATAGCTTCCGAATTTGGTCATTAACAAGTGAATATCAGCAAACACATTTGCGGAGCCCCTGCCATTGCTAATAAACTAACAATAAGTACAAGCCTAATTGGGAAATGCAATGAAGAAGCGGAGGAGCCGGAGGAGAGGAGAACAGACAGGTCATTACCGCGACGGATGAGGAGAGGGAAAGGTGAACAGTTGAAGTGTCGCCTCCTCGCAGCTCTCGCCGACGCCGCTAATCCGTCTCTCGCTAGTTGCTAAACGCATTACGGCGATCGCCGACTCGCGCACGCGGCTGAGTCTGAACCCACGAGTTATTCCCGTGCGCTCTGGGGTCAAAGGTCAGAATCAGTCTGAGCCGGATCGCAGGATCCGTTTGCGACGTGAATCCAAAACACACAGGAATCCCGCTAAATCAGCCGCCGCAGGACGCAGGAAATGGAAAAAAAAAAAAAATCAACAGCTGGATATTTTTTAAATTTCCCCAACAAAAAAAAATTGTACAAATTCAATGTACATGATTAATTAGAATTACAAACTTGATATTACTTGATAAGACAAACTGCAAAATCGCAATAGATCACCAAATGTTGGTGAAGTTTTTAGTAATTACATTTTATTTAGTGTAAAATTCTGCTTCATGGAGTTTTCAAGAATTGATATATTAAGAAATACACATACGTAAACAATAATTAAATCTAACATTGATTTAAATGTGCCTACAAATACAAATTATATATTTATGTGTGTGTGTGTGTGTGTGTGTGTGTGTGTGTGTGTGTGTGTGTGTGTGTGTGTTATATATTATACATATATATAACACTTTTCGATAAAAGAAATGAATAATTTTGGAATTTTTACATATTTTGGAAATGTATCACACACACACACACACACACACACACACACACACACACACACAATTATGTAACAACTAATTTTCCTCTGTCACAAATTGTTGCAAATTAATATTTCATTGTTTTTCATAATGTCAACAATAGATCAATAATTAGAACCCAAATGTTAGCAGAAAAAAAAATCAAAGCAGAAATCTTAGTTAACTAGCAGCTAACCCCAACTAACTAGTTGTCGGTCAGGTTGGTGATGTTTGTGCTGACACAGCAGACGATCCGCAGTCAAATCACAGTCCGGCTCAAATCCTAAAACTTTCTGCTTTTCCTCAAACTAAGCCAACGGGAATCTAATCCACAAACTCTCTCCTGCTTTAACAAAGTGCAAGGAACCATTTTTCCTCTCGATATTTCTGCGCTTAGGCCGCGGCGTAATCATCTTATACACGCTTTTCTTTGTTTGGGGATTTTCACGTTTCTCCTTCCAGAGAGATAAGCAACACAATAATGAAAGCTTTAATTACCCCACCCTCTGCCCGCTGAAGGACGAGCCGGCAAAGCGCTTTCGGACGTCTTACCCCAGAAAAAAACCAAATCAAATAACACTGTAGTCGGGAAAACTGGCACTTTCCATCAGCGACATGATAAACTCACCCCAGAGGCTTTTGTTTCACTCCTGCACCTCCAATGTACATCACGTGACCGAGAGAGAGAGAGAGAGAGAGAGAGAGAGAGAGAGAGAGAGAGAGAGAGAGAGAGAGAGAGAGGGAGTAAAAGTGAGAGAGGAAAGAGATAGGGATAGTAAGTACATACATAGAAAAAGAGAGAGAAATGGAGAGAAATTAAGAGAGAGATGGGGAGAGACAGAAATGGAGAGAGAAATAGACAGAAAAAGAGGGAGATGGAAAGAGAAAGAGATGGAGAGGGAAAGAGAGTGAGTGAAAATGAGAGAAGAAATAGAGATAAAAAAGTAGAGAGAGAGAGACAGAGAAATGGAGAAAAAAAGATGGAGAGGGAAAGAGATGGAGAGAGGAAAGAGACAGAGATTTAAAAAAAAAAGTAGAGCGGGATGGAGAATAGAGCAATAGAGAGGTGGAGAGTGATGGACATAGAGTAAGGAAGAGAGAGAGAAAGATGAAGAGAGAGAGAGAAAGATAGAGAGAGATGGATATAAGAGAGAGATGGAGAGAGGGATAAAAAGGGATAAAAAGTAGAGCGATAGAGAGACAGAGTGAAAACGACATAGTGAGAGAAAGATAAATTGAAAATGAGAGAGAGAGAGAGAGAGAGAGAGAGAGAACATAAAACAAAGTATGCAGAGTGAAGAGAAGTGAAAAAAAAATAGTAAGATCATTTTTGATAATGATAATGATTGATAGTAAGATATATGATTGAGAAAGAGAAAAAGAAGCTCGGAAAAAGAAAAATAATAGAGACAATGTGTGAGAGCAAAAATACAAATGTACGTCTGTGTGTGTGTGTGTGTGTGTGTGTGTGCGATCAGTGTCATATGGGAGGATGAGTATGTACAATCAGGATCTGTGTGTTTTTTGTGTGAGCTGTGTGTGCGTGATCAGTGTGGGTCACAGTGTGTGTGTGTGTGTGTGTGTGTGTGTGTGTGTGAGTAAGGATGAAAAAGTCGTGTGGGTGACAAAGTCGGCAGAGGGAAACTAATCATCCGCGTCCAGCTTGAACCGAGGCGGTGAGGTAGCGGTGTAGCGGTGTAGCGGCGCGCGCACTCGCTCTGTCAGCGCTACAAATTGGCTTCTTACAGGATTCAAGGTGCCAATGGGGCATTACACACACACACACACACACACACACACGCACGCAAACGTTTCACCGCGAAGAATAAACAGCACGTCACCTTTACATTTCTGTCAGATTAAACACTCAACCGGGCTCTTCTGAGAGTCACATGACCATAAAGAAGAATATTATACTTATTTCTCACTATAAATACAACACTTTATAAGAGAGCGTTAATTACTGGTAACAACAAAATGTAATGACTATATGAATTAAACCTAATTACATTTAATTAATACAAAAAATAAATAAATAAATAATAATAAATACATGAATTTTATGTAGAGTACATGTGTTTTGCTCACGTTATATAATGCAAGTATTAATTTAATTGTATTAATGTACTGTCTTCGATATATTAATCACCATTGTTTTACCGTAATTATTTTAAAGCATTAGAAACATAAATGTAAATATTCATGTTATGCAACAAATGCATAGGTATAAAATACAAACAAATAAGTAATTCAGACCAATGGGAATGTTACTGTACGCGTTACTGTATATCTGCATCTTCTGAACTTAAACGCCAGAATGTGAAAAAAAAAAAAAAGACTCAAATTTGAATTCACCACGTGGGATTTACATTACAAAGCCTGAGACGAACATCACAACGCCTCCTCGCCGAATGATTCTCTTTTTAGGGATCGGAAAGCTAATCAGACCTGTGTGTGTGTGTGTGTGTGCGCACCTGAGCGACAGAAAGAAAAAGAGAGAGACACGCAAAGTCGTTGGCAATTAGCGGCAGCGCTAATCTGGTTGTGTGGAGAGGATTATACTCCGGCCTGGTGGGACGAGGGAGAAATTTCATTTCCCGCGCGCGCTTGTCGACACAACCTGAGTCAGCGGAGTCAAACCCGCGCAGAGATAGCGGATAATCATCTAACACCGGAGATAAATGATAAAGTGTGTGTGTGTGTGTGTGCGTGTGTGTGTGTGTGTGCGCGCGCACACACACACACACACACACACACACACACACACACAGGAGAGAGAATGTCCATCTCTCTGAAATTTAAGCAGCAAACACTGACACAAACTCCCAGAGAGACGAGAGATTTCCTCAGGTTCAACTCAATAATTTATGCTCACTTCACTTTAGCATGATGAAGCAATTTCACCCTTTCTTTCGTTCCCCCTCTCGCTCTTTCGCTCGCCCTTTTTCTCGCTCTCTCCGCCCGTCTCTCTCTTTGCCTCGTCCACTCTCTCAGTCTGAAGAAGTGATAGATGAAGAAGAGGAGCTACTTCCTAATCATCTGAATAATTCAAACTTCCCAAAGACCGAATTCCTTCTGTGACTTAAATTCTCCATTTACACACTAACCAGGACACTCCCTAGTTCACACACTGACCCTCGATCTGAGACACATCAGAGAACGCGAGTGAAGTGAAGGATGAAGTATGAAAATGTGCTGGACATCAAAGAGTCAAAGAGCGAGTGAATTACAAAAGAGAGAAAGTGAATGGGAAAGTGTGAAAATGAGAGTGAGACATGAGAGAGTGAGTGAGAGTGAGACAGTCCAATAGAGATTGTGAGACAGAGTGAGAAAGAGTGAGACATGACAGAGTGAGTAAGAGAGAGTGAGACATGACAGAGTGAGTAAGAGAGAGAGTGACACAGTCCAGTAGAGATTGCGAGACAGAGTGAGAAAAGAGTGAGACAAGAGTGAGACATGACAGAGTGAGTGAGAGAGAGAGAGAGAGAGAGAGTGAGACAGTCCAGTACAGATTGTGAGGAGAGTGAAAGAGAGAAATTGAGAGACAGAGCAAGAGAGAGAAAAGAAAAGCTTGTGAGACAGAGGAAGAGAGTGCAAAAGAGATCAATCCAGTAGTGAGACAGAGAGAGAAAGAGAGAAATTGTGAGACAGTGCAGTAGAGTGTGAGAGAGAAAAAGGGAGACAGTCCAGTAAAGATTGTGAGACGGAGGAAGAGAGAGCAAGAGAGAGAAATAGTGAGACAGAGAGAGAGAACTTGTGAGACATAGTGAGATAGAGAGAGTGAGACAGTCCAGGAGAGTTGGTGACCCAGTCGGAGAGTAAGATAGTCCGGTTGAGAGTGTAAGAAAGAGAAAAAGTGAGACAGTCCTGTAATGATTGTGAAACAGAGTGAGAGAAAGAGTCAGACAGTGCAGTAGATAATGTGAGACAGAGGGAGAGAGTGAAAGAGAGAGAAATTGTGAGACAGAGTGAGAGTCCAGTAGAGATCGTGAGCGAGAAAGAGTGAGACAGTCTAGAAGAGATTGTGAGACAGAGTAAGTGAGAGAGTAAGAGAATTTGCAAGACAGATTAAATGAGTGAGTGAGTGAGTGAGAGAGAGTCTAGCAGAGATAATGATGCTGAAAGAGAGAGAGTGAAAGAGAGAGAAATTGAGTGAGCGAGAGAAAGAGGGATAAATCATGAGACAGAGAGAGAGAGAGAGAGAGAGAGAGAGAGAGATATAAACTACAGAAGAAACTGCAGATCTGTAGTGTGCGAGTATTCCCCCTAGTTAGTGCCCTAGACTAGACCACAGGTATTAGCCTCCGCACCTCCGTCTTCAGCACTTTTACTACAGACTATAAACATGTAAACCAGGACGGAATCAATCTAAGCAGAAACCACAAGCGGTGAGAAAAGCCTGAAGCTCCGGTGAAGAAGATCTGCTGACGGTGAAGAGCTGCTGTCATGTGAGACGTCCGCTCGCTCTTCCTGTGTGTGTGTGTGTGTGCGCGCTTCCTGAAGTGTCGCGCTTGATTTCCACCATTCACATACTTTAATTATGTTTACCTTATGTGTAAATGTAAATAACAGCAATGCAAGAATTTAAAATGTTAGCACGTTTTCTTAAATGTAAAATGTAATTATTCCTTATTATTCCTCAATTATTTATCGTATTAATTGTATTAATTTATCGTTTATTGCATTAAACAAGTACAGTACAGTACATTATTTATATTTTTGAAATTGTGGATATTAATTAAAAACAAAAACATGGGTTAATTAATAACCTAGATTCAAATCGGTTGAATTAAAAATTAAATAAATATTACAATCAGTCTGTCCATACAGTATGATGGCCAATGTAACAGCAATGTAAGAATTTAAATTGTTTATATTCTTTTCTTAAATGATTAAGTATGTATTTGTTTGTTATTTATTATTTATTATTTATAATATTATTTATTATTATTCCTCAATTATGTATCCATTGCTTATTATATTGCTTATAATGCCAGTACATTACATTGTTAATCAATTTTTTTTTAAAGTTGGATAATCATTAAAAACAAAAAATAGGGGGTAATTTATAAACTAGTATCAAATCAGTTGAATAGAAAATAGAAAACTAAAATATTACAATCAGTCTGTCTATAAAACAAAGTCACGGTGGATTATAAGGACCTTCACACAACTAGCTCCCAACATCAAAGGCAGTAATTAAACACACAACAGTATGTGTGTGTGTGTGTGTGTGTGTGTGTGTGTGAGTGTGTGCGTGTGTGAGTGTGTGTGTACAGGAACTTAGGTCAAAGGTAGGGCCCAAATGCAAGGTTTTTTTTGTTCAAATATAGTATAAGCACCGTTGTCTGGGCCACACAACCTTGAAGGCCTGTTTGAGGTTCTAGTTGGGATTTCATAGTTTTGATTAAGATTAGAATAAAGCAGGGACGGGGGTATTGTTTTATCTGAAAGTCAATGATAGGACCCCACAATGAAACAAAAGCAAGTGTGTGAACGTAAAACTCTCTCGCCAACAACACATCTCAAGCAGAACAACCTCGGCTGAAGAAAGCCCCGGCCACGGCGAGTGAAGGGTTAACGTGAGACTCTGACCTTGAACGTTCCCCGTCATGAATTCCTGCAGGACTCGCTGGGCCAAGCCGGACTCTGAGAGAGAGAGAGAGAGAGAGAGAGAATACACATGTCGATTCAGACACGCAACATCTTCACGATGACAGTCGGAACATTAAAAACACACTTTCTCTTGACTCTGACAGCGTGAGGAAGAGCGGGATGTTTGCAGACCACCCTGACTAAACAAAGACTGATAGACTGAGAGAAATCAATACTAAACCCCACCTGAGTGTCAAAGAAAGAGAGAGAGAGACAGGAAGAGAGCCTGGGAGAGAACTGCAGGACAGTAAAATAATAATATAAAAAAGGAAAGTGAAAGAAAAACAGTAAAGAAAACAACAATAGACAAGAGTGAGAGAGAAACAAAGAGTGAGTGAGTGAGTGAGTGAGGGAGAAAGAGCGAGAGCAAGAGAGTGAGGCAGACAGACAGAGTGAGAGAGACAGGGGTGTGAAAGAAAAAAAGAGAGAAAAAGAGACTGAGGGAAGAGTGAAGGAGGGGAGAAAGAGAGAGACAAAGAGAGAGCAAAAGAAAGAGAGAGATAGAGAGTGAGAGAGAGATAGTGAGAGGGAGAGACAGAGTGAGAGAGAGAGAGAGTGAGAGAGACAGAGAGTGAGAGAGAAAGAGACTGAGTAAGAGACAGAGAGAGAGAGAGAGAGAGAGAGAGAGAGAGAGAGAGAGAGAGAGAGAGAGAGAGAGAGAGAGAGAGAGAGAGAGAGAGAGAGAGAGAGAGCATGGATCATGTTTCTAAGGCTTCTGCCCACGCCATGATCAGAGCAAAAGAGCAAAACCCTCGGGACGCTGCCGAGGACCAGCCCACACACACACACACACACACACACACACACACACACACACACACAGATTAATGTATATGACGTGTGTGTGTGTGTGGTTGATGGAGTGTGAATGGGGAGGATTCATCGGGCTCTAGAGGGACGTTTCTGTTTTATTCGCCACTAAAACCCTGACGACACACTCACCAACAAACCCTGATGTTGTTCCTCATCACAACACGACACTACACAACACACTCGGCTCTCTACACACCACTGCTGAGAAAACAGCAACGGGTGACCTCTGACCCTCTACTAGAGAGAGATGGAGAACTGAGAGAGAGAGAGAGGAGAGAGAGAGAGAGAGAAAGAAAGTCAGAGATCAAAGAACAATTAAAAGTGAAAAAACTAAAAAAGACAACGGAGAAGAAGGGAGTGAGAGTGAAAGAGAGAGACAGAAAGAGTGTGTGTGTGTGTGTGTGTAAAATAAAGAGACAAAGAACAAGCAAGAGAACGTCAGAAAGAAGACATGATTTAGTAGAGAACTAAAGGAAGAAGATGATTGAAAAGGTAAATAATGCAAAAGAGAGAACAAGAAAGAACTGATGAAAGATATAGTGAGAGGTAACGAGGGAAGGGAGAGTGAGAGACTGGTAGACATGAGGAGGCGGGGCTAATAAATACAGTCCGTATTAAAACCGGTAAACACGTGAAGATCAACTTCATTCCACCTCATCACCTTAAAATGGAGGTCAAAGGTCAGGGGCGATCATGGCAGCGAATTAAAAAAGAGAGATTGGCCTGAGACGATTCTCACGGCCGAGCCAGAGAGTTTCCCGGGGTCAGAGGTCAGAACAAACATGCAACAGCTGCGCAGCTAGCAAGCGGCGTGCTAATGCGCTAATTATAAACCACGTGAGAATGTCAGACGGAGAGAAAGAGAGACGGGGGGACAGGGAGAGCGAGACGGAAAGAGAAATGGGGGAGCGTGAGAGTGAGAGAGAAAAATAAAGAGAAGAGAAGGGAGAAAGAGAAAGGAAGAGAGGAAAGTGAGAGAGAGAAAGCGAGTGAGCATGGGAGTTAAAAAGAGAGAGTGAGACAGTGTGAAAGATAGAGCGAGTTTTACGCTACGGAGGAAATATAGATATGGAAAAAGAGAAACGGGGGAAGAAGAAAACAAGAGGGGGGGGGGGTTAAAAAGACTATCTAAAATTAATCTTCGTTTTCGTTGAGGTCAAAGGTCGTAACAAAGCAGCAACAGCTGTGTCTGTCGTTAGCAAACCACATGTGCTAACAGCAGAACAACCGGCAATTTATGGCTTTAAAATTATTTTCATAATGTATTTGTAAATGTAGTCAATAAAAAAAAAATTGCATGAAATTGTATTGACGATTTTAACATTTACATACCGGTATTTATACATACTGTTTACATACTGTAAGTGCAATCTTATTTTTTATAGCGTCTCACAGCTCCGCCTCGCTATTGTTCGTCCACCTTTACGTTAAAAAAAAAAAAAAAAAAAAAACGCCCCCCCTGGGAAAAGTCGCGCAAGACGAAAAAAAAGTGCAGCGGCGCGGAGGAATAAAAAGTGAGTGAGTGCTGGCGAGGGGAAAGGTATCGGGCCCTGTCACTGTCAGGTATTCACACTGCGCTGGTTCCGGGAGTTTTGTCCTAAGGTGGCACCTTCAGTGTGGCAGATGTGTGAGAGAGTGGCGTGCCGTGCCACGCCCCGGGGGCTGCTGGGAAATGCAGTGATGTCAGGGAAGGGCTGAGGTGACGCGAGCTGACAGACGCCGAGACCAGAGGGCACAACTTCCTCTCATCACAGGCCGCCACGTCACTTATGAATAGTCATTACAGCTTCATTACCGTCTCCTCCTCCTCCTCCTTTCTCTCGCTCTGTCTGTGTTTTCCTGTCTGACTGTCTCCCTCACCTTGAGTCTGTTTTCCTTCTATCTGTCTGCCTGTTTCTCTTACTCTTTCTCTCTCTCTACTCATCCCTCTCTCCTGTGGTTGGCTGTCTCTCTTTTAGTCTGTTTTTCATCCGTATGTCTGCCTCTCGTTCTCTATCTTTCTCCCGTCTATCTATTTCTCTTACCATTTCTCTCTCTCTCTCTCTCTCTCTACTCATCCCTCTCTCTGTGTGGTTGGCTGTCTCTCTTTTAGTCTGTTTTTCTTCTGTCTGTCTGTCTACCTTTCTCCCGTCTGCCTGTTTGTCTTACACTTTCTCGCTCTCTCTCTACTCATCCCTCTCTCTGTGTGGTTGGCTGTCTCTCTTTTAGTCTGTTTTTCATCTGTCTGTCTCTCTTTTTCCCAGTCTCTTTCAGTCAATCTATCTCGCTGTCTGTCTGTCTATCTATTCATCCATAGATATTATCCATCCATTCATCCCGTCTGTCCATCCATCCATCCATCCATCCATTTTTCATTAGTCCGTTTGTCTCTCTCTCTCTCCCTCTCTCTCTGTCTCAGTCTGTCTGCTTCTCTCTCTCTCCTTTCTCACTCTCTGTCATCACTATCCCTTACTTTCCGTTTGACTCTCTTTGAGACTGTTTTTCATCTGTCTTGTCTCTCTTTTTTCCAGTCTGTCTGCTTCTCTCTCTCTCCGTTCTCACTCTCTGTCATCATTTTCTCTCCCTTCTTTGACTGTCTCTTTTAGTCTGTTTTTAGACTATCTCTCTGCCTGTTTCTATCTATCTGTCCGTCCATCCATCCATCCATCCATCCATCCATCCATCCATCCATCCAGCCATTCATTTTTCCATTAGTCTGTTTGTCTCTCTCTCTCCGTCTGTCTGCTCATCATTCTCTCAGTAGGTTTTTTCACCTGTCTCTCTATTTCCCAGTCTGTCTGCTTCTCTCTCTCTCCTTTCCTTTCTGTTTGACTGTCTGCATATCTTTCCCGCTCTCTGTCTGTTTTTCATCTGTCACACTTTCACTCTCTCTTTCTGGTCACTCTCTCTCTCTCTCTCTCTCTCTCTCTCTCTCTCTCTCTCTCTCTCTCTCTCGCTCTCTCAATCATCCTCTCAGGGTGGGACTCTTAATTTTCCATTGATTTCTCTCCCTCTCCGCTATGAGGGGATGTCAGGTGGTGAAAGGGGGCGGGGGCTCCCGCGGGTCCTGTAAATGCGCGGCTTTAGGAAGCGTTTTCCTCACTCCTTTATGATTAATTCATCTGAAAGCTGGGGAAACAGTAAAGCTCCGCCGCACGGCAGGTCTCGTCACGTCGTTTCCTGCGCAGCTTCAGTTTCGCGAGGAGACACAATTATAATGAGGACTGATGCGTCTCGTCCATCACACACTACTACACACGGCTTTACACACTACCCGGTGATTTTATTCAATCATATAATTTTCAATAATACATTATTTTTTATCTGACTATTACTATTACGACAATAGTATTTGATTTTATTTGGCTTTTGCGGCTTACATTTGAGTAACTTTGAAACTAGGCCTGTTTTCTATGGGAATCGTTTCCGCACCTTTAGGGTTGCAAACACCAGCTTAGAGTAGCTGCATAAATAAATGAATACATTAAAATGATTTACTACAAACTGGCACAATTCAGAAAATTGTATATTAAAGAGATAAAAGAGATCAATTTTAAATACAAGAGATCAGACATTGATGGCAAACTTGAGCGATAGATTTATAGCTATTAAGAGAGAGAGCAAAATAAAGAGGGAATTGAAGAAGGGACAAGAAACAGAGAAGGAGAACAAAACAAGTGAGTGAGCAAAAGAGATAGAAAGTACGGAGGAAAAAATGAGCGGGTGAAAGACAGGGGAAAGAAAGAAGAAAAGAAAGGAAGAAAGAAGAAAAGTACAAATAAAGAAGGACAAATGGAAGGAATAAAGGAAGAAAATGAGAATCAAAGAAGAAAGAAAGAAAGGACAAATAAAAAAGGAAGGAAGGAAGAAAGAAAGGCAGGAAGGAAGGGAATAATAAAGGAAGATAGCGAGAATGAAAAGGGAAGGATGGAAGATTTCTACTCTGAATGTAGCAGAAAATCTTCCTACAACAATCATACACCCCCACTCCTTTCATTTCATTCCTTCTCTCCCTCTCTCTCTCTCACTCATCAGCCAATCAGGAGCGTTCAACTTTCTCCAGCTCATTTAAAGTGACAGATGAAAGAATAAACCGAATATTTTCATGAATAAATTATTTACAGTACACTGACTAGATTTAGCCGTCCAAGTTTGTGTAAAAAAAAGATTCGAGATTTCGTTTTCTTCTCTCTCTCTTTTTCTCCAGCCAATTAGAATCAAATGACATTTGTGAGCTCATTCAAAGCTGCAGATTAAAGAATTAACAGAACGCTTTTATGAATTAATTAGTTTTAACGTACACCGGCAAGATTCCGCGGGCCGAACCGTCTCACGCTCTCCAGCCAATCGCAATCATCCTCTCTCATTATACATATCTACTGTAGTTCATAATCAGTTTTTGAATTTCAATATCGCCATAAATTTACTGATCTAAACCAAATTTCTACATTTGTCTACACGGCAGTTATATAAACACTTTCCACCAGTCATATTAAATAAATGTCAAAAAAATAAAAAATAAAAATGATAGATATCACAAACATTAGTCCCTTTCACGCATTGCTGGCCAAATGCCGGTATATTGTCTGCATGCAGTCATGCCGGGAAATTTGTTGATGGTGTTTTGCCGGAAATCAGCCTTGTGTGAATACGGAAAGAAGATTGCTGGAATAAGCACACTGATGTAAACGACTGCTCTGAGCCAATCAGAACATTCTGCTGTGGGTCATGTGCTACTTTTGCACTTACGCGGGTCCAGCTCTATAAAAGGTGTCGCCAGTCGAAATGTCCTCCAATTGGAACAGCGTAATCTAATCACTTCTAATAATTTTTTAACAATGATTAGATTATAATTATTTGGACGAATTAGTCTTCATTGACCCGAATAATTCTAATCTAATAATTTGGGCGAATGTGTCACCACATCAAAGGAACAGTTAGTGTGATCATAACTGGTCACATATGAAACAATTACCGCTGTTATGTTTACAAAGAGCAGCTGTTTAAAGCGTCTGGCCAGTTGATGATGTCACCGGGATTTTGAAAACTGTGTGAATAGTTCTTTACCGGTGAACTGCGAGAATGGCAGAGCTTGTGTGAACAGTACTTAACCGGTAAAGTCGGTCCGCTAAATTTCCTGCATTTTACCGGCATTGCTGTGTGAAAGAGGCTAATGACTATAAAAAATTCCAGCCAATCAGCATCAATCCTATTTTGCGGACATAAAAGGCCGGGTTCAGACAAAACGCGCGTTTTCCGGATCGGCGCGCGCGTGTGAGAAGTGAAGTCATCAAACACCGGAGCCGCTCTGACAGGCGAACCGACCGCGTAAAACCTCCATCTGACACGCGTCACGTTCACCT
The DNA here is from genome assembly GCA_028031935.1 of Paedocypris micromegethes. NCBI lineage: Eukaryota > Metazoa > Chordata > Actinopteri > Cypriniformes > Paedocypris > Paedocypris micromegethes. The sequence continues at coordinate 31,236,884 of CM051495.1, read as the reverse complement.
CCAGCGAGCAGCCAGACAAAACCCAACAGAACAAAGAGGCGAGAAGCTTCCGGAGTCACGCACCTCCCGCCGCGCCGCGGTTATCAGGCAGGTACACGCGCGCGCGTCAGTGGCGTCGTGTCGCTCCATGAAACGCACGTGTTTACTAAACAATTTGGGAGGCGCGCGCGGTGTTGCCGGGAGACGCGGCCCGGCGCTTCGTCACGCGGGTTGATTACTGACTCGCGCCTTTAATACGCCGCATAATGAGCAAATCTCAGAAATGCAGGAGCGCCGGTCCAACCCAACAATGTGAGACGAGCGTGTGTGTGTGTGTGTGTGTGTAATGAGGGTTGCTCACTCTATTGTAGCAGAGCAAACACAGCAACATTTAACTGCTGTTGCGAAGACAGTCAGTGTCTCAATCTCTCTCTTTCTCCTTCTACCCCCCCACACACACTCACCTTACGTTCTAAACCTCTCTCTCTCTCTCTCTGTATAACTCTTCCCATCTCTCTCTCTCTCTCTGTATAACTCTTCCCATCTCTCTCCCTCTCTCTCTCTCTAATCCCCCCCACACTCACCTTACGTTCTAAACCTCTATCTCTGTATAAATCTTTCCATCTCTCTCTCGCTCTCTTTCTCTCTTCTTCTACCACCCCCCCCCCACACACACACACACTCACCTTACGTTCTAAACCTCTCTTTCTCTCTCTATCTCTCTGCTCTGCAACAACCCCCACAACAACCTACCCCACTTTGCGTTCTAAACTTCTCTCTGTCTTTCTAGGCTTCTCTTCCTCTTTTTCTCTTTCTCTCGCCCCCCCACTCCCAACTCACACACATGCACTCACACTCAACTGTACGTTCTAAACTTCTATCTGTCTATATCTAAGCCTCTCAGTTGGGCCTATCTCTCTCTTTTTCTCTAGTTCTCGGCGTCTGTGGGGGTCTCTCTCTTTCTCAGTATAACTCTTCCTCTATCTCTCTCTTTCTCTCTCTTTCTAGTCCTCTGTGTCTAGGTGGATCTCTCTCTCTCTCTCTCTCTCTCTCTCTCTCTCTCTCTCTCTCTCTCTCTCTCTCTCTCTCTCTCTCTCTTTCTAGTCCTCTGTGTCTAGGTGGATCTCTCTATCTCTATCTCTCTCTCTTGCACCCCCCCCCTCAGAGTAGCAGGTGCTGTGTCCTGGTTAACAAGCAGTAATTACACATTCAGTGCTGCACAGACAGAGATCAGGTCACTGCCACATTTACAAACCTGCTTTACACTGTCTGTCTGTCTGTCTGTCTGTCTGGCAAACTGTCTGATTTTCTGTCTGTCTGTTTATGCGTCTGGCGGACTGAAAATCTGTCTGTCTGTTTATCAGTCTGCTTCTGCTGAGATTCAGCTCATGATTTAAATCATTCTGCGTCATTATTACAATGTATTTCATATATCATTCATTACTTGCAATTTTAGAATATTAAAAGATATAATATTAAATGGATTCTTTTTATTATCATAACAATTCTAATAACATATAACGTTTTTTCATTATATTTATATATTTTTAAATAAATTATGAACTTTTAATAGTACATTATAAATCTATTTCTAATAATCAAAGGAAAGTAATGAGCTTATAAATAAAAATTCAACTCCTGCCAGAAGTGTGTGTGTGTGTGTGTGTGTGTGTGTGTGTGTGTGAGCGAGATAAAGCTAGCGTGTCAATGTTTTTGTTGATGTCACGGATGCAGAGCTCCGCTGATTGGCTGGTAGCCGTGGTGGGCGTGTCTGTATGTGTGTGTGTGTGACTCTCCTGCAGTGTTTTACCAGCTGTTATATTGATCGCGGCAGAATGCAATCACAATAACAGCTTTCATTAGTCGTGTGTGTAACACATTGATCAGTGTGATGCAGACACACATCCTCTGCAATAACGAGCACTTATTTTAATGACCGTCACAATTATCAAGGTGACTGTGCACACCAGAGACGGCCAGCGAGCTCTTTCACAACACAAACTCCATTTACACACACGCCAATAAAAGTCCCCTGCTATAAGCCACGTGTGAAGAGAGAGAGAGAGAGAGAGAGAGAGAGAGAGAGAATTCACCTGTGTGTGTGTCACTTGAGAAAAGTGGCTAGCACACACACACACACACACACACGACTTGGTGACCCGCTGGAATTCCCTGTCTGTCTGTTCTACATTCCCTGCAGCCCGGAACAATCCAGAGCGGCTTTAACAATCAATTAAGATTAGGCAAGGTGAAGTCTCCACGTATGATTATAATCCAGAGATCCACACGAGATCACACCTCACGGGAAGACCACCTCCCTCCCTCCCTCCCCTCCTCTCTCTCACTCTCTCTCTTTACCTCTTTCGTCTTTCAATCATTTCCCCCGTTCTTCTGCTCCCGGGTACATCTTCTCTTGAAACATAGACAGGTGAATAGAGACAAAGAGGGAAAGAGAGAAGTGGAAAAAAAAGAAAAGTGAAAAGAGATGAAAAAGAAACGGATGAAGAATGAACAAGAGGGAGGAAGCAAAGTAGTAAGAGAAATAGAGTAAGTGAGATAGAGGTGAAGAGAGTGGTGAGAGGAAGATAGAAATTGAGTGGGAGATGGATGAAGAGAGAACAGAGTGGGAGACAAAAAGAAGACGAAGAGAGGAGAGGGAGATGGTGATGAAGAAAGATTAAAGAGAGGAGAGGTGAAGATGTGGAAAGAGTGGGAGATGGATGAAGAGTGAACAGTGTGAGATAAAGACTAAAAAAGAGGCAAAAAGAGAGATGAAAAGAGTCAGGGGGGGGAGGTTAAAGTGAGAGAAGGACAAAGGAAAACGACATGAAATGAGGACCGGGAGATAGAGATGAAGAAATAGAGGAGGAAAACAGAGAGAAAAAAAGAAGAGACCAAGATGTAAAGGAGAAGATATCGATGGACAGAGAGAAGAGAAGGATAGAGATTAAAAAGAGGAAAAGAAAAATTTGTAAATTAGAGGTCAGGAAGGTAAAGATGAAGAGAAGAAGATATCGATGACAGAGAAAGAGAAGAGAAGGGTTGGAGGTGAATAAAATTGAGTCAATTGGAGGAGAGGAAGGTAAAGATGAAGGACAAAGATAAAAATGGAGAGAAGACAGGAAACAAGAGAATAAGATGAGAAAGAGATGAGACAAAAATGAGAAAAAAATGAAGAGAGTGATGAACCGAGAAAGAGAGGGAGCGGTAGAGCGTCCTGTCTGTCTGTTTGTCTCTCATCACGGCGTTTCGGCCAGAGCTGCTGTTTCGCTCATGGACAGGAAAATTCATTTCAATATATTTACCTCCATGAATATGTTTTTGTGTTTGGCGGGAATAATAACGCGGCCGACGGTGACGCCGCACGCGCATTAGAAAGGGAAATTACACTCAGCAGGATGAAAAATCATTGTGTTTCCTCAGGTGAAAAATACTGTTGCTCTGCCTAAAAGTGCAAGAGCATTATTGCCGTCTTTAAATATTAATTCATCCAGCGGGAGTAAAGATCATCCACCGCTCTCCTCCGCTCCACACACTCCCTCGCTTTCTTCTCTCTCCTCTCTCTTCATCTGCATCTCTCGCTTTCTTCTTCTCTTCCCTTCATCTCTCACTTTCTTCTGTCTCTCCTCATCTGCATCTCTCGCTTTCTTCTACTTCTCTCCTCATCTGCATCTCTCGCTTTCTTCTACTTCTCCTCTCCTCATCTGCATCTCTCGCTTTCTTCTGTCTCTCCTCATCTGCATCTCTCGCTTTCTTCTACTTCTCTCCTCATCTGCATCTCTCGCTTTCTTCTACTTCTCCTCTCCTCATCTGCATCTCTCACTTTCTTCTGTCTCTCCTCATCTGCATCTCTCGCTTTCTTCTACTTCTCTCCTCATCTGCATCTCTCGCTTTCTTCTACTTCTCCTCTCCTCATCTGCATCTCTCGCTTTCTTCTGTCTCTCCTCTCTCTTCATCTGCATCTCTTGCTTTTTTCTACTACTCTTCCCTTCATCTCTTGCTTTCTTCTCTCTCCTCTCCTCTTCATCTTTTGCTTTCTTCTGCTTCTCCCCTCTTTCCTTCATCTCTCACTTTCTTCTGTCTCTCATCTCCTCTCTTCATCTGCATCTCTTGCTTTCTTTTGTCCCTCCTCCTTTCATCTTCATCTCTTGCTTTCTTCTGTCCCTCTTCTCTTCATCTGCATCTCTCGCTTTCTTCTGTCCCTCCTCTTTTTCCATCTCTCACTTCTTTCTGTCCGTCGTCTCTTCATCTCTCGTTTTCTTCTTTCTCTTTCTTTTTGCTTTCTTCTGTCTCTCCTCACTTTGCTTAATTTGTCACTTTCCTCTGTCTCTCCTCTCTTCATCTCTTGCTTTTTTCTGTCTCTGTCAATTTCCTTCATCTCTCTTCTGTCTATCCTCTCTTCATCTGCATCTCTTGCTGCTTCTACTTCACTTCATCTCTCTTTTATTTTCTTCTGTTCTTCCTCTTTTTCATCTCTCACTTTCTTCGGCCTTACCTCTTTTTCCCCTCATCATGCGTTCTTCAGCCTCTCCACTCCTTTCTCTCTTTCTTCTGTCTATCCACTCTCTTCCCTGCATCTCTCGCTTTCTTTTGTCCCTCCTCTCTTCATCTATCGCTTTCTTCTGTCCCTCCTCTCTTTATCTGCATCTCACTTTATTCTGTGTCTCCACTCTTCCCCTCATCTCTCGCTTTCTTCTGTGGGTCCTCTCTTTCTCGTCTCCTCGCTTTCTTTCAACTCCATTTTTTCCATTGCTTCAGTCTTTTTTTTTTCCTTTTTGTAAAGATGCCAAAGGAACAAACAAACCCTTTCTTCCCTTCTGTATATATTATGCTCGCACACACACACACACACACACACACACACACACACAAACAAACAGCGGTTTGATTACAGCAGATCTGGGCCGAGCGTCAGGCTGTAATGGTAAAAGCTTCTGGGATGAGCAGATTTCATCATTTTACGGCTGTTTGCAGCAGATGAAAAGGAATAATTCACACACTCAGTTTGTTCTAGTGAGGTGGATGTAAGTGACGCTAAGAGCTGGATGTTTCACATCATATCATCACCGCCTCGTCTTCTGCGTGTGTGCGTTTGTGTGTGTGTGTGTGTGTGTGTGTGTGTGTGTGTGTGTGTCACAACTCTCCAGCCACATCTGATAAAACACAAAAGCAAATTACAATTGATCCGTGGCGTCAGACTGAACAGGTAACAGTCAATAATCTGAGAACAGCGGCGATCTGTGTCGAGTAATTAAAGAATCCTCTCTCTCTCTCGCTCTCTCTCTCTCCCCGTTTCTCTCTTTCTCTCTCTCTCTCTCTCTCTTACTATAAAGAGGGGATCTCTAGTGATTTATCAGAGTAGAGACTGAGAGAGAGCAAAGGTTCTAGAGGTACATTCTAGAGAGAGATCTCTCACTAGAGACTGTGCGAGCTCTAGTCGAAGAGTCGAGCGCATCGCTGTCTATCTCTGCAATGGTGAGCAACCTTGTATCGGTAAACAAACTTTCTCGTCTATCTCTCTCTCTCTCTCCATCACACGTGTCGTCTTGCTCTCTTTCCCCCTTTCTATCGCTACTTCCTCTTCACTTCTTTTTTCTCTCTATTGCACACGTCCTCTTCACCCTCTTTCTTTCTCTCTCTCCCTCCATCACATGTGTCCTCTCGATCCCTTTCCTCCTTTATAATCGCTACTTCCTCTTCACCTCTCTCTCTCCATCACACGTGTCCTCTCGATCTCTTTCCCCCTTTCTATCGCTACTTCCTCTTCACTTCTTTTTTTCTCTCTATTGCACACGTCCTCTTCAACCTCTTTCTTTCTCTCTCTCTCTCTCTCTCTCTCCATTACACGTATCCTCTCGTTCTCTTTCCTCCTTTTAAGTCACAACTTTCTCTTCATCTCTTTCTCTCTCTCCCCCTACTGCACACTTCCTCTTTCTCATCATGCACTTCCACTGCTTCGTTCTCTAACTCTCTCTATTACTCTCTTAGTTTATCTATTTCTCTTCTCCTCTTTACATCACTCACTTCCTCTCCATCTCATTCTCTATTACACGCTTCCTCCTCTCTTTCCACATTACACACTTTCCCTTTCTCTCTTTTTTTCTCTCATCCTCAATTGCTCACTTCATTTTCCTCTTTCTTTCTCCCTTCTCCATCCCTCACTTCCTTTCAAAGGTTCTGTCCTTTCTCTGTCTTTATAATTCCCTCTCTCTCCTTCGCTCCATCAATCTTTTACTTCTACCTCTCTTTACTCGTTTATTGATGTTTATTGAAACTTTATATGTTTGTGCTTTTTCTCTTTTTCGTTCGTCTCTTCTCAGTCTCGCTCTTCTGCTCGTTTCTACTGTACTGCACTTTATCCGTAATACATTTAAAACTTTCCTCTCCATTTTCTTCCAGTTCTTTCTTCCTCTTTTATTCATCAAGTCTGGTTCTGTATATTTTATCCCTCTTCTCTCTCTCTCTCTCTTTCCAGTATGTGTCTGTCTCTCGCCCGCACTCGTTCTCAGATGTGTCTCTCAAGGGCTTTTCACCCCTCGTCTCTACAAAGGCAGCACAAATTGAGCAGGATTGTGGAGTTTGCACACACAAAGCCTCTTATTTCTGAGGATCTCTTCTGGCTTTCAGGTAAATGCTTTGAGTCGCTCGCGTCTCCTGCGTCAAAGCCAGACGAGTTCAAGAGCCGAGAGCTGACACTTCTCTTTCTTCCCCTGCTCATTGAAAAGGTCTCTCTCTCTCTCGCTCTTTCTCACTCACGCTCTCTTTTTCTGTCCCTCACTCATTCACTCTCTTTCTGTTCCTTTATCTCTCTCTCTCTCACACCTTCCCCTCATTCACTCTCTCTTTCACACCCTCTCCTTATCACTCACTCACTCTGACTTTCTTTCTCTGAACATCTCTCAGTCCTCTCTCGGTCATCCCTCCATCCTTTTTCTTTACTTTTTAAAGACCTCTCTTTTTTAAAAATTCTCTCTCTTCTCTAAGCATCTCTCTATTCACCTCTCTCTTAGGAAGCCTAGTCATCTATACTACTCCTTCCCTCTTTCCAGACCCTTTCTTCTCCAGCTCTCTCTTTATCTCTCTC
>CM051495.1:31187101-31218884 GCA_028031935.1 Paedocypris micromegethes | reverse complement strand
AGACAGAGAGAGAGAGAGACAGAGAGAGAGAGAGACAGAGGGGGGGGCTTAGACAGAGAGAGAGCAAGGGTGAAATATAGAGAGAAATAAAGAGTGGATGGAAGCTAGAATGAGAATGAAACAGAGGGAGACACAATGAGAAAACAGAGAGAAGTAAAAGAATGAGGACAGACAGAGGAGACAAAGACAGTGAAAGAGCAATGAGAGAGTAAGGAAAAAAAAAGAAAAAGAAAGTGAGAGCGAGATAAAGTAAGGAGAGAAAAAGAAAAGCAGGAACCGATCATGGGTCAAGCTAGAATGAGAATTAGTGAGAATGAAAGAGAGGGAGACACAATGAGAAAAGAGAGAGATGTGTAAAAAAAAAAAAAAAGAGGACAGAGCGGCAAACAGAGACTGAGAAAGACAGAAAGAGAGTGAGTGAGAGAAACAGAGAGAGAGTGGATAGGAAGGAAAAAGAGATGGATAGAAAGATAGAACAAGGAAGAAATAGGAGAGAGAGAGAGAGAGAGAGAGAGAGAGAGAGAGAGAGAGAGAGAGAGAGAGAGAGCTGCGTTGTGATTAAGGAGAAAGGGCCGTGTTCTTTGTTCGGCCCTCGGGGGATGTTTACCGGTGGAGACGCGGTGGATGTGATATGAAAGGCAGTCGGGTCAGTGCTGATGTGAGTGAAAGTGAAGTCACACCTAAGGCATTTCCACAGAGCTCTGGGTCGAGAGGAGGGGGCTGACCGGCCCACCACACACACACACACACACACACACACACACACACTCATTCAGCCTCCACACAGGCCAAAATATCTTAACATGAAGAGCGGCGGTGATCAGCCCCTCGTGGGTTAAACAGTCCAACTTCAGTATCAATCCGCCTCCAAAACGGTTACGATCTCTGGACGGTATCTACCAGTGAAATCACGGGATCCGGATCTGGTTCAGTGTGCTACTGTAAGAGCAACATCACAGGTCCAGATGCAGAAGGAAAAGCGAATGAGGAATGAGATACGACTGCGAGTCAGAATAAGGAATAACGTCGGACCTTAGACCTTATTAATATTAATAGACTTGGAAATATTAAACATGTGGTGAAATGATGCCACAGATCAAGTCAACAAATCAAACAAGTCAACAAATCAAAGACGCCGATGGTTCAAATGTCCAGCTTGTCAACCAAAAAAACATAATATGCAAAAAATTATCAATATAAGAAAAAAACTGAAAGAAAATCTGCAATGCGCAAACTTACAGGAATTATAATAAATCTATTACATGTATTTAATACACATAACAGCTGAGAACAAATCTGTCTGAAAAGCTTGCATGAATTGGAATAAAAATAATAAATCACAGAGAAGCTCAGCAGAACAAGCTCCAAAACTTCTCTGTGAACAAGAAACACTTAATTTATTTGTATCTTCTTTTTTTATCTGGAAATTTTGTTAATAATACTATACTTATAATAATAATAAAAATAACAGCATGTCTTTTTTCTCGTTTTTTGTTGCTGTTGTAGCATTAAACAGAAATTTCCCCAAGTGGGATAAATAAAGTCTCATTCATTCAACAAGCAAGAGAGAAAGGGGGAGCGGGGGGGGGGGGGGTGATAGTAGGAGGGGAGAGGAGGGAGAGGGAGAGAGAGAGAGAGAGAGAGAGAAGAGAGAGAGAGAGAGAGAGAGAGGAGAGAGGAGAGAGAGAGAGAAGAGAGAGAGAGAGAGAGAGAGAGAGAGAGAGAGAGATTTAATGCACCTCAGTCTACTTGTCGCGTTAAACTGACCGCGGGAAAGCTGGAGAGAGGTTTTCCTCGCGCGTGCAGGGGAGCGAAGGTGCGCGCGCTCACGCTCCATTCACCTTCCGCATGTAAATGACACGAATTAGAGCTGACAATCAGCTGTGCGCGGCCCCGCTCCTCCCAAACAGAGGAGGGGCGAGCGGCATAATGGGGGCGCACAAACAGTTTAGACGGGGCGGATTCTGCCATTGTTGGGGATGAAAAAGCCCGGCCTGAAGAATCGCCCCCTCCTGATTCAGAGCAAACACCGAGGCTTCTCCAGGGCGGAATGATGTCATCAGTTCCACCCGCGTGACGCGTCTTTGTGCCGCAGAAGCCGTGAGGACGTCCGTGGCTCCGGAGGAACCGGGCGAGGCCAGCAGATCTGAGCCTGGTCCACGGACCTTCTAGAACACACTCCCCGCACGCATGCAGGCCCAGCTCGAAATTCCACGAGATTGCGAATTAAAGACGCCGCATCTCTGGTGGGATGATTTCAAGCTGTGTCGGAGCAGAACTCTCGGAGCTGGAGAAAAGTTTGAAGGCAGATTATCGCTCCGGCAGAAACATCAGACAGAAGCAGCGAGAGGTTTACTGTCAAAACTGCGAATAATCTGAGTGTTTAATCCCTCGAGTTTCTTTCCCACCCTCAGCACTTTTAAACACACACACCATCGTGCCAAAAATGACCACACACACACACACACACACACACACTATATGGTCCAAACACACACACACACACACACACACACACACACACACACACACACATCACTGATGATCAGATTATTTGATAGCCGATTAAAATTCGCATCATCGTATCGATTGAATTGTGAGATAATCCGGTATCACCTGACCTCACCAATAGATAAAAACAAATCTAGTCAGACGGTGTGATTACGATTACTAGACTATTCCGCGAGCCGGCTCGATTTTCACGCCCGCCGTATTTTGAATTTCGAGCAATTACGAGTAACAATTTAGCAAATGTGCCCGCGACATTCAGGAGCTCTTCAAAACAACACGCGACTGACCCGCGCGTAATTCACTCGCTTTAATTATATTCTCGCTTCTAAAACACACACGCGTTTGCTAAATGGCTTTATTACATTTTTTACGGCCGCATTAAAATACACAGATAGCCGCTGCTCGCTAGAAATAGCGTAGCCAAATATATTTGTTTTGTTGTGGTGTTTCTTTTTTTCCTTTTTACTTTGTTGCTTGGAGAGGCTCGCGAGGGTGTAAAGGCTGTTGTGCTCGTATCGATTTTCCGCGGATCAATATGAAGCATTTCATAAAGGAAAGAGGAGGACGAGTGGAAGTTAAGAGCGTTTACTGCCCCGATTTACATCCGAACCAACGAGCCCCGCGCGGACTGGAGTTCACTGCCCGCTCTGCCACGTTAGTGCGCGTAAAAACCTTGTAAAGCCACAGACTGAGACACAAGTTTACACATCACATCGGTTAATTTACACGCGAAGCTTTAAAGACCAAAAATGAACTCGTGAGCAACACTGACCAGCAAACACCCAATGCGCGTGACCCAAAAATAACGGGTCACCCATCGGAAGCAAATAGCGAAACTTTCCCTTCCCAACTTGCACGAAAACACAAAGTGTAAACTTGCTCGTGTAAACTCGCGCACGCGCCACCGCGGGACACTTTCCCCCAGCCGCTCTCTTACCGTTCTTCCTCCGCGGGTTGGCTTGTTTTCGCCGCTTACACCGGGGGCCGTCCGCCATGATCATCTCCCGCATTGATAAACGTGGATCAGACGGCGGTTTGCATGGACTCGGACCCGAGCAAACACAGCAGCAGCAGCAGCAGCCGGGCGAACCGCTCCCTCTGGCCAGCCATGAGCGCGAGCAGAAAGAAGAGAGAGAAAGACACAAGGGCAGATGAGTGAACCAGTCCCTGTCCACGCCGCGCTGGAGCTCCGGACGCCCGGTCCAGCTTTTAAGGGGCGCGCGCACGTCCCGCCGAAGCCTGACGGAAACGCACGCGAGCGACGGTGGATGCCGGAGGATTCGCGTGGACGCGTTTTGTGTGTTTTCACCGGGCGCTGATTTGAGGACGGTTTGGTCTGGGCGGTATATCCCGCTGACCGTGTGGGGGTTCACACTAAATTCAAAAATCAAATGCGACATTTCACATCATCAGGTAATCAATAAAAAGAAAAAAAAATGTTTAGAAGTTATCTAACGTGGGAAAACAATTATCTAAATTTTGTATTATTTTGAGACGATTTACAGTGATTTCTATTATAGCACCAAACTTCTAATGTTTTAGCAAATACTATCAATCCGTTACAATGTGCAGCACATGCAGAGGTGAGAGATTATTTGCCGTGTTAAAAATAATAAACTTTTAGATTCACGTGAGTCTTTTAAAAACGTAGGTAATGTTCATATTAACTTAATGTTCACTCGCATTTGGAATCTTCCTAAACAACTAATTACTGTTTTTTTTAAGTCACTATATGCGACTGTTAGAAATTCGCTATTAAATTTAAAAAGTCAAAAATAGTGTCAATCAAGACAGTTGGAGCATCAAAAAAGAAAAACAAATAACTATTTGCTTGAGTAAAATAGAGTATTACATGGGGTTTTAGAGGAAACGTCGGATTAGGATTGCGGTTCCGTTCACCTGCGCAGGTGAGGAAAAGGTGCGCGCGCCGAATCGCACACACATTCCCGCGCTCCGTGGCATCCCGAGCGCCACAGCACACGCGTGGGGTTCTTTCTCGAGTCAATGTAAAGCGTCGTGTCTTACCTTCTTGTCCGGGCTGCAGGAGTGTGTGTTGTGTGTGTGTTGTAGCGTCTGGGTCCAGAATAAAGCCCGGGAAACAGAGGCGCGCGCGCGTTATTCCTGACTGATCCTTTCACACACTACAGGACTCAAACCTGCGCTCGAATGACACTGTTTTCCTCCTTTTCTTTTCGCAAGTGAGGGAGAAACACACGCCACCTATCAGCACACGGAGGGATAATGGAGCCAAACGTGTGTGTCTGTGTGTGTGTGTGTGTGTGTGTGTGTGTGTGTGTGTGTGTGTGTGTGTGTGTGTGTGTGTGTGTTTTGCGAGAGCGCACACACATATCCACGCACCCCACCGAGCGTCGGGCACCTTTATGGGAAAGATACGAAGAACGTTTGAAGAAACTTTGAACGATTTTCCCTTTCCCTCTCTTTCAGCTGCGGCTACAAACACGGCTGAACGAGAGGGAAGAAAAGGACGAAGCGATTAAAAAAAAGAAAGACGAAACAAAAGGCGAAGCGACGAAGAGGAGCGCTGAATTCACAACGAGACTCCAGTCAGGCAGACGCGAGGCGGGAAGCGCGCGCAGGTTTGTTCGCTCAAGGGCGGGAGGCGCGCGCTGTCCCGCGACAGGTGAGTCTGCAGGTGCACAGGTAAGAAGTTAATCCGCGCGTTTTCGTCGGATTTGCACGAGGTTCAACGACGCGTGGGAAATAGAGGTTATCGCATAATGTCACATGCTGTTTTTTATTATTTAATTCGAGCGCTTTTAGCGAAATGCCGGAGGGGTTGCGGAAGAATTTTGACGGATTCGCGAGAGCGAATCACATTTCAATTTCCGCCTCGCGTTTCCCCTTTTAATCGACACGACTTGTTTTATATTTTTTTATTTGCTTTGCTTATTGATTATTTAGATTTTTGGCGGCATAGCCGCGGTCTTCACGAGGAGACGCGGAGTATTTTTGTCTTTCGGTCTTGCCGCATTTGGGAGGATAATGAAGACATCCGTGTCGATGATTATTGCTTTTATTTTGCATCGAAGCCACTCCAATAATCCATAATCTATAATTTATCTGATGAATATGCTGCATATAAAACAATTTACATACAATAAAACATGTGACAAAAATATTTTGTCTAATAAAACCACAATCTTTAGAAAGAAAATGGGAGTTACATTTTGTACATTTAATATGCACACATTTACAGTAACAACAGTGCTTAATGTGAGGCCGCATTCTTTCCTTCTCTATTTTGGTCCGTTTTTCTCGCGATCTCGTTGTATCAGATTATTCTACACATGCTCGTACACGCTCCGACACAGATAAGACCCTTTGCGCGGCGACCCCGCGGCTCCATCAGCTCGTTTCATTTAACGGAGGAGAGACGCCCCCTCTCTGCGCGCGCTCCCGTTACACCCGCGCCTTTATTTCTGACCTGTCACGCATTTACCACTGAAGCTTTACTTATCGCTTCATGTGTAAATGTTTTATTTATAAACGCATCCATCCTTCTCCCACCAACAAATGCAAAACGTTGCAAATTGTGCAGAAGGAAAATGTAATAAAAATATTAAATTTTAAAGCAGCATATTTTCAGATGTTATTAAATATATATTTTAGATATTATATATAAAAATAAATAAAAATTGACTTGTTTGAAAAATTCCGTCCTGATTGCCACGTTCATGAATTGCCTGATTCTGGAATATTCCGGTAATTTTCCGGGCCTTTCTAAGACGCAGACGTTAACACGTATTGCATCCACGCAACAGTCACATTGCGCAGCAGCCGAAAAGCAAATCCACCTCTGAGAAACACTGCAGCGCTCCTCATCTGTACTCATCAATTATGCATTTACACAACAAACCTGAGCGCAAAGCCAACACAAAGAAGAAAGAGCAACACCGGCGACTGATCACAGAGCGAAGAAAGAGATTTCAAAGTCCCTGAACAATCTGAGATTAGCTGTAGCAATGCAGCCAGCCGCAGGCCGCAGAGCAGACCGTCTGCGCAGACACACACGCCGTGTGCATGCAATCAATGCCATCGATTTTACACCGAGCTCTTGTTCTGTGCAGAGGAAGAGACACGGAGACCTGCCATCTGATCATCAGACTCACACACGGAGAACGACAGTCGCTCCGCACAGGAGAATCGGGAAGCAGGTCAGGCCTCCAGAGGAGAAAACTGCACCAACGCTCACAAACGGAAAACACAACTAATTGTGGAAATTCTCACACATACTTTGAGTGAGAGAAGAGAGAGAGAAAACAAGATGGAAAAATTATGAAGATTGAGAGCACAGATAGAGGACAGCAACGGCTTGAGTGTAACATTCTAGCTTTTTAGACTTTCAAGTTTTTTCTAGATTTGTAGTATTTTTTATTTGTAGTTTTAATTACAATTTTAAAACAATACCATATAAAGACAGTTTATTCAAAGCACAGATAAAGAAAGAGGTGTAAAGATTGAGATAAAGAAAAAGGCCAAAGTAAAAAAAAAATTGAGAGAGGGGGTAAAGAGATTCAGAATAAGTCAGAGAAACAGAGGAACATTGATGGAGAGGGAGAAAATGTAGAGGGCGAGGGGGTGTAAAAAAGTTAAAGGTTTAAAAAGCATAGAATTGTAATACAAAGTTACAATAGAGAAAGATAAAAGAAAAAAAAGGACTGGATAGAGAGAATATCAAAAAGAGATCACAGAAAAAATGAGAGAAAGAGAAATTAAGAAAGCAAGAGTGTAATTGTAAGGCACACACATAAAGAAGGAAAAGTGAAACAGAGAAAGTGGAAAAGAGATACAGAAAAAAGCAGAGAGAATGGGACAGAGAGACAGAGAGAGAGACAGAGAGAGAGAGAGAGAGAGAGAGAGAGAATAAAAAGACAAAGGTCTGTTAAAACAGGAAACTCTGAAACACGGTTATTGTTCCTGTGGAATTAATAATTGACGGTTGTTAAATGAATAATTTATCATGAACTGGAATAATTGTTGTATTTCTAATCTTGACGCGCATTTGCATATGAATCTTGTAAAAAATCTGCTGTTATGTGCTGGATGAAACTTCGCAGGAGTGTGAAATTTAATTTGTAGTAGCGAGAAAAACGTGACTTCGGCCTCTCGTGGAAACTCGCCCCGGGTGTGTGTGTGTGTGTGTGTGTGAGAGAGAAAGAGAGGAGGAAAAAGTGGTTGTGTGTGTAAGGGAGTGACAAATATTCAGTATATGTGGTATGTTTGAGAGTGGAAAAGTGTGTGTGTGTGTGTGTGTGTGTGTGTGTGTGTGTACATGAGAAACAGAGAGAGTGACAAAAATTCAGTGCATGTTTAAGAGAGATTTAAATTATGTGTAAGAGAGAGAGAGAGGGATGAAAAGATGAGAGAGATAGAATATGCGCGAGAAAGAGGAAGTGTGTGAGAAAGAGAGGGGAGAAATGCGTGTGTTTGTGTGTGTGTGTGTGTGTGTGTGTGTTATTCCCACATCCTCTTTTAAAATCTGTGTGTGTCTGTGTGATCTAAACCACATCAGACAAATCATTTAATGAAGAATATTCAATAATATCATGTCACACTTGCACCATCAGATGTGCAGCTCCTCCAAAAATCCACGATAACACACAATTAATTTACATTATGACACGCACAAGGCGGCTGGAAGCTGATTGGTCGACTCGATGATTTATGGTAAAATGCACAATATTATAACCAGCGGTTACGACGCTGCATGAATTTGCCTAATAAAATCGTTTTAATGAGGTTTTTTTTTTCTCCTGGAATGACACGTCGTTCACATACAGGAAGAGAAACGCGCAGCATTCACGTCGCACGGACGCGCAAAATGAGCAAATCAACAAATATTTATATCCAGACGTGTGATGCAAATAAACGCAGTCATCGCCGTGACAACCAGCACTCGCTCACTCTCTCTGATCCGCGATTGATCGGGTTTATGTGTGAAGTGAAAGAGCATCTTACACAAGCCACGGCCACAATTAGTGGCGATCAACGCTCGCGTTTACACGTCAGGCTGCTGAATAAAAAGCGGGCGGATTCTCTCCGTTTGCTGTGTAATTTGTGTAGATTTGAGGAAGAGCAGCAGCGCAGAGATGCTCATTATCATGTGAAAAGAGGCAATCAGAGGCCGAGACTATTGTCCACACTCGTCCGGAGAGAGAGAGAGAGAGAGAGAGAGAGAGAGAGAGAGAGAGACAAGAGAAAGAGAGAGGGGGTATTGAGACAGACAGAGATAGAGAGAGATAAGTAGACAGAGACAAATAGACAAATTGACAGAGAGAGAGAGAGAGAGAGAGAGAGAGAGAGAGAGAGAGAGAGAGAGAGAGAGAGAGAGAGGCAGGTAGACTTAAAGAGACAAGCAGGAAGATAAAAAGTGAGAGGTAGAGAGTCAAGAGAAAGTAAGAGTGTGAGTGAGAAAGAGAGGGGGGCAGGCAGATAGAGAGAGACAAGTAGACTCAAGATAAAGAGAGAGTGGGGGTGAGACAGGCACACATAGAGGAGAGAGAGAGATAGAGAGAGAGAAGTGGAGTCAAAAGAAAGAGGGGGGGTAAAAAAGACACAGAGAGATGGGCTTTGGACAGAAAAAGAGAGATATGTAGACTCAAGAGAAAGAGAGAGAAACAGAGAGAGAGACAAAGAGGTAGACTCAAAGAGACAAGCACGAAGAAAAAGATAAAGGGACTGAGACAGACAGAGAGAGATAGGTAGGCAGACAGACAGAAAAAGATAGAGAAAAAGAGAGACAGGTAGACACAGAGACAAGCAGGATGAAAGAGATAAAAAGAGAGAGGTAGTCAAAAGAGAGTGGGGGGTGAGACAGGCACAGAGAGGAGGGGGTGGTAGAGTCAAGAAAGAGAGAGGGAGAGTGAGACAGGCACACACTGGGGAGAGAGAGAGAGAGAGAGAGAGAGAGAGAGAGAGAGAGAGAGAGAGACAAACAGGTAGACTCAAAGACACAAGCACAAAGAATGAGAAAGAGACAGAGAGGCAGACAGAAAGTGATTGAGAGTGAAAAAGTAAGTAAGGAAGAAATAAAAACGAAGAACAGACAGATATATTTACATGCAGACGTAGAGAGAGGGAGAGAGAGAGGGGGAGAGAGAGAACTACAGAGAAATGCATAAACTCATAGAGACAGGAAGAGAGAGTGAGCGAGAGAGAAAAAGAGAGAGAGAGAGAGGGAGAGAGACAGAAAAATGCATAAACTTATAGAGACAGGAAGAGAGAGAATGAGAAGAGAGAAGAGAGTCGAGAGAGAGAGAGAGAGAGAGAGAGAGAGAGAAATGCCATAAATCATCAGACCAGGAGAGAGAGTGAGCTGAGAGAAGAGAGAGAGAGAGAGAGAGAGAGATAGAGGGAGAAAGAAGAGACAGAGAGCCAGATGGAGTCAAACATGAAGCAACACACATTTCCTTTCTGCTCAGAAATAAACACTTGCACATGTAAAATATGATTCATGAGTGAGACACGAGTTCTGCATCAATCTATACGAGCGAAACGATGAAAAACATATGGACGGATTGAGGGATGATGGCAAAAATGTGAACAGACAGAGGAGGAGCGATTCATCGATGAAAGTGAAACGTACGGATGGATTCAAAGACGACGAGAGAAGCCACAGAATATCAGAACTGGAAAACAACGGAAAGGAATTCCTGCAAGATTCTGGAATCATCTCGTCCGTAATCACGAGTCTCGACGGCTCCTCACACAAACATCTCAGAACGACAGGAAAGAGTTTCCAGACGGACTGGAGGAGTTTGTGACGCTCACGGTGAGAATCTGCTGAGATAATGAGCAAAATGTTTCTGGATGAATAAATCATTTGTCCTTCAAGACGAAATCCTCCTCTATTCTGTCCAAATGACCAACGCTCAGCCAAGACGAACACAAGCTTCTGGAACTGTGCTGCCCACTGCCCCCGGTGTGTGTGTAACTAAATGCAACACAATTTTTATACTGTCCCTAGTGGCCATATTGAGAGTGGCCTCTCTTTCTTTTTCTACTCTTTCAGATTCTCTCTCTACCAACTTCAGTCTCTCTCTCCTCCTCCTCCTCCTCCTCTTCTTTCAGATTCTCTCTTCCATCAACATCATTCTCTCTCTCTCCTCCTTTTTCAACTCTTTCAGATACTCTATAAACCTCAGTCTCTCTTTCAAAGATTCTCTATCAACTTCAGGATCTCTCCACCCCCCCCCTCTCTCTTTTCCAACTTCAGTCTCTGCTCCTCCTCCTTTTCAGATTCTCTATCAACTTCAGTCTCTCACTCTCCTCCTTCAGATTCTCTCTCTACCAAGTTCAGTCCCGCACTATCTGTCTTTCTCTCACTCATTCTCTTTCTTTCTCTCTCCTTCCATTTTCTCTTTCTATCAACTTCAGTCTCTCTCTCTCCTCCTCTTCTTTCAGATTCTCTCTTTTATCAACTTCAGTATCTCCCTCTCCTCCTTTTTCAACTCTATTAGATTCTCTCTCTACCAACTTCAGTCTCTCTCTCCTCCTTTTTCCTCTCTCTCTCCTCCTTTTTCAACTCTTTCAGATTCTCTCTCTACCAACTTCAGTCTCCTTCTCCTTCTTTTTCCTCTCTCTCTCTCTCTCTCTCTCTCTAATCTCATTTTCTACTCTTTCAGATTCTCTCTCTTCCAACTTCAGAATCTCTATCTTTCTCTCACTCGCTTGCTCTCTTTCGTTCTCTCTCCTCCCATTTTCTCTCTCTACCAACTTCAGTCTCTCTCTCTCGCTCCATCCATCTACTGATCCATTCCTCTTACACGCCGTCTCTTTCTCTCTCAGTGGTCAGGTGAAGTGAAGAGATCGTCTCATTATCTCTTTCTGCTTCTTTAATCACACACGATCCGCTCGACACACACTCAAGCGACCTTTGACCCCGGGCGACTGCGCTTGTAGAGCGGCTCCACACCTTCAGCGGCGGGATTTAACCGGAGCTGACGTTAATAAAGAGCCGCGTGGCGTGTGAGTAACACACCTTAAGTAACACGCATTAGAGCGCGTTTACACAGCTGGATTAATGGACGACCCGCACAAACCTCTGGAACGCAATTACACACGGGCTGGCGCACGCTTGATCTGACGCTGCGGGTGACTGCGCGCGGCACGTGTGATTGCTGATAAACAAGGTCACGGGCTCAAATCTCAGAGCACGAACGAACGCAAAGTCCTCGCCAAATCCACGTGGCGTCTCTTCTGGAGCAGAAACTTCACGCTTTGTCTCATAATCCAGCCGCACAGAAGATGGTGTCCTCGTGAGATCAGGCTGGACACGTGAGCTGCTGGCAGACCTTTACGGAGGGAAGGACAACGGTCACCTCGGCTCCAGAAGGGTCGCAGAGAGGATTTGAGAGGAGTTGAGGAGGACAGCAGCTGTAGGTCCCAGATAACCTCAACACCTTCAGCACGGAGCAGAACGGCTGCTCATGCACCTCAAACTTTCACCCGCCGCATTCGCCATTCGCAATCCTGGTCCCTCACGAGCCTCGGGAACATCGGTTTCTCACGTTACCCGCTGAGATCTCCTCGCGATCAGACCACGGCCTTCAGAAGGATCACAGCATACGGAGTCATGACCGTTTTGGATCTCCGGAGAAGCAGTAATGACCATATCTCAACAAACGCACACGTGTCCCTCAGCTTCAACAAGCAACCACGGAGTCCCTCGCACATTACATGAAGTCTGTGGAAATGCTCCATGTTTACACCACAACTATGGAGACCAGGAGACTTTGGAAATGAGCTTCACAAAATATAATGTGATTCCAACTACACAATTCACTGTTGGCAGTTTATTGGTGTAGTTTTGGTGGCAGGTGTGGCCTAGCGGTTAAAGAGTTGGACAGAACCCAACCAGAGAGTGTTCCTGAGCAAGACACTGACCCCTACTGGCTCCCGGGAGTCCACGGCTTCAGACTGCCCACTGCTCCGGGTGCCATTTCAATGTTTGGATGGCCGAACAACAGCACAGGACCGGGATGACCAGACCGGGCCACTTTCCTTTTTCTTGCCAATTAAGCGTTTTTGATTCAAGATTTTGACTTTGAGATCCACATTATCGAGTTCCTGTTTCGCAGTTCTGAAGTAGTCTTTCATGCTGTGGGGCCGCTTTGGTCTAGTTGTAGAAAGTCGGACTTGTCAACAAAGGTTTGCAGGATCGAATCCCGGCCGTGTAGGTCAAAATGGACAAAACCATAAGCCAAGTAAATGTAAAGTAAGAACAAAAAACGCAAGAACAGTGCATAAATTAGTGTATTGGCACAAAGTAATAAAATCACAAAAATGTGACTTTGTGAAGATGTGAAATTTAATTAAACCAAGTGGTGTAACTGTAGTGTGACGTCGTTATTAGTAGCAAGGTCTCCGATAGGTCAAAATCCAAAACCAAAGTCACTTGGGATAAAATCATCAACCAAAGCCACAGCAAGGCGTCTAATGCTACTAGTCAGAACATTAGTACAAAAACAGGAGCTTCAATTTGTGGAAAACATCAATCACACAGAAGAGAATAATATAAACCATTCCCCTCACTCGTGAGTTCAGCCAGGAAAAAGAAGGAGCTGCGATCACGTAGATGATTCACATTTACGAGTCCTTGTTTCACAGTCATGCTGTGGCGCCGTTCTGGTTTAGTTGTAAAAAGTCATACTTGTGAACAAAAGTTTGAACCAAAGGTTCAGGTTTACAAACGACTCGGCGTGCTGCGACTAATGATGACATCACACTATGCTATAGTCTATAAGTTGGCACGATGACTTCTAGACCAGACAAAATGCAAAGCTTTTAATCTAGAGAACGTTCCGTTATTTGTGAGAAACTCGTGAGAAACATGGATGACCTGTACATCAAAATGTCCCACTACATTGCACAAGTGACTTAGCAAAGCATCACCCTCAGTGATTTCAACATGTTTGAAAAGGGAAATATAACCTTTGCAATCAAAGGTTTAATCTGATAAGCTTCTGTAGTTCCAGAGTGTGGAATTTGAATACCTGTAGCACAAAACCAAACACAACAAGGCGTCTAATTCTATTAGTCAGAACGTTCGTACAAAACCAGGAGCTTCAATTTGTGGAAGCATCAATCACAAGGACGAGAATAACATAAAGCATTCCCCTCGCTCGTGACTTCAGCCAGGAAAACTCCAGAAGGAGCTGCGATCACGTAGACGGCAGTAAATCCAACAGTCCGTCAATGGATTGGGGCTTGAAAGGCTGCGATAAAAGCGTCTTTCAGCAGGTGCCGACGAGCAGAATCAGCCTCATTCTCCAGCGGATCAGTGGGAATCTGCCGTCAGTCAGAATCAAGCGCTCACCTTCTTCCTCACCTACAAACCTGCCGCTAAGCGCTTACATAATGTCGGAGGAGGGATTTTCTAAACGTCTGCGCGGCGGCGGCGGCTCCGAGGCCTTTGAAATGCAGATGCGGCGCCTGTCATCCGTCACCTGAGCAGCGGGTTAGATGCGTATCCGCGCGGGGAGGATTGCCGCTGATGTCTGTATTGTTCCCTAACCAGGTCTGATCTGGTTATTCAAGGTGCGAGAGCTCCGCCGAATCAATTTCCAGGTGGAGACATGAGTCTCACACGGTACGCAACCGCGTTTTCTCCATCTCTGACAGTTCGGTCACGTTTGGAACTCTTCATCGTTATCAGATGCGGGGATTCCGAGGAATCTTGAGATACGGAGGCGGAAGCTGCAAACGTCCCAGAATCCAACAGTGGGGCACAAAAGACACACGGAAACGGATTCGGAACTACAAATTGTACACACACACACACTCTCCTCGCTGACACACACTCTTTCATCATCTTTCGCACACACTTTCTCTAAAGACAAGACACACAGAAAAATATTCACATCTCCCACACACACAAAATCTGTCTAGAACACACACAAACACACACAAAATCTCCTTTTCTCATGCGCACACACACACACACACACACACACACACACACACACCACTACCTGCTTGTCTGGGACTGAGGCCAAAACTGTTTTCCCAGAATCCTCTTGCTCGCAGTGGCTCAGGGGTTGTAAAGCTGTCAGATCTGGTGTCGGCTCAGTCACCTCTGCTGTTGTTACATGCAGGAACAAGCTTCTCCTTCTCTCTCACAATTTCCCTCCATCTCTATTTTTTCTGCTACTCCTAGTCCACCCACCGTCACTCGTTTCTCTCTCAGTCTCATCTGTTTTCTCATTCTTTCGGCCTCTCTCTCCGTTTTCACATTCTGTTTGCCTCTCTCTCTCTCTCTCTCTCTCCCTCTCTCTCCGTTTTCGCATTCTGTTTGCCTCTCTCTCTCCGTTTTCACATTCTGTTTGCCTCTCTCTCTCTGTTTTCTAATTCTTTCGGTCTCTCTCTCCGTTTTCACATTCTGTTTGCCTCTCTCTCTCTCTGTTTTCTCATTCTTTCGGCCTCTCTCTCCGTTTTCTCATTCTGTTGGCCTCTATCTCTCTCTTGCTCTCTCTCTCTCTCCGTTTTTTTCATTCTTTCGGTCTCTCTCTATGTTTTCGCATTCTGTTGGCTTCTCTATCTCTCTCTCCATTTTCTCATTCTTTTGGCCTCTCTCTCTCCTCTGTTTTCTCATTCTTTCTGCCTTTCCCTCCGTTTCGGCCTCTCTCCACATTTTCTCATTCTTTCGGACTTTCTCTCGCTCTGTTGTCTCATTCTTTTGGCCTCTCTTTTTATCTCTCTCTCTCCGTTTTCTCATTCTCTCTCTCTCCACCGTGATATTGTTTTTCATATGTTTAGCGCAATATAGACAAAAACGACGTCCAGGTTTTCCCTTTCAGTCGGCAGTAGAGACGAGATGTTCTGTAGCGATCTATCCTTGTGTCGTTTACAAATTATTTGCGAGCCATATTTGAGTTGGAATTACGCAGAATTTTGGTCCATATCAGCTGACGATATTATATACATTAAATATGAACATATTATATACACATTTACATTATATGATTAAATTTAGGAATTTACAATTTAGATTACAAACGTCTGGTACAAATAAATCGATTGTATTATATTCAAGCAATTACACAATTCATAATTCTGAGGACAATTCTGGTGTTCAAACGAGACTAGAGAAAACGGGTTTGTGATTTATAGAATCATGCAGTTTGCCGGTCAGAAGGCACAGAAACCAGAGCGAGAACGAGGCGACAGCTTTCACAGGCCCGGACAAAAAGCGCTTTCAGCAGCGTCACTTATCATCACGCCATCCTTATCTCTCATCAGCACCAGTGAGGATCTGCAGAATAGGTAAATCGCACGCTTTCAGCGCCGTGATGATTCCGGCATTGTGCCGAGCTGCTGACGGGACGATCGCGGCCTCGCATTGTTAGTGAAATGCCAGAATGATGTGAAACAAGCTCCATTCTCAACGTAAATAATATGTTATTTATTCCAACGTGATAGAATACAACAGAAAGAGCAGAACACTGACACTGCCGAGTCTCCATCCCTGTGTCTTTCTGTTACACACAACACCCACACACACACACACACAATTAGCGGTTAACGCAGCTGTTAATAAAAATCCCATAATAAAAATAAATTCACCCACCTCTGGGTGTAATAAAAAAAATAAAAGTGTTGCGGGTACAAAAAAAAAACCGTTGCAGTTGCGAAATCAAAACAGAGTGATTGAACAGAGAAACCCTGTAGCGACCACAATAATGCTGCAAACAAAGTAATAAACCTGCACAGGACAAATTCAACATAGAACACAAAATAAGTCTCTAGACTCGGGACCTAAACATCACTAATGTACCACGCTTAACACTCACCGTAACACTCAACTAAAGCAACTAAAGACTGGGACTGAACTTTACTGTCTTAAATACAAGAACAAATGAACAGGAAACAATCAAAAATAATAATTAAATCAACTACAAACGTAGCAAGAAGGCGGACGATGAAGGACATTTGCAAAAACTATATTCCCATCATTTCGCACAATGCATCATATGAATCTATGTATTGTTAATCACATGCAACTACTGTTTGGCTTTATTAAAAAATGCAAACTGATTCGCCATACATAAAAAAATGAACATTACAATAATGCTCCACACATGTGTGTTTACTGTGAAATTACCTCACCAAACGTGACGTGCTAACACGGAAGACCCCGGGGTTGCTTCAGGGTAAATTGTATTTTGAAGAAGCCTTCAGATGGAAACCTCGACAAGACCAAAGTTATGTCAAGTTCTTGGATCACTTGAATGCAAAAAAATACCTTAGCAAAGGTGCAAAGTGTCTGTTTGCTAAAATTAGAGAATAATTTAGATTGGTCTAGGTTAATTTCAAGGTTATGACAAGATAAAGCTAGATTAACAAAGGAAATATATGCCCACCTTTAATACATACACATAATAATAATAATAATAATTGAACCTTTATTAGTCCCTCATGGGAAAATTTTTTCTCTGCATTTAACCCATCCGATCAGACACGAACTCAAAATGTGTGTAAATGGTACCCTGAATTATGAATGTCCTAGACAACGAAAATGAATGAGTAATGAAATGTGTCGCCGCAAAAATGTCGTTCCGCGTTGTGAAATATTTTCACTATACGAAGGAGGCACGTAGATTCCAGACGTGTATAAAACTGTTGTTTGATCGTCTTTGCACGTCAATTAAATACCAAAAACAGAGTTGACAGTTAGTTTCAGAGGTCTTGCTTCCAAATTATAAAATAAGCTTGTATTCTCCGAGAATGACAATGTTTTTTTCTCTCCCGTAGAGCCGCCATCTTGATATGACGTCATATAAGACATAGACATAAATACTATGTAACATGCTTTTATTAAATTTATTATCAATATTTCATCATTTATTAAAAAAAGTCCTGGCTTAGATGGAAATCACTTGTAAAATGACCCGGCTCTCATATTCGCAGAATGAAACGACTCTCTTCAAATTCTTAAGTCGTGGTCCTACAGTAAAAAATCAAACTTTTTTTATCTTTTTATCCATCTTCCAATCTATCCGACTACATACATCTGTGTCTCTCTACCTACCTTACTCCTTTTCCCACAACTCTATCTCTGTCAATTTCTCAGAATCTGTGCGCCTCCTAGTTTATCTCTCTCAAGTAAAGAGTCGAAGAGAAAGAAAGTGAGAGACACTACACAGGACGAGAGATGGACTACAGAGAAAATAAAAGGAGTTAGAGACAGAGCGTGAAGGAAGAGCGAGGGAGAGAAGCAGAAGTGTCGATCAGAGACGTGAATCAGCACTTAATGGCTAAACTAATCGTCTCTGTAACTAACCGACCCATCAAGCAGAAGCATCCGTCCATCAAGGACCACACGCCGCATCCCACCACTGCGTCTAATGAGGATGCGGATCACCTGGAGAAGCCCGTCATTACACTGTTTGTCTGCACGACCGCGGTCCCGGTAATGACTCGCCAGTTTACACGCCGGTAGTGGGACGGATCTTCATGAAGACACGAGGGAAGATGGAAAGACTGAATGACTGAAGGCCAAAGGAATAAAACAAAAAAAACAAAAAAGGTGTCGAGCGAGAGGGAAGATGAATGGAAACAGGTCATTACTCCCCAACAAAAGCTCCACGAGAAAGAGAAAAAGAGAGAGAGAGAATATTCCACCTTGATCATTCACGGCCATTGATGCATTTGCCTCAATAAACTCCGGCGGAGCGGTTTGAGGCCTGCTCGCGCTTTCTTCTGCGGCGGCGGAGTCGAGCCGGGGCTTGTTAGGCGACTGTGCACCGGACGCCAGACTCGACCTGGTGTAATTGTCGTGGCTTCAGTCCTGAGAGACACATTTCAAACGGCTTCTCATCTCCACCAGCCTTCTGCTCTTATTCGGAGGAGGAAAACTTGTAAATTAGTTTCCTTTCCTCCGGCGCTGGTGCTGTTGTGTTTCTGCTCCGGAACTTTACATCAATCGTCTCCCGCCGCAGGGAATCGAGAAGCGCTGCGAGGAGAACCACCACCAGCCCTGGATCGGGTTGTGGGTTCGGATCCCAGAGCTAAAGTGTCTGACGATCACTTCACCATCTCTCTGTCAGTCTCCATCTTTCCTGTCTCTCTCTTTGTCTCTTTACCTCTCTACAGGTTCTCCAGCTTCAGGTAAAAACTTCAAAATTTACCTCAAGGGTTCGATTCCCCCAAAATTGAACTCAAGACCTCGGGTGTTGCAAACACTATGATCTATTGACTCACGACAATTAAAGTAGTTCATTTTCACAAATTAAAAGCTTTCATGTATTGCTCTTGAGGTCAAATTGGTTAA
The DNA here is from genome assembly GCA_028031935.1 of Paedocypris micromegethes. NCBI lineage: Eukaryota > Metazoa > Chordata > Actinopteri > Cypriniformes > Paedocypris > Paedocypris micromegethes. The sequence goes on along the minus strand of CM051495.1, from coordinate 31,200,082 downwards.
TTGTAATACAATTACATTGGAAGTTTCTGTATTGTCTGTTTATATTTTTATTTGTCTTTATTGCTAATTCGTGTTCGTTTTTTTTATTGTGTGTAAATTACGAGAATGAGAGATTGTGTGTAAAAAGAGAGTGTGAAAAAAAAATACAGTAAAAACTTTTTACATTTTACAGACTGATTTATACGTTAAATTGTATTTATACGTATTATTCAAATGTTCGCCTCGTCCTTCTTAATGTAGCAAACGGTAGATTCGTTCACTCTAAAAAGGACGGTCTGCGGGACTCCATAGCTTCTGCCTTCTTTCAACACATTGAGAAGTGTCAGCTTCTCAGCAATCATCATCATTTTTCGGTGCCATTTTTATTTTCGAAATTTTCGCAATATATTGGAAAATCCACAATATATTGCTCTTAGTCATCCGCGATGGTCGAAATGAAAATACAGAAAGAGAAAGAATTAATTTGGTCTCACTGCAGATCAAAATGATTGAGAATTCCATTTTTACGCATACGGATTAATGAACTTGTGAGCCTTGATCTGTGATTGGCTGACAAATATCCTGGGGCGTTTCCTTGCTTTAAACCAGCAATGCCGTAATGGTTCCTAGTCGGCACTCCCCAGAAACAGAAGAAGTAGATTTAAAAATGAACGGATGGATGAATGTTACATTTTTCTAGAAAAAAAACAGCCCAAGTCTCTAAATACCATAATTCAGGAATGGGACGCGATTAACACGGCGAAACTTTCCCAGTAGCTCAGTTTGTAGAGCGCTGGTGTTTACAAAACACTGGATCATGGGTTCGATTCCCAGGGAAAGCAGGAATTTGTTGAATTGTAACAATTGTAATGAAATGTAAGTCGCTTTGGATAAAAGCGTAAATGACTGTAAAGTAAAGTAAAGTAAAGAAACGGCAGCGTTCCCGCGGCTCCGCAGCATCCGCCCGTAAAGAAGCTCCGCTGCGTTAAACATACCCTCGTTCTCCGGTGTTATTCCGGAATTAAATGCGACTTAAGAACTATTACTTTTCCCTTCGACACGGCCGTACGCGTCAAGCTAGAGGAGAAGTAAATAATGTGGAGAAGAAAAAGCGCAGGGAAGTGAATGAAGCGGGAAGCGATCCATCAGGCCGCTCGGCACACGGACACCGGCACCGGATCGGGATTGATGGATGGGGTTCCGTAGGAGGGACATTACCGTGTGAACGATGGTTAATATTTCATCAGTCTGCGTGTCGACACGTGTCCGACCCGAGTCCAGAGAGCAGGACCGGTGTCAGGAAGCTGATGACTGACCTTACAGCAGTAATACAGCCATTACAGATGAAGAGAAATGCACTTTACTCCCACCAAAACCAGCACATGCAACATTAATAGAGACTCACACTCACACACACACACACAAGCCTACACATAGTAATTAATAGACTCACTAAAGTGCACAACAATAACACACACACACACACACACACACACACACACATTACTACAAACTCAAACACACACTTGGATACAGACTCACAAAGTACACAAACACAAGCAAACACACAGTAATCATTTGACATTAAACAAACAAACACACACACAGACACATTATTACAGACAAACAGATACAAACAAGCAACACACATCATCACTCAATGCTCACACACACTTAATGAAAGCATACTCATAAAATACACAAACACACACAAAAACACAAACTTAAGCACTTTAACCACACAGTTAACACACATTCACGCAAACACACACAAACTAACACACCTGAAATAAATAGTTTTTTTTTAGTCGCTAGTTAAATATTCATGTATTCTGTAGCAGAAATTAACAAGTGAAACTAAAAAGTAGAATCTGTTCTCAGTTCCGCACCAAGGAACAAAAAAAAATATTTCACCACACAAAAAAAAAAATGAATAAATGAGCCAAAAGGCCTAGTTGTGGCCTAGTGGTTACAGAGTCAAACAGCAAAAGGTTACATGTTCAAGTCCCAGATGAGCAGGAACCTCAAGTGATGTGTCATTCAGTGTGAGGGTGTGTGTGTGTGTGTGTGTGTGTGTGTGTGTGTGTGTGTGTGTGTATAAATACCTCACTGAAAATTACTCTATTCAGGAACCATAAAAGTATCAATTGTTATACTTAAATGCCGTTCACATTGAGAAACAGAGAAAGAAACCTTTACTGTGGTCCAGTGCGAGACGCTCAGGTGAATCCACACATTCCACTGGTTTCCCGCGGTCCTCATGATTACTGCAAGAAACGATTTGTTCTGTTACAATCCTTAAAATTGAGTCGACTTTACCCTAGAAACGTTCAGCTGAGTCATTTATTCACTCGCAATGTGGCAAAACGTCTTCTTTCCGTTTTTATACAGAGATATAGAACGTTAAAATGTAAAAAAAAAAAAATGCAATAACTAAATCAAACGTGTTCAGAGACCAGAACTTTAGATTCTTGGGATCTTATGAGCAGATCCTGTTTGTTAACTTCCGGTTTCCAGTCATAAATGTATGCACTTTTGCTACAAAAGTGATATGACTATGTCGAACGTGTTTTAGATGTGAACGTTACACGCGCTTTATGTCACGCGAAACTTTTAACCGACGAGTTTAACTCTTACAGTCAAAGTTAAGACTGTGAAGAAAGTAAAAGCGCGTCGATTTCCCGCTCATTTACCTCAGGCGAAAGCTCGCGTTTATCTAGACACTTTCGGCCTGGCATAATCACACCGAAACCGCTCGATTCCCCGTTATTGTGGCGCAAATGGAGCGTTTCCGTCTGAATGGCAGCGTTACCTGTGCGCTTGGCTCGGAGTAGGAGAGCACGAGGCTCCGCGGCTCTCACGCGCGAGCTTCATTTCACGGGGCTTGTAAACACGCCGCCGAATTGATGTTATCAATTGTGATGTCGGCAAATAGCGCCGCCGCTTCCACCTCTGTGTTTATCTGCGCTCGCACGCCGCCACCTGCTAAGAGGTGTCACGCTTTAATGAAATTGTTTGAATATCCCCGGCGCGTTGCTAAGGAACAGCGCCGGCGCCGTAATGCGCGCAGATTTCTGTCATCAAATAATGATTAGGGACGCGCGGAGGTGCGCGGGCGCCGCGGGAGTCGCCGGTCACGCGCATTCACGGCCGCGCGCGCCGTCCTGGCAGCCGTTCCGCGTGCGTTAACGGTCACCGCGGGAGACGTGATGGCTTTATAATATCTAACAGGATTGGGAACACGGCGGCGTTTTTTCTTTTTTCTTCCTCTTCTTCATCGTTTTTTTTAGGCATTTGCGAAGCCGAAACTCGCATATTTCTCAGGTTAAAGGATTAGCAGGAGTGATGTGCGACGTGTGGCACCTTCCTGGCTCCGTCCGGACGTCTTTGAGCGTTCTGGCCTCACTGAAGTCCAGATAAACCTTTCCCTCTCATTTCAGGCCTGATTTGCGAGTTCTTTCATCCCTGGCGTCACCTTTGAGGAAGGCGCCTGTGACAGGTACATCCTCGCTGGCCGGTTATCACACGGTGGGCCTGTCGCTCTTTCAAACGCTCTTTGTGCGGGGCGAATCGGAGCGCATGTGTGCGTCTGTGTGAGCTTTGTAGGTGCCAGAAAGAGCGGGCGTCTTCATAGTGGCTTTCCGATGAACAGCGGCGCGTCATGGCCCGCTCCCCCAGCAGGGCTCCAATCAGGATGCCGTGGGACGCCCGACGCCACTTGGGTGCCAAACAGAGGGTCTTCTGGGGGCGTCCGCTCTCACTCTTTTACACATGAGATTATTGAGCTTTTCTCTACAGGTTGAGATCAATCTGGCCCTTTTAACGCCGCACGCCACAGAGCGGTGTGTCCGAGTGCTGGTAAACACACATTGACACACACCTAGAGAGGAAAGCGTGGCGCTCAGATGTTGCTCTCCCTCGCTTCTGAAGACCTAATGGATTTCTCCGGCAGGATTGGCTGAAAGTGGCTTCAAACGCAGACGTTTGGCCAGAAACGTGCTCCGGAGGAAGTGGAAAGCGTCAGCAGGTGTCGGCGGACGGGCAGATGGTTTGATCAGACGTGTCCTGAGATCTCAGAGGAGTTGGTGGGTTTTTTTTCTTCTTCACTGACCTGCTCGTGTTTTTGACAGGGTTTGGGGAAATGCAGCCCGATACGCTTCCCTTCTCATCATCTTTATCCTCGAGCATCTCAGATCCATCAGACGTTGGGTTCGATCTGGGGTTTCTGGTGGCTGTGAAGAGACTGAGATGGAGGAGAGAAGCAGATGAAGAGATGAGCAGAACTGTCCTCGCAAAACACACACACACTCACGTATGATGGAGACTGAAGCACCTGAGCATCAGTCATCAATGATGTTTTCCTCGTCCTCTCACAAATGCTCAGCGGGTTGGTTTGTGCTTCATAAGGAACATTCTCATGATTGAAGAAGTAGCGTTGTTTTATAATTAATAAAATAGAATAAAATGAAAAAAAAAATGTGCATTTAACTTGCGAAGAACACGTTTTGTCTGCTGAGGAACTACACAATACCGACAAACAAAGCCTCAATAACACACGTTACAGACATTACTAACATTCAAGAGTGTTTATTGTCACGTACAGTGAGTTTATACACACACACATTTTACTGTACAGTTCTTTCCGTTCGCAGTGAATGCCTTGGAAACTTTTAGAACCTAGAAATTAAATCCCATATGTGAATAAAATGGAAAAGTCAATTAGAGTACACTAAAAAAAGAAAATATGGATGCAAATGCTAAAATGTTACAGCATAATGTTCATGTTTCAAATGTTACAATGACTGGCAACATTGTTAATGTTAAAGATTTCTGTAATAAATTCTTACTTTTGCCAAGGTTACAAACAAAACAAATAACCGAATTGTTGCTATTTTGCTATTGTCGCCGTAGTAACAACCCAACAAATATCTGAAACGTTGCAAGTTTGATGTTTGCCATAGTAACAACTAATTACAAAAATCGGAAGCGTATCTAAATTAGCTTTGGGACGAGAGATCGTGTGTCTCTTTCTTCTGACTGGCTGACAATTGTGGCCCAAGATGCCGTGATTGGCTCCAGGGCGCCACAGAAAATCATCACACAAATGACTGAAAAAAAATAAAACAATCAACGTGGTAAAAGAAGACTCAAATAAAAGCGATGACGATGGTGATGTGTGCGCAGTGAAGCGCTGGGTCTCGGTGAACTTTAGTGGGTCGGTGAAGCCCCTGCAGGCGGATCCAGTCACAGCCTTAATTACTAATCACCCTCGTTAGGAGCCTGATCCTCCAGATCCGCGGCGTCTCTCAGTGCTAATTAGGCTACGACCTCAGGCCTTTCAGCCGGACCCACTGCTGGAGTCGAGGAGGGGGCCGGAGACGCCTGAGGAGTCTGGAGGTCCGTCCTCCCTCAGGTGTGTGTGAGGCGAGCGCTGTTTACCCAGCCAGATCGCCATGAATAAAGCAAGCGCAGCCCATGCGATGTGGCTACCTGCTCTCGCCCCACCAGTAACCTTTAATATTTCATCCCCGGCTCTGATCCCAGCAGAGAGCTGCTCTCTCGACACGGAGAACAGATTATTTTTGTACCTGTTCAAACACGCCGCGGTGAATTATTCAGCGTGTTGCTGTGCTTTTACCTCAGCGCTGAAAATGCACCTACAACCTCGGACAAAAAGCCAACGCGGCGAGGGGAGGAATCTCGCCTCGGGGAAGAGAAAACACCAAAGAAAACAAGCGCTGCACTTCTCACAACCTGAGTTTGTGCTGCTGTATTATGCATGAGCCATGCTCTCACCAAATGGATCATGATACACTGGCACAAGTATGGCGGGCAGACATAAGCTGATATGACAGGGCTCTGACCCTCTTCTTCATCGGGGTTATTTTTAGAGAGAGGTTGAAAGATGCAGGAGCCGTCGGTGATGTCAGCGTGGCGCAGGGTGGCACCTGCAGACACCCAAACGGGCTAATCTCGGGCGGGGTCAAAGGTCGGCAGATGAGGGGCCACAGCTCTAGAGTCGGAGCTAATTCTCACATTTACATTCCTGCATTTACAAGACTTTACATTCCAACACATTTTTCCCAAGAGTTTGGTGTCGCCAACACTGACTCCACTGATGAAGCCACGGTAAAGCTGTTTTTTTTTTTTTAGAACAAAACATCTTGTTCAATAAGTGGACAAAACAAAATCAAATAAAATATAATTTTTTTTTAATTAAAATGTTATTAGTCTTGAGAAATGATAAATAATAAAATATCAATGCAAACAATGTGAAAAAACTACCAAATATTGGAGCCATTTTTGTAGTTGGAAAACAGCACAATATTACAACCGTAAAAGTGCATTGCCGTATACGTGGATTTTATTTTTATGATATTATATAAAATTACATTATAATAAAGATTATATATATTTGTATATTACTTTACAGTCATTTGGCAGACGCTTTTATCCAAAGCTAAGTGAAGCAATTTGTCTAAAAAAGGACAAATTATTTATATCATACGTTTAAGTAGTGAAGTCGGTTTGCCAACATGGCCACTAGTGACCGAAAACGTCAGCTTCTATATTAATTTCAAACATCAAAGTCCAAGATGAAATATCAAAAATGGGAAAGCAGAGACAAACGCGACTACTGCACCGTGAACTATAATTGGGTGGCTGAGCCCCAGGCCCCGCCCCCGACTCCACCCCTGGCGGTGCCGTGACCATGACGACGATGTTTGCGAGAGTTTCTCTGGTTAATTAAAGGAGTCTGGATCAGATGAAGGAGCTTTGCTCCGGACACGGTGTCGAGCCTCATGCCTCCGAGATCAGATCCCGCCGCCGGGGCCTTAACGCGCCTGAGTGAGAGGGAATTATCAACTGATAATAGGAAGGGAGGACGAGAGAGCGAGGGATGGAGGAAGTGGGGTTGTGCGCAAAGCACCTGAAGCGAATGCAATTTTTATTAATTCGGGTCTAAAACGAGGCATTGAGGAGTAAAATTACAGCACAAATGACAAGAATAATTACCGAAGTGATTCTTCTCCCGCGGAACCGGTGCGATCGGATGGCGACTCTAACTAGCGTGCCAGTTTCCCGCTTTATGAAGCACATTTATCCAATTTTCCTTCGACCTTCTCCTTAAACAGCTTGATCTCATCTGGGTTTGCAAGTCAAACGTACGTGTTTCGCTTGACATTGAGAGAACGAATTCAGTGTTCATTAAAAAAAAACCAAAAGACGTCTTTTTTTATGATTGCCTAATAATATGATTGTGTTTAATGTATAAGAAATAAATACAACAACAGGCCTTTGGGTTCATCTTAATGAGAGAGAGAGATATACAGAAAGCAAAAGAGAGAGAGAGAGGCAGAGTGAGGAGAGAGAGAGAGAAAGAGATGCAGAGCGAGAAGGAGAGAGAGATAACGTAAAAGAGAGAGAGAGAGTGAGGCAGAGCGAGAAGGAGAGAGAGAGATACCGAAAGCAAAAGAGAGAGAGAAAGAGACATACAGAAAGTAAAAGAGAGAGAGAGAGTGAGGCAGAGCGAGAAGGAGAGGGAGCGAGGGATCAGCAGAAAGAGTTTAACTAACCTCTCAACATCTGTTCATTTACCTGTCTGACACCCACACACCTGCTCAAACATCTGTTCGCTCGCTCATCCTTTTCTCTCCACCATCACTCTCACGTCTCTCCTCATCCTACATTTCTCTCCTTTCCTCCCTGTGTGTCTTTATCCTTCATCACCCTTTCTTCTTTCCCCATCTTTCATCTATCTCTCTCTCCATCTCCGCTAATGTTTGCTGTGATGTGTGTTTGATCAGACACAATCTCGGTTTGATCTTCACAGCATGAAACACACACACACACACACACACACACAACCATCATCACTTTTATGTTTTGTGTTGTGACTTTAAACTTTAAACTCTTTTACCATGAATACAATGATTATATCGATCTATACTTTTACAGTGTACGTAAACCTGCCGTACATCCAATGTATATTTGATGTAAATCATTAAATCGATTTGACCCCGATGTCACACACACACACACACACACCCACTCAACTTCACCAGCACCCTGCAAACCGGCATGTCCTGCCAGCAGCGCTCTGATTGGCCGGCTGGGGAATGGTTGTCATGGTGCTGTGACATGAGTGTGGTCATCAGATGAATCACATGACACGAGCGAGTGGACACATCAGCGTGTGATTATGGCGATGTGGAGGCGTCTGAACATGCTGTCAGAACCTTCCCATTCACGGAGCAGAGAAGAGCGCGGAGGTTAGGACTCCGGTTACGCTCCTGACAGGATTTGTCACTCCATTAAAACCACTGTTTTTGAGGTTGTGGCGGGTTATTGTGGGTTTTGTTGCACCGTATAACGCCGTTACAGGAATTTGGCGAAGAGTCGGCTCAGTCACATAATTTCATTAAGGGATTTACCAAAAATGTCTGAAAATAGCAAAACCGTCTGACACAGGGATGCTGCGTCTGTAAAAAAAACTTGCTTTGATCTGAAAACACCAACATGTGCTGGAATGCGTGGGCGTGGTGTGTGGGAGGAGTCTCACATACTTGAAATTCCGTTTAATAGTTTTAACAATAGTATAATAGTATAACAATAGTTTTTTTCGCCAAAGTCTGAAAATACGTTATATCGCAAAAGTCAAAACGAGCATCAGAGAGCATCGATTTTCCCCAAAGATTAACCTTAAATACACAAGATTTGGTGTCTAAACAGAGAGACAAATTATGTGGATAGAAAGAGTGAGAAACATTGGCAATGTGAGGGAGGGAGAGAGAGAGAGAGAGAGAGAGAGAGAGAGAGAGAGAGAGAGAGAGAGAGGTAGTGAGATAGAGTGCGAGCATAGTTAACGAGAGAGAAAAAGAGGCAAAAAGAAAGAAAGAAAGAAAAAATTAGACATATACTGTAAAAAGATGAAAAGAGGGAGTGAGAGAGAAAGATGTGAGAGCAAAGAGAGAAAGAAGAGGGAAAGTGAGATTGCTAGAGAGACAGAGGACAAGAGAGAGAGAGAGAGAAATTGAGACAGAAGAATGACAGAGAGAGGGAAGGATAAAAGGAGAGAAAGAGAGAAGTCTGAATATTTATTAGAATGAAGCGTCTGGCGTCAGACTGTCTGTACAGGATTGCGTCCCAGAATAGCCCCCCGCCCTCCTCTCGGCCCACTCTGCTATGATTGTAATATAATTATATCATTAAAGGTGGCAGTAGTGAAGCAGAGAGCGCGTGATTAATGTGGGACTTCAGAGAGGAGTGATGCTCTCAAAACTCTGCTTTTAATCATCAGCTCCTCGGCGGCGGAATATACCCGTCAGAGAGCGAACGAGCGCAGCTTCCTGCCACACCCAAACCCCGCCCGTAAAGGTCTCCGCCCTGCTGATTTAAAGCAGCTGTCATTACATCGTTTAGTCCAGGGGTGTCAAACTCATTTTCACCGAGGACCATATCAGCCCGGATGTAACTTAGAAATGTAACGAAATGTAATCAAATGTAATGTAAAATAAACGTTAAATTTAAAATCTTCACGTTACATAACTATTTTTTTTATTATAACCTATTCAAGTTACAATTGCAGTGGCATGAGAAAGTTTTCTTATTACTCTAACATAAGTCCTTAAAAATTATGTCAACTTTTGAAAACGCACATGACTCCATTAATGAAGGATCAAACTGTCCAAGTGAATAAAGAAAAAAAACAAATCTGTGTAAACACTGTAGCTATCGTAGTCAAAGGCATTGTGGGAAATGTAGTTATTGGTCAACGCTCTAAATTAATTTTTTGGTATTTATGTTTAGACACTCGAAACGTTTAAGCTCTGGCGGGCCACATATAATCACATGGCGGGCCACATCTGGCCCCCGGGCCTTGAGTTGAACATGTGGTTCAGTCTCGTCAGCGCTGAAAAGGCCTAATAGAATGGTTTCTGATCCCTGATACTTTCACTACCGGTTCCGACTGTCTGAACTCTCTCGACGCGAGCGAGAAATCCAAACTCTTTTAAAGCGACACTCATAAATCACCCAGAGCCGTGACAGTGTAACAGCCACAAAGCGCAATTTCGCCGTGTTTATGTATGAATAAATAAACAGAGTGGAGGAATGCGGGAGGAACAGCTGCACCTCACTGTAAAACCCAGAGGAACCAGACTCTTTCCCGCCGAGAGACGATTTGAGCGGGAAACACAACCTCAGAGGTTCCTGATACTCTTGAGGAGCATCGATTACACACACACACACACACACACACACGCGCTCGCGTTACGCACTGTGTCATTGATTTAGAGTGAAAGACAAAGAGACTCAGAAAGAGAGGCTGAGTTAGAAAGAATCAGAGACATTAGATGACAAAAAGAGAATGTGGAGAAAGAAAAAGAGATGTAAAGACAGTGTTCAAAAAAAGCATTTTTTTAGAGCACCTAGCTAGATAAAGGAAAGAAACAAAAAACAGATGATGAGAAAACTACGAGAAAGAAAGATGGAGTTAGGAATAACGAGAAAAAAGAAAGAGAACTGACAGAGAGAATGAATGAGATGTGGAGAAAACTACAAAAAGAGAAAAGAGCAGAAACAAGAGAAAGACTGAGATAGAAAGAGAACTAAAGAAGAAAGAGAACTGAAAGAAAAATTGGAGTGAAGACTAAAAGAGAGAAAAAGAAAAGACAGAGAGAAGAGATGAGAGGTAAAAATTAAAAATAAAAGAGACAGAAAGAGAACTGAAAAAGAAACAGAAAAGAGAGAGAGAGAGAGCTGACAGAGAGAAGAAATGAGATGGGTAGAGAACTAAAAAAAAAGAGAGAAAGGGAGGAGACGAGAGAAAGCACCAAACTAGATAAATGATGAGATGGAAAGAGAACAAAAAGACAAAAAGAGAAAAGTGAGAGCTGAGAAAAGATGGAGCGAGGACTCAAAAAGAGAAAGAGAAGAGAATGAATGGAGAGAGAGGTAAAAATGAGAAAGAGAGCTGAGGAAGAAAGAGAAGAGACAGAAGTAAAACATGAAAAAAGAAGAGACAGAGAGTGAGAAAGAATCTAGAAAATGGAGAGAGAACCTAAAGTGAGAAAAATAAGAGATGGAGTGGGAATTGAAATAGAGAAAGAAACGAGATGGAGCGAGAACTAAAAAAGTGAACGAGAAGAACCAAAGATAAAACTGAACTACTAATAAAACTGGATATTGTGAAAACTAAAAAACAAAAAGAAGTTTGAGAGCGACAGAATGTGAGAAGGACAGGACTAAAGAGATAATGGACAAGAGAGACACAAGAGAAAAGAATTAGGTTAAATAAAGGAACTGAAAACGGTATCCAGTAGTTTATTAGCGTGCGGCTTCAAATTATTATACGATTTTAAACATAAATGACCAAAGCTGAACCTGAGACTAAATAATGAAGCTTTGTCTCCTGAAGAAATTAATAAACCGAGACGTTCCTTTATCCATCGCCTCAAGAAAACACTCACACACACTTGACTCGACGCGATATTAAAAACATGAAGCGGTGAAAAGCAGATGTGAAGCACGTGCTGATGTTTCTGCTCGTCCATCAGCTTCTGACCTGCAGATCATCAGCCGCCTAAACGCCATTTATTTAAAAGCCTTGAACTCCCATTAAACGGCTAATTACAGAGACCAACACGCTAAAACACATTAGCGGCTTCCGTTCATAAAAGCTTTTTTTTTCCCCTCGCTCTTTCTTCCTCCGTGTGCATTTCAATGAGAGGAAGATGAAAGAAAATGTAATTTCATCTGGGCTCAGGAGCGAAATGTGTGTTTTATGAACGCGGAGGTTAGCGCCGCGAAAACAACGCCAATTAAACTCTAAAAATTAAACCGCTCGCTTCCGCATAACGTTGTATTAAAACGAAATAATTGCTTCATATTAGTTTTATTAAGAGCAGGTGGGGGCCGAAACCCACCGAAAAGTTGTTTCTGCTGGAATATGCAGATGTGCCGGTCTCTGATTGGACGCCGCCGGCCGACTCAGTGATGGTGTAAATTCATTAATGAGATATCAGAACATTCACTTATCAGTCTTCAACCCACCGCCCAGAAAATGACACAGTCAGCGGAAAAAGCTTGACTCCAAAGTTTGTTTGAGTAAAAGAGCAGAGAGAGTGAGAGAAAAGTGAGAGAGAGAGAGAGAGAGAGAGAGAGAGAGAGAGAGAGAGAGAAACTGGGAGTCATGATGCCACAAAAGACACAACGGAAAAAGGATAATAGAGAATGGATGCACGAGAAAGGAAAAAGATTTATGAAAAAGAAAAATGGAAAAAATATTTTAGAGAGCGTGAGAGAGTTGAGAATAACAATGGGTGAGAAACCACAAAAGATAGCGAGAAAGAGAAAAGAGCGATACGGAAAGAAGAAAAAGGTAGAGAGTGAGTGAGACAGAAAACTGGAGAAAGAGAGGAGGAAAGAGCGAGAAAGAGTGTGAGAGAGCGAGGAGAGAGAGCGAGGAGAGAGAGAGAGAGAGAGAGAGAGAGACAGATTTTCTCTCCGAGGTTTCTCTTGTGACTATCACTTAGTTCTTGGCGGAGAAGCTCAGGTTTCTGCTGGATTCTCGGAGGGAGAAATACTGGAAGTTCTCATTGACAAGCACACACACACACACACACACACACACACACACACACACACACCTACAGATAGAGAAAGTGATATCAGATAGAGATTGTAAATAAAACACTTCCTAAATAGAACTTCTCTCACTCTATCTCTCTATGAAACACACCTGATTCTGAGACAGAGAATCTGAGACTAATTGAGAAACAGAGAAAGAGAGAGACCCTGGTGTGTGTGTGTGTGTGTGTGTGTGTGTGTGTGTGAGAGAGAGAGAGAGAGAGAGAGAGAGAAATAGATGGAAATAAAGACAGACAGAGGGAGAGACAGAGAGTGAATAGAGTGAGAGAGAAATAGCAAAATAGATGGAGAGAAACACAGAGGGAGAGAGAATGAGAGAGAGAGAGAGAGAGAGAGAGAGAGAGAGAGAGA
>CM051495.1:31157786-31181091 GCA_028031935.1 Paedocypris micromegethes | reverse complement strand
GTGACTCTGGGCAGTGTGTATGTGCGTGTGTGTGTGTGTGTGTGTGTGTGTGTGTTAATTGTGAGGAGTAATATTTTCGGTGTGTTGTGTTCTAATAAGTGAAGTTGTGGAGAAGCAGCTTATTAAGAACGGAGCTGCTCCTTCTGATTAAAGGTAATACTGCTAATCCTGAATATATTACATATTTACATAGAAAACGCAATACATCATTTGAATATTAATTGAAAAATGGAAATGATGTATATAATGCCACTGACTGTGTATTAAAATTTTAATTAATGACACACAGGTAACTGCAGAAGTTACACAAAACATATTGTATGAAGCTTTTTTAATTTGATGTGATAAAACTAGATCTACACACGCACGTGCGCGCACACACACACACACACACACACACACACACAATGTAACATGCTGTGTGTGTTGTTATGATTACGGTGCAAGAGGAACTGACGATTTATTGACTAACACATTTATGTCTGCGTGTATGTGTGTGACTAATTGTAGCTTTCCAATATGCCACAATCACAGAGAGGGAGGGAAAGAAGCAAGTGAAGAGAAAAAGAAATTAGAGAAAGAGATGGGAGGGGGGGGCAAGAAAAGAGAGAGCAAAGAAACTGGAAAGAGATTTGTAAAAAGTGGAGAGAGAATAAATAGATGAAGTAAAAGAAATGAGAGATAAAGAAAAAGGAAGGGAGGGGGTAGAGAAAGAGAGAGTAGGAAAGAGGAAGATGAGAAAGAGGATTATGAAAGAGCCAAGAAGGTAAAGAGAGGAGAGAAAGTGTGGGGGGAAAGAGAGACAGGGAAGAAGAGAGAAAGGAAAAGTGAGACAGGAAAGAGAGTAAGATAGAGATAAAAGGGGAAAAGAAGACCGAAAATAGACAACGAGAGATATAATATAAAAGAGGGAAATAGATGGAGAAAGACAGAAAGGAGAGTAAGGGAAAGAGATAAGGAGGGACAAAATCAAAAACAGAGAAAAGCTGAATAAGAAGAGGAGAGGGACATAGAAGACGAGAGGTGAAGGGACAGATGGAGTGAGAAAGATAAGGAAGGACAAAGAGAGAGAGGGAGATAGAAAAGGAATTGGAGAAATATTTACGAGAGAGAGAGAAACAGGAGTAGAGAGAAAACAGAAGAAAGAGAGAAAACTGAGAAACAGGAGTAGAGAGAGACATAAAACAAGACAGATGAAAAAAGAGAGAAAGTGAAGAGACTAAGAGAGAGATAATTAGGGACAAAAAGACAGATGGAGAGAAATAGTGAAAGAGAGGGAGAAAGAGAGAGAAAGGTAAGAGAAAGACAAGAAAGGACAAACAGAGGGAAAGAGATAGAGAAAGAAAATTGTTCACATACTCAGAAGCGGTACACTCAAATCTCTCTCTCTCTCTCTCTCTCTCTCTCTCTCTCTCTCTCTCACACACACACTTTTGAACTTAAAATAAACGTAACCCAACAGAGTTGAGTTGAAGCAGTTTCAGAAACACCGAGCAGAGTAACGGAGAGTAAAAGCCACTTGATCTGTTGATGGAGAGACGAGAGACGAGGTGTCGTTCTCTCGCAGGTCACTGGCTCTCAGTCTGATGGCAGGTGAAAGAATCTGAACCCGCTCTGAGTCTCTCCGGGCCACGGCTTCGGTTCAGGTTGAGAAGTGAGTGTTTAAAAGTGCAATTTAACCTGCAAGACGCTCCACAACACCAGTGGCCCCAGAGACCACGGGCCATTACCTTCCGCTCTGACCAGGCCTGGTGTCAGCTGAAGGTGAAGCAGTGGAGATCTTCACAGCAGCTTCTCCAGGGATCCACCAGCCACACACACACCTCCACTCCTGCTTTCACACCATCTTCTGCTCTCCATCCTCAGCCAGACACACACGTTCTGACCCGGGTCATCCACCATCCGCCACCACCGCCTGTGAAAAGACGGCAACACGCTGTAGAAACTAAATCTGGGCATGGGTGGGACATCTGAGGAAGAAATGTGGCGAAAAACGACAGAAGAGTAAAAGAAAGGAGGGAGGGCTCTTGTAGGGCTCAGCCTTAGCAAGTAGCATTAGCACGAAAGCTAACGCTAAAGCTAAAACAGCTAAAACTGTGAAAGAAAGCTAAAGCTAAGACAGTTAAAACTGTGAAAGAAAGCTAAAGCTAAGACAGTTAAAATTGAAAGAAAGCTAAAGCTAAGACAGTTAAAACTGAAAGAAAGCTAAAGCTAAGACAGTTAAAACTGAAAGAGAGCTAAAGCTAAGACAGTTAAAACTGAAAGAGAGCTAAAGCTAAGACAGTTAAAACTGAAAAAAGCTAAAGCTAAGACAGTTAAAACTGAAAGAGAGCTAAAGCTAAGACAGTTAAAACGGAAAGAAAGCTAAAGCTAAGACAGTTAAAACTGAAAGAAAGCTAAAGTAAGACAGTTAAAACTGAAAGAAAGCTAAAGCTAAGACAGTTAAAACTGAAAGAAAGCTAAAGCTAAGACAGTTAAAACTGAAAGAAAAGCTAAAGCTAAGACAGTTAAAACGGAAAGAAAGCTAAAGCTAGACAGTTAAAACGGAAAGAAAGCTAAAGCTAAGACAGTTAAAACGGAAAGAAAGCTAATAAAGCTAAGACAGTTAAAACTGAAAGAGAGCTAAAGCTAAGACAGTTAAAACTGAAAGAAAGCTAAAGCTAAGACAGTTAAAACTGAAAGAAAGCTAAAGCTAAGACAGTTAAAACGGAAAGAAAGCTAAAGCTAAGACAGTTAAAACTGAAAGAAAGCTAAAGCTAAGACAGTTAAAACTGAAAGAGAGCTAAAGCTAAGACAGTTAAAACTGAAAGAAAGCTAAAGCTAAGACAGTTAAAACGGAAAGAAAGCTAAAGCTAAGACAGTTAAAACTGAAAGAGAGCTAAAGCTAAGACAGTTAAAACGGAAAGAAAGCTAAAGCTAAGACAGTTAAAACTGAAAGAAAGCTAAAGCTAAGACAGTTAAAACTGAAAGAAAGCTAAAGCTAAGACAGTTAAAACGGAAAGAAAGCTAAAGCTAAGACAGTTAAAACTGAAAGAGAGCTAAAGCTAAGACAGTTAAAACTGAAAGAGAGCTAAAGCTAAGACAGTTAAAACTGAAAGAAAGCTAAAGCTAAGACAGTTAAAACTGAAAGAGAGCTAAAGCTAAGACAGTTAAAACTGAAAGAGAGCTAAAGCTAAGACAGTTAAAACTGAAAGAGAGCTAAAGCTAAGACAGTTAAAACTGAAAGAGAGCTAAAGCTAAGACAGTTAAAACTGAAAGAGAGCTAAAGCTAAGACAGTTAAAACTGAAAGAAAGCTAAAGCTAAGACAGTTAAAACTGAAAGAGAGCTAAAGCTAAGACAGTTAAAACTGAAAGAAAGCTAAAGCTAAGACAGTTAAAACTGAAAGAAAGCTAAAGCTAAGACAGTTAAAACTGAAAGAAAGCTAAAGCTAAGACAGTTAAAACTGAAAGAGAAGCTAAAGCTAAGACAGTTAAAACTGAAAGAGAGCTAAAGCTAAGACAGTTAAAACTGAAAGAGAACTTAAAGCTAAAACAGTTAAAACTGAAAGAGAGCTAAAGCTAAGACAGTTAAAACGGAAAGAAAGCTAAGCTAAGAAAAGCGCCTTGCAAATGCTTGAAGGAGACACGTTTGTGTTTGACGCTGCTGTAAAATCTACTCGAATGCATCGGTCCAATATGGCGACATCTGTTCCCGGCCTGGATTCTGGCGTCAGACGCAGGCTAAAGGGAAGCCATTTAGTGAAACCCACAGAGAAGGTTCCAGGTTACTCCTGTCAAGACACCCTGATCTACAGTCACCTACGTTTACCTCCACCCGCTGTATTTCAGCTTTATTTGCTGTTGGTTTTTCTTATGGGGAAAGTTTTTTCTATTCTGTAATAGATTCTGATTAGTTGTGTAAGTTAGGCACTAATAGCAACAAGTTAGGTCTGTTACAGTAAGTTATAATTATTGAGTGATGAATAAAGTAAATAAAAATGCAGGTACAGATTTGCCGTTGAAAAGTAACACCATAAGTTTATCTTGTAAAATGTTTAGGGAGAATTGCAGCTTTATGAGGCAGAAACTGGATTTCAGTGGATTGTCTGGTGATAATTTTCATCTGGATTGCGTGAGTGAGCTGGTTTTATTTGCCAATGCCAAACTAGGGGCAGTATCAAAATGGTATTGGGCTCTGAATTTAAGCATCTAACGAAGTTACACACACACAAAATATCAAAATAAAATAATCAAATAAAATTGAATGAGGTTTTGCAATTTTATTATATATATATATATATATATATATATATATATATATATATATATATATACATAATGAAGTGATACATTGTTAGGTTACAAGTTAGGTTTGTTAAATAAAGAAAAAAATGTATTTAAAAGAGAAAATTAACGTAATTTAGACAACAACAAAAAATTTGTATTATGCCTGAAAAATCATGGGGGTGCTTATATTTGTGGGGTCCTTATATTCGCGTCAACACGGTACATATTTATTTTTTATTTGTTTCCATTTTTGTCCTTCATTCCATCCCTGAGAACCATCAACAACATCCACTAGGTCTGAAACCAGCGTAGAACCATCCACACCGCCCTTATCACATTGCTTTGTGAAGTTGTGAATTATGAAAAGCGCTAAACTAACTAAATCCAATTAAACAGAGCGAGTGAATTGATGAATGAAGGCCTTGTGCAGAGCAAATGACGTCGACATGAACCTCCAGCTCCTGTGTTTGCCTCTGACCGAACTCTCTCACGTCGCTCCCAGGAGGAACCGAATAGCGAGAAAATCCACAAGAGGCGTCTCAGCGTGACACGCTGCAGTTCACCCAGACGCCGCTGCCAATCATGTGTAAGTGCGGGACGAGCAGAGGGCGGGACCTCTGGATGATTGACAGGACGCCAGGGAACTGTCAGACCAGGCTCGGGGAGCGCCAACTCTATCAAACACATATGAAGAGAATCCACAGCCACATCCGTCAATTAAGAGCTGAGGAAATATTATTAGTCATAACGCTTTAGCCAAAACATTGGTATGTGTAACATGGGTAAACTTTTGTGAATCCGTATGATTTAAATACCTAGATACGTATAATGCATATGCATAAAATTGTATGAATTATTTAAAAAATGTTTTTTTTTCTATTTCTGGGTCACAGGGAGATGGAGCCAGTCTTAGGCAGGACAAGTCTTCAGAATGTGTGGCCAACCACAGGGCCAAGACACACCCCTTTTAGGTAGCAATCTAATCACAGCCATGACACAACACATAAATGAGTGGACAACCAATCACAGGCCTAGAACAGACACCCTGGAATCTGTGGCAACCAATTACGATCACACAGACAGAACAGATACTACAGATAATAATAGTCTTATGGTCACAGAACAGACAGATTCATTTTTTTTAGAAACAATCCGTTTTCATATATATATATAAATAAATAATATAATAAATGTATATTTATTATATATAATAAACATTTTTTTTCCAAAGAAAATACTGTTTCAAGGCAAACAAAACGCAATAAAAATGTTGAAACAAAAACACAAAACACATTTACCTGGGGGACTTTTAACTGCTTTATTACTGTGCCATTAGTGAACAAACACCGTCTCAATTTGAACCTTTGTGAAACTACAAGATGAACCCAAAAAATAAAAAAAAAAGCAACAAACGACTTGTGAAAAAACGAATAAAGCCTGAAACGCGTGAAAAATCAAAGTAGCGTTTTAATCTACATGTAACAACCTGCCAATTAGCTCAAGCGTCCCAATTCCTGCGTCGTTTCAACGGCTACGTGCGCAACGGTTTTAACGCATTCGCAGAGTTTCGGCGACGAGCAGATTGTTCCATCGCGGAGCAGAATTCAACAACACGTTTGTCAATCTTCACTTCGCCGGGTCTCGTTTCGCAGGCAGCAAATTCGCTGCAGGTGATAATGAATTGTTTTCCTTGCTTTTTCTCATTAAATCCATTTTTGCGTTTGATGACGGTGACGGGCCTTAAACGCATGCAAATGCACGTGTTTGAGAAACAGGTTAATGTGGTATTCAAATCGCACTCCTGAGATCCATATCTGACATGCTAATACAGAAGATATGACTCATTAAGAGGCGTCTCATTCCGCCGTGAAATTATGCAGGACTAATGAGGAACAACCAGCTTCTGCTTTCGCTTTACCTTTTCTCTTCAGCGCTAACCTGACACTGCACTGTAAAACACACGTACATTAACACACATGGATGGAGGGATTTCTAGTATGGTTCTCACTTAGTCACTTTCATTTATTATTATTTTCAACACAGACAGAGATTGACAGGCAGAGAGACATGTGCATCATAAAAAAGCAAGCAGAAAGTCGGACAAAAAAAATACAGATAGAGAGACAGACAGGTAAAAAAAAAACCGTTAAACTTGTACATAGTCAGGCATATAAATAAACAGAAGTATAGACTGACAGGTAAATAGACAGACAGACAGACAGACCGGTGGACAGATATACAGATTCAGTGACAAACAGATACGTATAAAGACACAGAAAGAAAGAGAGGCAGACAGATAGATATAAAGACAGACATGTAAATAGACAGACGTCTTATGAATAGACACACAGGCAGATTCAACAGATTCAATGAAAAACCGATACTAAGACAGACAGACAAACTATTAGAAAGTTACATTGCTAATTAGAAAGGCAGATATGCAGAAAGACAGATTTATAGACAGACAGCATGATGGAAAGATATACAGACAGATTCAATGGCAAACCGATATACAAACAGACGGAAAAAAGACAGGCAGACAGACAGACATACAGGTGGAAAGACAGTTATATTGTTATTTTGACAGACAGAACAACAGATAGACAGAAGATGAACAGACAGATAAACAGAGATACAATGAATTACACCGAAAGACAGGCAGACAGACAGGTTGAAATACAGCTATACTGGTTTTTTGACAGACCGATAGATAGACAGAAGATAATCAGACAGATACAATGACAAACCATTGCACATACATACAGACAGACAGGTAGAAAGACAGTTATATTGGTGTTTCGACCGGCCAACAGATAGACAGAAATTGAACAGACAGATAAACAGAGAGATACAATGAATTACTTTCAATTCACTTCAATTACACAGAAAGACAGGCAGACAGACAGGTTGAAGACAGACAGACTAACCGATAGATAGACAGAAGATAAACAGAAAGGAGAAACAGACAGATACAATGACAAACCATTGCACAGACAGATTGAAAGACAGATAGATAGACAGAAGATGAAGAGACATATAAAATGACAAACCATTGCACATACATACAGACAGACAGGTTACAATACAGTTATACTGGTATTTTGACAGACCGATAGATAGACAGAAGAGGAACAGACCGAGAAACAGACAGATAGAATGACAAACCATTACACATACATACAGACAGACAGGTTACAAGACAGTAATATTGGTATTTAGACAGACAGGCCGATAGATAGACAGAAGATAAACAGAGAAGAGAAACAGACTGATACAATGACAAACCATTACATAGACATACAGGTTGAAAGACAGTTACACTGGTATTTTGACAGACAGATGGACAGAAGAGGAACAGACAGATACACTATTACACAGACAGACAGGTTGAAAAACAGTTATATTGGTATTTTGACAGACCAACAAACAGACAGAAGATGAACAGACAGACAGACAGACAGTAGATGAGCGGTGATGTGTGTGTAGATGTGGAGCTGAAGGTGTCACGAGTCTTCAGCGTTCACACTCGTCAGGAGCCATCGCCGCTCCTCTAATCCTCAGAGAAACATCCTGTCATCTCTCATTCACAAACGAGGGACGGATAAAGAGAAAAGTGAAGCGGAATAAATTAGGCCCGTGCGAAGATGATCTGCATCGGGTGTCATTCATTATGTCAGACATCACAGGTAGACGTCAAGATAACGAGCCGCGGGCGTGGCGGGGGAGAGCGGCTCTGACAGGAGTCACGTGTCTGTGGTCAACAACCAGACCTCAGGGAACACACACACACACACACACACGCGCAAACCCCATAATCTCGCCTTTAACATGACGGGAACGGTTCAGAATCCAGGCGAGTAAAGGGAGTGAGATTGCCAGTGTGGCCACTAGGGATCGAAAATGCGCTCGGCATTTAAAACGTCCCGTGAGGGGAAGTGAACACACACACACACACACACACTAAGCCGGAGCAGTGGGCAGCCTGGTTACAGTGGGAAACGTGGTGAATGAGAGGAACAGTTGAGGTTCAATGCAAAGTCACCACAAAGTTACCAGAACTAGACACTAGTGTGTACGTAGAAGTGTGTGCATTGACTGTAGAGTAACACACACACAGTTTTTTGTACGTATATGATTTTGCAGTCTCATATGAAATATAAATAGACAGGGAAATAGACATACAATAGAAAACGTTCATGTTTTTTGTAAATACTGTTTATTAACGTATTATAAAAGTGCCTGTACATTGTGTACTGTATATTTAGTATATATAAACAGAATGGGAGACAGAGAGAGAGAGACAAACAGATAGATATTTTTGTCGGGAAATTATTATTTTTCAATATATAATAATTGACATGTATATACATTGTGTATACAGTGTGTGTATATACAAACATAACCATATAGTGTACACATCAACACTCTGAATTAATTTTGAGTTACAGTTTCTTGATTTATTGTACACAATATAAGTTGTCACTATGACTTAAATATTATTTTATATAAAATAAATGCAATATAATAAAAATAAACCTAAATATAAATCAATATAAATATAAATATTTACTCAAATCCCGATATTTCGAAAGGTTTTGAAATCCACGTCGAGGAACAGTGATTGACAACGAGCGTAACCAATCAGCTGTCTTCCATCGTAACATTACAAGCCGGGGCCAGCGTCCTTAAGAGCTTCCGCTATAAGAAAGTCTGCTACTATATAACGGATACTTACAGTATACTATTAGTATGGCTCCACTATTAGTATGGCTAAGCAATCCTGTTATAACCGAGTGTGGCTGTGTAATACAGTATTAAGAGACAGAGACTAAAATCAGCAAAAACATCAACCAAAGAGCCACAAACTCAGTGTCGGTCTAAACGTGAAGAGGGTCCGGCGTGTCTCTATTGACCCCGCGGACCACTGGGAATATTAACCGCCCAGTAATTCAGTCCAGGCGAAATGTTTACGCCTGCTAGCTCTCCCACGCCACATATGATATTGATGCAGGATTTGTTAAATCTACGATCGTTTATCACAAATTACAGCTGGCGCGGGGCTGCAGGGCCGAGGCGTGTTGGAGAGGACATGCAGAACCAGCGGGAGAAATCAATGGAGTCCAGAGCTCAGACAACTAGAGAGGACCCAACACCGGCCTGGGGAGAAGCGGCGGGCTTTTAATAAGAGCTGGAGCTTTCCCAATCAATGCAAACATCCCATATGTGCCGAGATCAATGAGATGTTTTGATGCTTCAGAGCTGTAGGTGAGTGAGGAGAAAACACGCACAAGTTGAGATGAAACACACATTCTCGATGCCAAACAACACACGCGAGATGTAAAGGTTTGTGAGACATGACTTGAGATGTTTCTCCTAGGGTTCCTATCGCTCTGAATCCAACTCGGGTTTCCTGTCGAGATCTGAAAGAGACCTTTCATGATTTTACGTGGGTCTTTTATTAAGCTTAACAAGAGATCTGATGATTCGGACTTCTGGAGGGAAAAATCCTCAAAAGATAAAAGAATGTATATCATATTTAAGTGCCTGGATACATTTCTTCTAGAAAACTCTTAAAGGAAAAGATTTACATCAAATAATTACACACTACGTATTTAAGAAAAATCAAATGAAAAGTTTTTTAGTAGTTTTTTTTTAAATCATAATAGCTCAACATACTTATTTTTAGCCTACACGGTTTATTAAAATCATTTGAAATGTAATGTGCACAATTATTAAATGTTAAAGTTCATTGTTAACTTTTATTATTTTAAATACAACATATTTAAAAAAAAATTTGCTGAAAGTTTGTTACTGTAAATACAATATTTACAGTTATTGACATGATAAACAAATGATAAAATTTGAATATTAAAATTATAAATTACTATCAATCACATTCTCACCATCCAATCAGAGAAGGACCGCACCCACATAAAGCCTGGGTCAAAAGTCCAAACGCAAAAAAAAAAAAATGCAAACGAAAAACCTGAATCGAAAAAAAAAAGTTTCAAATGGAAGCGTGAAGCGAAAAAATTGCAAGCAAAAAAATAAAAAAACAAACGTAAATGTGAAGCATTTTGATAAAGTTTGAAGCAAGTTTGATATTTTTGACACTAAACTGATTCTATTTACACGCAGTAAAGCAAGTGTAAACTACAGCGGCGAGCAAACCACTTGATGCCATTGTCTGGGAAACAAAACTGTCCGTTGAGCAAACAAACCAAGAGCGAAGAGGCTTCTTTAACAACTTTACAAAGTCTGTCACGTTCTCGTCACTTCCGGTTGAAATGGAGAAGCAGATGTTTGCCAGAATCATGAGTCTGCGTCTGTTCTCTGGCTGATTGTTTCGGTACAAACTTGCTGTCGTAGACGCCGTTAGGCCATTTCCTGTCTCAGGTCGGCTGTGTATGATATTGACGGCGGGACAGTGGGGTGATTAATCAGCGGTATTGATCGCGGCCTCGAGAGCGCGGTGATATCTGCACTGCTCTCTTTCCGCGCGCACCTTCTGAAAACACACCGACAATCAATAAGACACTCGATGGCTTTAAAACAGCAGCGAGAGGGACAGTGCTGCTTACTCCACAAGCGCCGCACACAGTGATTACACATTTTATCAAGAAAAGAAATTCAATAGTGATGTGCTGGCAGAGTCAGGTCCGCTCTGATCCGGCCGCGTGACAGTGTTGCAATGCGCCGCGGCAAAGGATACTTTGCAAAGTCTTTTTTAACTTTGTGGCATCTTGTGTCGAGTCTCCATTTCCCAAGACATTTCTTGTTTGTGTGTGTGTGTCTGTAAATGTCAGTGAGTGTGAATGTGTGTTTGTGCTCAATTTAACAAACTTAAATTGTTTCTAGTGGTCAGGACTTCATTTCCCAAGATCCTTTGCTCTAGACACATCCGCAGAGCAATTGTTTCCCGCTCAGGCCTGTTTCTCGGTTTATTGAGACGGCGTGTGAAGAGGAAGGATTATTATCCCCTGTGCAGTGACCGAGCGTTTTGATTGTGTCTGTTTCTTGAATTTTTTTTTTTTTACTCCTTGCTTGTTTTCTTCATTTTCGACAGTTTTGACTCTTCCTGCGATGACACATTGGACCAGTTTGTAGCTGGTTGTGCTAAGCTAAGCGCACCTTTGGCTGGGCCCACTACTTTGAAGGCCTGTGTGTGTATATATGTGTGTGTGTGTAGTTGACCCTATTAGCTTTAGTGAGAGTATGTAAGTGAGTGCATTAGTGTGTTTTAGAGTGTGCATTACATTTGTGTGTGTGCAAAATAAAGAGTGTGATTTAAAAAGTGTGTGTGTGTGCATTTCTAAGTGTCCCCTAAAGTGTGAAAACATGTCACCTTTCACACAAAAGCTGAAGGTCTACAGCAAGAAAGTCTGAAGAATTTCCCGTGCCACAGACGAGCGACTGACGCACATCGTTTCAACGTTATTTTCCCTCCGTGTTTTGGCGTTAAGAGGCACGGCTCCTTCCAGAAACGTCCTTAATCAAACACGTAATTCGACAAACAAACAGGCTTTCGGGTTTCACGCTCCAGGAGATACAACCTGTCCACTATCCCTGAAAATCCCTGAAATAAAGAAGTCTCCGGCTGAATCGGCGGGAAAACCGCGAGTGCGCGGCGAAATCTGTCTGGATCCAGTGACTCATAAGCTTTGTAACAGACGCTAGTGCAGAAACACCTGTCATTGCTGAGTGTGTGTGTGTGTATGTGTGTGTGTGTGTGTGGTCGCCGGGTAAGAAGATTATAAAGCGTAATCCAGGTATTCGGGCATTTACATAAGTACTCGTAAACCTGAGCTAACGCAAAGCTGTTTATCATCATATTTATTTATTTCCCCATCTCCTGCTTTTCTCCTTCAGGCGACTCTGATTTAAAGCTCCGTCCCGGTGAAATCACTGGAACTCGCAGGCGGCTTTCATCCGCAGAAATGCAGGAGAAATGAATTTTGGCAGCAGTGTTTCTGCAAAGCCCCGACGGCGCACGTGGAGATAAGAGTTCCTTAAAGAAGCCGCTCCAGTACAAACACGCTATTGACTCACGAGCTCAGGAGGCTGATGAACACGGACCCTGGAGTTCTGAAACACGTCCAGGTGACCACAGCCCATCTGACAATGACAATAGGTTACAACAGTGACGGGGAAATCTGATTTTGATTGATGCGTTGAAGTGAGTAGGTAAAAAATGGCCGGGGCTCTAAAACGAAAGGAGTCATCCTTCATCACTATGAAATTTGTGGCTTGATTGATTGATTGACTAATCACATGCATGTTCAACAGCTTACACCATTAAACATTGACCACACCCCGCACTTATATATTTTCAGAACGTTCCTGAAAGCTACGACACAAGCTTTACTCTGAAGCGAACTTTAGTCCTTTACTCTAAAGCGATTTCGTCACAATGTCAACTTGAGAGCCTGCCAATCAGCATTAGTGGGCGTGTCGACTGAACAGGCAGCCACTCACAGGAGGCGGAGTAGATGTAACAGGTGGAATTGCGGAGGAACTTTTGTGACCAACAAGTGGAAGATAATTTATTCTAGGATGATATTTTAGGACGATATTAGGCATAGTCGCCGCCCAATCAGTCCCTGAACACTGTGTATTTGACCCGCCCACTTGCTGATTGGCAGATTCTGGCACCTCTCAAACTGATCTTCCAAAAGGATATTGTAAATTTGCATTGATTTTATGGCGTTTCAGCAAATGCGCACATAATTAAATATCTTTCAATATTCTAAATTCAAATTTTATTCGTCACATAAATATTATAAAAAGTACGACATGTAGTGAAATGTGTTTTTTGATCGTCCAGCATTTGTACTTAGGGTTGGGGGAGGGGGAAATACAATAAAATGAAGATAAAGAACAGAAATACAATAAAATACGGTAGATAGAAAGATATGGTGATAATAGATAAAATATGAATAATATGCAATACAATTATGAAGATAAAATATACTTATCGTAAATATGAGCAAAATTAGTCAAATGAAAAAAAAAACAGTGAAAATACAAAAAGTGAATACAAATATTTGTCTGGAATATTGTTCTGTAGTGAGTTGAGGAATGTCTTTTCATCACCTCATCCTATATGTCTTTCTATTTTCTGCTTTTCTACCTTCCTCTGCCACTCTCTCAGTCTCTTATTCTCATTCCGTCTCACTCTTTGTCTCCCAAACCGTCCTCGTACTCCATCTTCCTCTCTCCACTCTCTCTCTTTCATGCTCTCTCTGTGAGGCGGTGCGGGTGGTGGAGTTATTTTGGAGTTGAATCTGTTTATTACTGAAGGTGCGATCGGCAGAATTTCCTGACAGAGATGCTGGCGGCGTCTTCACCCTGAACTCCTTCATTCACCTTGAGAGCGAAGAAGAGAGAAGAAGGCCGAGTGGGAGTTTACGGCCCGGAGAGAAAAGCCGATCACAAACTCCCTCGCTCCGGTCGTCGTGATGAATCTTTTCTCGTCCTCCTTCAGCTGCAGATTTTTGATTAGACCTGTGGATAGAATCTTCGCAAGCGGCAAATCCCAACGCAGGAATCACACGGCAACAAGACATTGACGGATGTCTTTTTCCGTCGTCGAGAGAGTGGTTGTCGTAGCCGCGCTGACATACTGTTGCTATGCTACGTGGCTGACACGAGACGCCTCGTGCCACAGGGGAGCATGCTGGGATACGGGCGGTGATTTACCTATTACACACACACACACAAACACACACAGACGCCCTCGGAATTGAATTAGGAACAGCTGAATTTGAATCGAGGTTGCAAACAAACTGAAACCGTGTGAAGGAAGCGAAAGAAGACAAAGTGCGGTTCAAGTTCGGTTCGACAAAACGGAATTCATCAGAAACGTCTCGTGTTGATCCTAAAGAAGCCTGAGGCGTAAAATACAAATATTACCGTAATGACACATAGTCACGGGGACTTTTAATTTGTAACAGACAGAAACATGGAGCTGACCGTGGCACGCATTATATTATTCACAGAGCGTTTTATTGGTCACACACTTCACTCATGGGCGGAGCCAAGTGACACTGAGTTTTTGACACGACCTAAATGATATATCTGTATATATAACGACTAAGAGGAAGAACAGAAAGAACAAATTCAGTTCAGATCTGTGACTCCACATGGCTACTAGGCCGATTTTGACTAGGTCTTATTTTTTTACCCTATGTCCATGGATTCCCGCCACAATCTATGGGCAAAAATTCAACCCCAAACCAAATAAAAAGTATAATTATCAGTGAAGACATTTCAAGATGGGATAAAGAATCCTTTCATTTTTCATTTGTTTTTCAATTCATTTATATTTCTCTTTTATCCGAAGCTTTTACACGCGCGTGTGTGTTATAGTTTATTCATTGATTTTGTTCTCTATAAAGCACATTTAAAACACAAGAAAGTGTTTCCAAAGTTAAGACAAAATATTACAATTGTAATATGTCACATCATAAATAAATGAAATGCAATCAATTATACATTTTGTTATAAATTCAATTACTATCCATTAATTAAAAAAAGTAAAAATGACCATCTTGTTAGTGAAAGATAATTTTGAGATATTCAACAATGGTATGTAAATCATTTGGAAAACACAAACAAAAAGACCGACAATTTACTTTGGCATTGAATTAGTATTTTAGAATATAACTAATTAATCAGTAATGTCAATTACACTTTTCAGCTGTTGTTTTTTTATTTATTTTTTATATACATTTACATGTAACTATTTGATAGTTTGTATAAATATTGTATAAAGTCAAGACGTGGATGGATCCTAATAATCCCATGTGCTCCACAAAAAAGAAAAAACGAAATAAAAAAAAAAAACCTGCAAAACAAAACGTGAAGTGAGAAACATCAAAAAGTGCTACCATTGAAACAAACCCCTAACCAAACATTTGAATGAGAAAAAAATGCATAAAACATTCGTTCAAATTGCACGTGCTCACGCGCGCACGCACACACGCAGCTCCCCAAATGACAGGCAAGAAATGTGAGGATGTGCAAATCCTGGAGGCCGTGAAGGCAGATTAAGGTGAAGAGCTTCATTAAAGAGCTATAAAGTGGCAGGTAGGCGCTTGTTTCTCCACCTCTGAGACGAGCTTAATCAGCGCCGAGGAGCTTGAACCAGGTAACAGCTGTTTCAGACCTGAGGAAACACTCCGCTAATCCTCAACACGACTTCACACGCCATAATAATCACATTTGCCAGCTCTTACAAGAACACGCTAGACGCATCATCCCCAGCAGACGACTCGCAGCCTCCACCAAGCCTCCGTCTACACACCGGGGCTGAGATCTTATCACGTCAAGGTAAGTTTCCCCATTTAAACATAATGAAAGTGTCCTTAATCCGTTCCAACCCTCGAAGTTCCGCCCCATCTTTTACGCTTCAGGTTATTACGTGAAATACATTTCTAAATGACGCAATTGAACGGGATAGTGTGTGAAGATTTAATAAGGCTTTGTACGGTTACTTATTCAGAGATGAGAGACTTGAGCTGAGGATTTGAAGACCTCATTTCTAATGAAATATTGGATATTATTTCAACACCTTTGTCGGGTTAAAAAAAAGACGTAAGCGACTCTTTCTTCAAAAACCAGATTGTGTCAAACTCGTCAATACACACACACGCACCTTGATCATGTCACTAAATATTTTCAAAATGTTCAAATTTCGATGAAAACAAACCGTTTTGTAACTTGGATAATTGGGACATTAACTCAGATACAGAATAAACAAGCTCTTACGCCAAAACTGTGGATGAAAAGTAAGTAGAACAGCCACACTTTGCAAGTTGCAGCTAACTTAAACCATCTCGTAAAACAGCTAGTCACATTCAGCAAATTGCTTTATGAAAACAAGAATTTTGGTCTTTGTCTGATAAGAACCTCATCAGTTCAGGTCGAATAGAAAAACAAAACCAAATTAAACACTGTATTGATGACAATGTAATGATGATGATGATGAAGTAATGAAAAAGTGAGCCAAAGAGGATTTCTAGAATGGACACAAACAGAATTTGCGTCGATTCTCGAAAATTGGTCAAAATTTTGCATCACTTGCGATAAATCCAGCGATATTTAGAAATACATAGGGACGATGTTCTACAATGCGAACGATTGATGGTACAAGAAGTTCTGCTGGCACATATGCTGCACATTCACGCCAGTGCACACTGGATCCGCTCCCTATCTAGGCAGCAAAGCAGCTCATTATGTTCTACAACAGAGCTTCTCTTCACTCTCTCTCTTTCATGTAATCTGCACTTACTTTGCTAGAAAATTATTCTGCCCTTAAACTAATATGTCCCGCCTTTTCAAAAAGACTCCAATTTAATCCGCCGGTTGAGCTGTGATCCGCTCCGGCTCTCAACACACCTTCAGAGAGCTTTGATATTGAGGTCAACACACTGACATGATAATTAACACACACTCAAACACACACACGCGCGCCGGCACAAATCCCCCGAGGTGCCGTTTCCTATTCTGTTATATCAGATAATGTGAACATTTTATTTTACTTTATTTCTCTTTGGGTAAAAGAAATCGATTAGCTGCTCTAATTTTAGCTCCTCAGTCACAGAATGAAGTTTAATTCACTAGACTTTGTGAAAACTGGGTCTATTAACCCCACTTTTTTTAACAACTCCACTATACAAGTAACTATAGGAAATTGAACGCACACAAAAAATGTATGTGTATACGACATGCATGTGTGTTTAAGTGGCCAGTATATAAACAGATATGCAAAGCACACACAAACACACACACACACACACACACACACACACACACACACACACACACACACACACAGTCTCTTAATAGAAAAAAAAATGTTTTAAGGTTAAAGAAAAGATTACAGATTTTAAGGTACTGTATAAGCCAACATTTTCACTAAATGTATAAAGCTTACACAAACGCACACACATTTTCACCAAAACCCACCAAAAAGTATAGATATAAGGTTTACTCTGTGATTTCATTACTCGTTGATTAGCCCTGGATAGCTTTTGCTCATTTATGGAGATGAAAACAATTAAAAACACTAAATTGCCATGAAATAAAATTTCAAACGTTTTCATAAAAGCGTTGTGTTGGAAATAACAGTCTCTTTTTCAATCTATTTCAGTATTTTCTTTCTTTAAATAGTAACTTTTATTGTACTCACCTCACTTAAACAATTCAAACACTGTAGCATCATGGTGTCCTGCTAACCGGAAGTTCCTGAAGTGACAAGAAAATATATTGTTTGATTTGGACGACTAATACGTATTTTACTCAATCGCGTCACGCAAAGCGTGATCGTCTTCCTTGGATTTATGTCCGTGAATCAAAAGAATCGATTCGTGTGATTCGCAAATCTGAATCGATCTAATGACGACGTTCGCCTGACAGGAAATGGCAGGATTGGCAAAAAGTTTGTCTGAGGTGGTCGCGGTTATAAACAGGTAGGTTAATCGCGTTTGCTGGTTTTATTTTGTGGTTTTATGCTGAACAGTGTCTCTGTTGTGTAGTTTCAGAAGTTTTTTGTGCGTTTCGACTACAGGTATTTCCGCGATTATTTTGCTTTGCTGTTCTCCAGGTTTTAGTTGTTTAACTTTATATAATGTATTTCCTGTCTTTAATAGTTTATATGTTGAACATAAATTCACTATTGATTATAATTTATTCGTTACATATAAGTAGATACAAAAAAAATGTGACTAAATTAAAGTCATAAAACAGATTAACAGTACAGAACGTATTTACCGATACTTTGATTAATAGAAGTAATCTTAGTGCTTTTATAAAGTACAGGAAATAAAAGAACTGGCAGAAACATTTAAAGCATTTTTAAAAAACTTACTAAAACCTTTATGTAACAATTATTGATGGTCCTTATTCATGATAATTATAATTTATATTTGTGTTTTTATAGTAATGATGTAGCCGATATCTAGTACTATCAAGTAACACTCAAGTTAAGTACTAGTACAGAATATGATAGAATGAGTCATATGATTTTGAATGTGCATACTGCATGTGTGGGTCTTGTATTCTATATTTTTCCCGTAAATGTACTGTAAACGACATTTCATGAATTTATTTCTTCAAATAATTTAATCAAAGAGAGTGGCGCTAAATCATATACGTATTACATCTCCATTTCCTGGAATCAAACCCCGCACCTTAAATGTTGCAGACACCTCTACTGGTTGAGATCACATATCCTCTGGATTATACAATAACAGCGTGATTAAAATTTCTAAATTCTTGTTTTGCACCAAAATACCATTGAATGATAATTTTTCACTGTCACCTGTAATTCAACAGGATGAATGTTTAAACTCCTCATTATTGTAATTGCTGTTATTCAGTGTAATTAAGCAACTTCAACTTGAAATTATTGTCATAACTCAGCAGTGTTTATAGGGGAACGTGCAAATATCTGCTTTTTTACATTTAATTATTTCCTGATGAGAGAGTGAGAGAGAACGAGAGAGAGAGAGTGAGACTGGAAAGAGAGAGAGAGAGAGATGGAGTTTGGACCGGGAGCTAATGGTCTCCCAGGGGTTTGTGAGGAGAAGTGTGAAGAGGTTGAGCGTTGTGGGTCGAGGGGAAGCACTGGCGTTTAGTTCTCTCTTCAGAAGAGTGTTAGAGCTCGGCTGGTGGAAGGTTCTGGGAGTCTTCAGAGAGTGGCGGTCTCCAGTGATCTTCCGTTCACAGCATTTGGCGAAGCGGTCCAGAAGAACGATTGAGACTTTATCGCTTTTATCAAGCCTGGCACAATCACTTCTACCTGCCAAAGAGATCTCACCAGCGCGGCCCAAACTTTAAAGCTTTTACTCGGTGTAAAGAGACTCAAACAACCAGCCCAAATTTGGGTGGAATTGGATTTTAAAGATTTTTTAGTTTGCCAAATGTGTCCCATCAATGGCAGTAATATATGTTTTAATGTACAGTTGACTCCTGATAAGTGCACAGCCTGGGGATCAAACACAAACTTGCACTTAAGCACTAATCATGCACTAATCAAGAGTGGATGCTAAAACTGGCACGTGACTAACCGTCCTTTTGAACTTACGTACTACAACCACAGACTATATTTCAGCCTTTGGGTGACAAAAAGATTTGACCACAAACGATCTTGGTTTTCTCCCGGTTTGTCGAAGCAATCAAATGCAGCGACCCTACCAAAACGTCACAATAAGAAGAAGAAGAAGAAAACCTTAATTTGTCCCTAAATTTAGAAATTTACATTACAATTTAATAATGAGAAAGCACAATGCATTATTGTTTATTAATGTTTTCTGCCATGTATATTTTTACAATAAATGGAATGTAAACAAACATTCCAGAAATGTTGTAGCACACAAACGGACAAGATTTCAGTGGTGTGTGTGCGCACCTCATCCTAGCAGCCTGCACTTATCCAGAGACAAACTAATGTGTCTCTTTGTTGTCCGGACCAAACATGCACTTGCAGTTAAGCGGAAATTGCACTTATGAGATGTTGCACTTAAGCGGAGCAGCTTTGCTATCTTTTGAGTGGGATTAAAAACGGGACCGAAGACTGGCATGCAGTAAAGCGAATCTTGTTGTTTTTGACTTGCACTTACGCTTTTGTTAGTTATTATGGGATCTGTGGTTTATGTGTCATCAGCGCTTCACACCAATAATACCGCCGCCATATACAGCGATTTCATGTGTAATTGTGTAACCACACCGCCATCCGTGATGCCGCTCTACAGACGAGCGCTAGAAACGATCCCCGTTATCATTCTGTAGAGCTTTTGCTTCCTGATGCATCAAGCTGAACTTTTCCAACCGATCATTTCATATAAAAGCACCCGTGAGAAAGAGCGAGTTTTGTTGTTTATCGTATGTGATTTAAGGGACCGGGTCCGTCGCTGCACGCACAGCTCATGCATTAATGATTGATAGAAGCAGAGTGAGATGTTTCCTTCAGCCTGAGAATCCTGCAAAGCTACAGGGAAGTTGTAAACACGGGTGTAAGTGCATAAGATACTGTAAAGACGCAATCTGCCCTGTTTTGTTTTACCCTGCGCGTTTGAATCGTTTCAGATCAAAAATCCAGGCGTCTTCCTCAAATCCAAACGCAAGAAACGTACACATTTGTGTGTTCGTCGACATATTTGACAAATGCATTTTGAACGCGAAATTTTAGGGAAAACTTAACCGGGACGCTTACTCAAACTGTACGTAGGATACTTACTAAAACTGCGAAAATTAAATGAAAGTCAGATTTAATGTAAATCCGGTTAATCTTATGAAGGTTTATTTTATTTTTTTATGTGACACATTTTAAAAAATGGAACCATAAACACAAAATGTACGTAAAACAATTGTGCCGATATATTTTTAACATTTATTGTTGCATTTGTCAGTCTATGGAATCAGATGCCAAAAAATCAACTGTAAATTTCTAAGAAACAAACAAAAATCATGTTTTGGTTTGAACATTTTTTTTTTTCCGCTTCAGATTTTTTCGTCCGTTTCATTTTTTTCCGCTAGGACACCAGCTTCACGTGGGGCCGGCCCTCACTCTGATTGGCTGGTGAGAATGTGATTGACAGCTGCTGGACCAGGAAGCCCGGTCCCGCCCCTTTTTCGTCAAATGTTAGAACACAACGTGGCCCGCGAATCAAAAATATATGCCACCCCTGCTGTAACGGGTTTGTGAAATTTGATTTGATGGCTATTTAATAAAATCATTTTATGACACTCATCTAGCCACATCAGTCGCCACTTCCTCTCGCTACCACCAGCAAACTCCAGAAAAGAGAAAACGAGATCTGAAGACACGGAGAAGAGATGACCGACGGTGATTTTTACCATCAGATGGAGTGAAATACTAGTGGTCAGTCAAAGCTTGACCTCGCCTTTCCAACTAGAGAAATCAGTGGCATAACAGGCGAACGGGTTTTTCAGCGAGACTCATTATAAGCCTCCGGGCTGGTGGGCACATGCTGAGGATTCTGGGAAAATGCTCGTTTGCCGTGGCGATTAAGCATCACCTGCTACGACGCGCATTAAATGAATTATTCAGGGATCTGATATTAGTTCACACCTTACAGGAGAGCAATCAATTATTCATGCGCATGATATGGAATAAACAAAGCATTTGTCATATTTCTATGAGGTGCGGTGTAATGAGCAGCTCTCAGATCAGTTTGCACAGGTTACGCCGGACTCACAAACAAGCTCTACAGAGACTCCGGTAATGAAAGCGTCGCCCAGATCGTCTCAAAGCGCAGACGGATCAAAAACAACACGGCTATCTGTGGAAACTCAAACCGATTTTTATTAAATTAACCTTATTAGTGCATTTCGCCAAGCAAACGGCAAAAAAAAGGGCCCTGCTCATTTGCATTAAGATGGCTTTTTCAGGTTGGCTGCACGATTTAATTAAAGAAAAGATTAAGAGTCATTAGAGGAGCCGAGCTGAGCTGTGGAATGACTCAGGTTTACACACACACACACACACACACACACACACACACACAGATGGTGATCCGCTAACTGCCCAACAGCTCAAATCAGTGTGTGTGTGTGTGTGTGTGTGTGTGTGTGTGTGATTCCTGAACAGGTTTTGCGGCGCTGGATTTGTAATCTTGTGTCTTGTAATCTTCTCGTGCTCAGGGCCGGTGTGTGTGTGTGTGTGTGTGTGTGTGTGTGTGTGTGTGTTTAGATTACGAGGTTCCGCTGGAGCGGTTCTAGACTGCACTAGTGCTGGTTGTTTGGTTAGTTGTCATGGCGTCTGACTGACTGTTAAAGACGTGGCGTTATAAACGCTTGGGTGATTCTAAGCAAAGAAATCGATTTATATACACTCAAACATGTTCGTAGTGTCTAGTCGTTTAATTTACACAAACGATTATTTGATCTCAGACACGATTGTGAATATTCATGTCAAGGTACGTCTATTGACGGCAACATTTACAATTGTGTCTGAGATAAAAAATCTTACAGTATATACATTTGTATATACGGTATATACGTACATTTTGTATATTAAGCAACCCCCCCCCCCCAGGGATAAGCAAAGTTTTTTTTAAATATTGAATATATTGTTACAGTACAGTCTACATTATATAAAGTATAGTATAGTATATGGTTGTGTAGTACAGTCTACATTATATAAAGTATAGTATAGTATATGGTTGTGTAGTACAGTATATACATTTGTACATTATTACAGTATGTACATTTGTACAGTGACTTGCAGTATATACATTTGTATAATATTATAAGTGATATTATTATTATTATTATTATTATTATTATTATTATTATTATTACCAAATTATATTTTTATTTAGATTTACAACTGGGTATAAAAGTGTGTTGGGTGGGGTCAAAAAGGTTAATCCAAATACAACTTTTCTCTTCAGTTCTGATGTTTTCCGACAATAATGGGTTTTTTTTTTCCTGAATTTATTAGTATTTATTTTACTTAGTGGCAACTTTGCGATGGTTTTAACGACTTTGTGTTGGCCTCGAACTAAGAAAAGCGCTACATAAATAAACTTGAACTTGAAAAATCTCAATACAAATGGAAGCTAGTGTGAGTGTGTGTGTCACGTGTGTGTGTGTGTGTGCGCGCGCGTGTTTTACGTCTATCATTTCTTTTGATCTTAACACATTTAGCTGTTAAGGAAAAAGACACCCACTGTGATTGGCGCCAGATTCCCGCTCGAGTGCGTGATACCTGCGCGTGCGGCTTTACCTGACGTGACGTCTGTTAATTGAGTGTTTGCATTCGCGCGCGCGCTGCTGTTTGATGAATGTGATGCGCGTTATCTCCGAAAGTCCTTCAGTCGAGAGCTGCGCTTCTCTCCTCCGCTGCCGAAAAAGAGCTTTCAGCCTGACAGGTGGAAGAGAGGGATTACAAAAAAGAGAGAGATGTTGAGAGGTGAAGAAAGGAACGACACGCTCCCCTATCACCCCTTCAGCTCCACGAATTACATATGCAAATCACACAGGAGGAATTTGGGAGAGAGAGAGAGAGAGA